>CM054058.1:264963239-265498891 GCA_028641055.1 Alopecurus myosuroides
TAAACCTTATTTCCATTTGGTTCTATTGTTGTTATTTTTCTGTTTTCCTCATCCATGCATCATGCTAATTCACTTCCATATGATGATTAGTTGTAAAACAATTGTTTCAACCATAATGCATGGGCTTTTCATATGCAACTCAAATTGCATATGGGTCCATTTAAATCTGTTTATCATTTCAACTAGTTTATTTCTATGCATCCATTAATTTGTCATGCATCCATATCTTGATCATGCTGGATCTTTTGCCGTAGTAGTAATTGTTGCATCCGGTGTTTGTTCGAGGTTCGTTGCTTCTTCCCGGATAGGACGTTGAGATGATGTGAGCAACGACAAGTTCTGCTACCTTGCGGGATCTCAGGCAAGTATACTCACTTGCTGCCATATGGCTGCCTTTCATCACTTGTTACCGATTCTTTCCGTTGTTCTTTTCTGCTAGCCTTAGTAGTAGTTGTTTCTGTTACGAACCTATCACCTGAACCCTTTAACCCTGATATCGCCTCACCTCCATACCTATAACCATTGCTTGTTGCCCGTGTCTTACTATCATGCTTAGGGTTGTTTTGCTCGAGTCTGTTACCCGTTACTTTCTGTGATTACTTCATTATGTTCTGGGGGCTCGATGTTAATCAATCAATCCTGTTAATGCTAATGGTGATAATAATTTGATGATAAGGCACCGGCAGGAGGCCCTTTGTGGTTTTGAGGCCTGCTAGTGTCGACCCTAATAGGAAAAGGGTCTTGTCTACTGATCCATGATGAGCGCACTACCCGCATGTGGGAAGCGAGTATGGGCGCCCCCCTCAACTGACTCGATTCGCATCTCGTCCAAATCGCCGTACTAGTTCGGGTGTTCCATTTGCTGCATCATATGCAGGTACGAACCCTTGGCGCCAGGGTGGAACTTTTGTAGTCGGCATTTAGGGCGGCGTGGTCTTCCAGTGCTATGAGGGTCCTCCTTTTCTTCGGGGGGCTCGATTAGCCACGCACGCACAGCACGCGGTGCTTTGGGCTTGATGCGAAGAAGGGTTGGTTGTGTAGAGTACCTCGCTTGGTGGGTTAGCTCCCCATCTGGCGGGTTATTCTTGCGTGTACGGTTACTATGGTGCACCCCTGCAGGGATAATCTTCTCGAGAAGCCGTGTTTTCCGCGGTTATGGATTACTTGGTGAAAGTACTGGCTAACAAGTACTCAGAACAACTTAAACCTAATGATTAACAATCTTTCACCCCATGATTAACAACTTGACTAGTAATAGGCTTATTGACACAATAATCTGAACCATCATTAATCCAACTGTGTGAGTTATCCTCGGATTGCTTCTTTGGATAAGGGGCGAGATCCAGGATGGGTTTGTTTGAAGTTATCTTTCAGCTGGTTACTATTACTCGATCTTATCTTCTTTCTGTTAGCCGGAAGTGGTAGTATCTCTCTGTAGTTGGTTAGTGCAGCCTGCTGTCGCTTATTTGCAACAACCCCTTCCTTTTCCGTTGATCCTAAAGTATTTGTATCTTGTGATGATTGGCTACGCCGGTATTCTTGTGAGTATGGGTTGTATCCCCCTTGCCAGTACTTAACCGTACTGACCCACGAATCTCTTTCGTGGCTGCAAATTCCAACTTGCAGTCAACAGGTTTGAAGTCTGACGACGTTAGCTTGGGAATCCCTCCGGCTTGGCCTGGGCAGGGATTGGACGCTCTCGGTTATCTTCAGGACACTTAGTCCAAGTTGTATCTTGTCCGTAGCCGGACGTTTGTTTCTTCCGCTGTTATTTGGATCTTTGTAATGTATCAGTTGTATCCCTGGCTCGTTTGAGTCATCTTGTAACTATCTGTTTCTGTTGTAATTGTGGAATATTCGTGAACTATTGTAATGTTATCACAAGTGACAACCTGGAATCGGTTATTATGTGGATTTTGGCGGGAATGCTGAAATCTGCATAGTGCCCGATCTCGGGGCGTCACAAAATGGTATCAGAGCCTTGGTTCCGATTCCCGAGATTGTTTCGATACGAATGGTTATCGAAGCAACGGGTCCGCAAAGCCTGTAGGATAACCTCGCTAACGGTCGTTGTTTCTAGAGTGTCAAAACTAGTTCAGCTAAACTATTTTGGAAAAACATCTCAATAGGGTTCTGGATTTTTCTCCTTATCCCTATTCTATTTCCCCTCCCAATCTTATTTGTTTTGGAGTCTCCCCTCTGGTCTATCTTTCAAAGTGTTAGGATCCTACGTGGGTGGACGTTTTCTGAGCCTTTAACCTAATAGGTTTGATCATCGGAAGATTCCTGGTGGAAGAACATCGTCGACACTCCGAGCAAGAATCTCTTGTTAGTGGTGTCGAGAAACCCTTGTTAGTGGTGTCGAGGAGATCAACTGGAAGCACGAAGAATCGATAGTCGAACTTCTTTCCCCTCCCGGGTTAGCAGGTGGATTGCGAGGGCGCAATCCCTTGTTAGTGGTGTCGTCTGTAACACCTGGGGTGTTACCTGTTTGTTTTGTTTGCATCATATGCATCACATTGCATTGCACCATGTTTGCATCACAATTGAAAATTTCAAAACAATTTAAACTTCCACCCCTTGCTCAAAACTTCCAATTTCAAACTTGCAACCAAAACCCCTCCATTGTTTTTCATTGGTTGAATTTGTTTTAATCAATTGCCTGTTAATCAAAATTTCTTCCCTTTTGTTAAAAACCCTAATGGCAATTTCCAAGCATTCAAATCCAATCAATCTTATTTATCATATTTCAATATGGGTTTGAAAATTAAAATTTGGCAAACAAACTAATTTCCATAATGTTTGTATCATTGTTTGTTGCTTATTAAATAAAATTTGTTAAATCCAAATTTCCAACCAAACCCTATTTGGAAAATCACCTAACCATTTAATATCCAATTACTAATTTCAAGTTGTTGAAATTACTTTTAACTACCTTGTTGTTGTTGTTTTGCAAATTAATAAAAATCTAACTATCAACTAAACACCCTAACCTTATTTTGGAATTCAAATAACAAAATAGAAATCAAATCAACAATTTAAATTTTGGTTAACATTACCTTTATGTGCTGTTTTGCAAAAACAACCAAATGTATTTATAAACCCAAAAAATAAAACCCTAACCCCTTTTCCATCCCTCTATCTCTTTTATTCTTTACAAAAAATCAACCAATAGGAAAAATAAAAATAATAACAGCCAAGGAGAAGAACCAAGCCCACCCCATCATTTTTCTTTCCTACCCCAGCCCAGCCCGCTAACCCTTCCTGGCCCGATACCCCTCACCCTCCATCGCTGTCGTCTTCCTCACGGTGATGTCACTGTGTACGAACACAGAAACAACCGTGCGATCCCTCCTTCCCCACCGGATGGCCTGCCGTACAAGCACCATCCCTCCTTAAGTATCCCCTCCCCCTCTGCAAAACCTAGAAACCCTAGTCCCTCTCCCCTAGCGCCGTCCTCTCTAGTTCCCCTCTCTGCTGCTGGTTCTTCTGAACCCTGAACCACCCCACCGATCACAACCAGAGCACCATCTTCCCCCCTTAGCTCCGACCGCCATGGGCACCGCGAGGAGGTCCTGACCCCGGGAATGGAACCAGCTCCCATCCACCTCCAATTTCTCTGAAGACTCGGAGGCGGGAGGAGGCCCGTGCCGGCCGCGCCGTCGCCGGCAGCCGCCCCCGTTTCTGCCACCCCTTCTCTGAACGTCGACGTCCAGCGAGGTGAGCGCGTCTCCCTGCCCTTCCCTCTCCTATTCTGCTCGCTAGCGTCCGCACCCACACATCCACACGATGCACACCGGCGAGCACCGCACAACGCCGCTGTCCACCCCGGAGATCACCGCTGCTTTCCGTTCGGGCCTTCTGTTGTCAGGTTCAGATAGATGTATGTTCCAAAAATTCAGTTAACCCCGCTGAGCAACCTCTTCTTGTTCGCTATCTGTTTCTATCACCAAAGTTCAGTTTACCGCAGTGGTTCCGTCCGCTGAGCGCACCCAGGAGGGGGTGGGTTCGAATCCCACCCCCGCGGAATAAACCCTTTTATTCCTCTGTTTTTTCTAAAGCACTGCACAAACAGCAAATCACACCTAAGTCCTTTTATTTCTTTTCTAGGTCCCTGCAGTTTCTTTCTAAGTCCCTGTTTATTTTTCCTAAGTCCCTAGCTGCAATACAAATGGCAGAATAATAACAAAACTTGTAAAATGCATAAAAAATTCATCCCAACTCCAATTTTGACTTTTTAAATATGTTTTCAATACCAAATTAAATGTTCTACCCAAATATAATTTTTTTTTACTGTTTTGAATATTTTAAATTGGTGCAAAATTTGAAAACTTGTCAAATTCACTTAAACTTGCTAAATTCATAACTTGTTCATAAAAATTCCAAATTTCACAAACCAAATATGTTTTCCAATCAACTTTTCATGTACTTTCCAAATATAAATTTTGTTTTCTGTTTTGAATAATTTAAATTGCTGAAAACAACTGTTTCTTGTTTATTGCATTTAAAAATTGCCAAAATAATAACTTGCTCATTTTAAATCCAATTTCCACAAATGAAATATGTTTTCCATGCAAAATTAAACCCTCTTTCCAAATATAAACTTTGTTTTCTGTTTTGAATAATTAAAATTGGTTAAATAATTTAAATCTTGTTTAATTCATTTAATATTGTTAAATTTATAACTTGATCAAAACAAATTCTTTTGGGACATATAAAATATGTTTTCCAACCATAAAAGTATAAACTTTTGAAATATGAATTTGTTTAATGTTTTGAACAAATACAAATTCAAATAAGTTCATGTTTGAATTAAATTCATTTAATTCTTGCTTAAACTTGTTTAATTCATAAATAATTAATTTGAAATCCTTTTTCAACAAGTGAAACATGTAATCCACCTAAAATTTGGTGTTCTTTTCAAATATAAACTTTGTTGTCTATTTTGAACAATTAAAAGTGGTGAAAACAACAAATGCTTGTGTGACACCTTTAAGCAACCAAAATTTCCCAAATTAATAAATTAATTTCTAAACTTGTTAAACCTTATTTCCATTTGGTTCTATTGTTGTTATTTTTCTGTTTTCCTCATCCATGCATCATGCTAATTCACTTCCATATGATGATTAGTTGTAAAACAATTGTTTCAACCATAATGCATGGGCTTTTCATATGCAACTCAAATTGCATATGGGTCCATTTAAATCTGTTTATCATTTCAACTAGTTTATTTCTATGCATCCATTAATTTGTCATGCATCCATATCTTGATCATGCTGGATCTTTTGCCGTAGTAGTAATTGTTGCATCCGGTGTTTGTTCGAGGTTCGTTGCTTCTTCCCGGATAGGACGTTGAGATGATGTGAGCAACGACAAGTTCTGCTACCTTGCGGGATCTCAGGCAAGTATACTCACTTGCTGCCATATGGCTGCCTTTCATCACTTGTTACCGATTCTTTCCGTTGTTCTTTTCTGCTAGCCTTAGTAGTAGTTGTTTCTGTTACGAACCTATCACCTGAACCCTTTAACCCTGATATCGCCTCACCTCCATACCTATAACCATTGCTTGTTGCCCGTGTCTTACTATCATGCTTAGGGTTGTTTTGCTCGAGTCTGTTACCCGTTACTTTCTGTGATTACTTCATTATGTTCTGGGGGCTCGATGTTAATCAATCAATCCTGTTAATGCTAATGGTGATAATAATTTGATGATAAGGCACCGGCAGGAGGCCCTTTGTGGTTTTGAGGCCTGCTAGTGTCGACCCTAATAGGAGAAGGGTCTTGTCTACTGATCCATGATGAGCGCACTACCTGCATGTGGGAAGCGAGTATGGGCGCCCCCCTCAACTGACTCGATTCGCATCTCGTCCAAATCGCCGTACTAGTTCGGGTGTTCCATTTGCTGCATCATATGCAGGTACGAACCCTTGGCGCCAGGGTGGAACTTTTGTAGTCGGCATTTAGGGCGGCGTGGTCTTCCAGTGCTATGAGGGTCCTCCTTTTCTTCGGGGGGGCTCGATTAGCCGCGCACGCACAGCACGCGGTGCTTTGGGCTTGATGCGAAGAAGGGTTGGTTGTGTAGAGTACCTCGCTTGGTGGGTTAGCTCCCCATCTGGCGGGTTATTCTTGCGTGTACGGTTACTATGGTGCACCCCTGCAGGGATAATCTTCTCGAGAAGCCGTGTTTTCCGCGGTTATGGATTACTTGGTGAAAGTACTGGCTAACAAGTACTCAGAACAACTTAAACCTAATGATTAACAATCTTTCACCCCATGATTAACAACTTGACTAGTAATAGGCTTATTGACACAATAATCTGAACCATCATTAATCCAACTGTGTGAGTTATCCTCGGATTGCTTCTTTGGATAAGGGGCGAGATCCAGGATGGGTTTGTTTGAAGTTATCTTTCAGTTGGTTACTATTACTCGATCTTATCTTCTTTCTGTTAGCCGGAAGTGGTAGTATCTCTCTGTAGTTGGTTAGTGCAGCCTGCTGTCGCTTATTTGCAACAACCCCTTCCTTTTCCGTTGATCCTAAAGTATTTGTATCTTGTGATGATTGGCTACGCCGGTATTCTTGTGAGTATGGGTTGTATCCCCCTTGCCAGTACTTAACCGTACTGACCCACGAATCTCTTTCGTGGCTGCAAATTCCAACTTGCAGTCAACAGGTTTGAAGTCTGACGACGTTAGCTTGGGAATCCCTCCGGCTTGGCCTGGGCAGGGATTGGACGCTCTCGGTTATCTTCAGGACTCTTAGTCCAAGTTGTATCTTGTCCGTAGCCGGACGTTTGTTTCTTCCGCTGTTATTTGGATCTTTGTAATGTATCAGTTGTATCCCTGGCTCGTTTGAGTCATCTTGTAACTATCTGTTTCTGTTGTAATTGTGGAATATTCGTGAACTATTGTAATGTTATCACAAGTGACAACCTGGAATCGGTTATTATGTGGATTTTGGCGGGAATGCTGAAATCTGCATAGTGCCCGATCTCGGGGCGTCACAGTTAACCCCAGGAATACAACAAGTGTTGGATACTCAATCACAGATAGTGAAGATGATGTCCCAAAACTTGGCCAATAGTAAAGACAATCAGCCCTTGATAACTAGAGATAACCAGGAGATAGAAGAAGAAATGTTTTCAACACCCAAAGCCTGCAAATCTTGTGGAGAGATAGGACACTATTCCAAAGATTGTCCTGATGAGTGGCCCCATGGTGATGCAAACAACTCAATTGAAGGATACTTCACTCAAGTTACTTGCTTTCTGTGTGAAGGGACAACACATGTTCCAACACAATGTCCACTTTACCCCATGGTACAACAAGTTGGACAACAAGCCAAAATGGAAATGCTTAGTGAAATCCAAGAGAACTTAGGAAAACCAGATGTGAAGGGAAAACACAAGCTGGATACTTTTCAGATGGACCATGTCAAGATAGATACTGGAGCCAAGACTACACCATATCCATATTCATCCAAACACTCCACCAAGAATTGCTATTCTTGTGAAGAAGATGGACATTTGTCTAGAAATTGTCCCAACAAGAAACCCAGACCTTCAACCAACATAGTTGAGTATACTGGGCAGCAGTATGAAGATATGATGGCCAATTTAACTCCACCAAGGAAGAAGAAGAAACTTCAGAAGAACCCCAATCCTGTCTATAGAGACATCAGCCAAGTGACTTGCTTCAAATGCAGAGATAAAGGACACTATGCAAATGGATGCCCTCAAAGGGAGAAGGAAGGAAACATGACTTTCTGAAAGAAGGAATCTTAGGCAAAGTTTCATGTTGAAAATAAATTTATTTTCCCTAGGAGTTCTTCCAGTGTAATAAACCACAATGAATGTCTGAGAAATGTGTTCCCATTTTAATGAGATGATGTTGTGAAATCCTCTCAACTTGATCTTTTGATTGACCCAAAGAGTGACCCCTCAGTGTCAAAGGTAGTTCAACAGACCTATGTTGGTCTACACCTCTACCACAGAGGAAAGATCTACTCAAGCTAATTTAGAATCAATCTACACTCCAATCTAATGAAAATAGACTACCCACAAAAGTTTCTTTTAAGGGTGGTAGCCCACCCAGTTGTTTTGGAATCCAATTACCCAAATCTTTCTTTCTAACCTTCCCAAATCTCGGGACGAGATTTCTTTTAAGGGTGGTAGTCTGTAACATCCCTGATTTTTGGAAAATGCAAAAATCACAAAATTTTGAAACTTTTTGTTTTCATATTGTGCAAGTCACCAAAAACCAAATGAGAAGCAAGAAACAAAAGAAAACAATACATATTTCAATGAAATTGAGTTCACCAATCCAATTATGCCTTGTTCCTTAAACCCTAAAACCTTATTCAAAAAAATAAATTTCTTTATATAAAGGCAATATCTTTTATTAACAAATCTTTACCTAAAATGTTTACAACTCCAATATTAATCTGAATTTATTTTATGGCATCAAAAATCAAGGAATTATAAACCTTAATAAAGTTCTAATCCCCAAAAATATTTTGATGAGAATAAAATTATTAATAATAACTTTTAGTTGTTATTCCAAGTTTTAAACATGAAGGGGTGAAAATGAAATGCATTTCTTTGATAATAACATAACAAAAGGTTTTGAAAACAATATTATGACTAGTGGTTTTATTCTAAATTTTATTGATCAACAATAATAATTAATTGATATAAACTAATAAAATAGCATTAAGTTACTATTAATAAATCCTTCATATCCTAAAATTATTAACTATGAAAATGGTTTGAAATTGACTTCCAAAACTATTATTTGAAATGTTTAATGTCTCTAAAAATTTATTGAATCAAAAACCCCATTTTACTATTTTCTATTTTAAAATGGTATTAAGTACTATTAGTGAATTAATTATATTTTCAAAACATAAAAGAGATGAAAACTCTTTGACATGGTTTTGGAAAATAGTATGTGATCTTTATAAAGCCACTGGAATTATATTTGATTAATAATTGTATTTTATAATTTTCTAAATTAAAAATCACATTAAGGTCTATTAAGGAATTATTCAAATTTCAAAATTCAAAAATAAAAATATGTTCAAATGTTTACAAAAATGGTTTGGGTTGAAAGATATTAATATTACAGGAGTTTGGAAATTTATTTGAGCTCATTTGGATTATTTAAACAGAAGTTATAAAATAAATAAGAAAACAGAAAATAAAAATTCATTGATGACGTCATGAATGACGTCATCATCTTCAACCTTCCTTTCCTGAAGAAACTGCCTCTGCCGAAAATTGAATCCCTTGATTGCGCGAGAATTAAACCGCGAATCAATGTGTCGTATCCTCCCCCTTAAAGCCCCCGACTCCCTCCTCGTTTTCCCCCTCCTCCTTCTCAATTTCGTGCCCGCACGACTCCGTCATTCCTCACCGGAGATCTCTCTGCCGCGGCCGCATTTCTCCGATTCCGGCAACATCACAGGTCATCTCCGCCCCGTTTTGGTGCCCTCTGGTTTCCCTTGCCCGTGCGCGCCTCCCCGTTTCCTCATTGTGATGTTTTGCTCCCAGGAACCGCCGCGCCGAGTCCATCTGCAGCTCACCGGAGTTGCTCCGCCTCGGGACATTGCCGCGCCACCACTCGAGGACGCCACCGTGCATACCGTGGGCATCATCGGCTTCACCGCGTCGAGGCGAAGCTCATCGTGGTCTCCATCGAGTGCGAGGATCACCGTAGCATCGTCCCCGCCTTTTTCCGAGCAGCGTGCCGCCGTCACCTCCATTTCCGGCGACCCCCCCACCGCGGTGAGTCCTCTCCCTCTCTGTGTCGTTAGATCTAGATCTAGAGGCCTAGATTAGATCACTTATGCGAAGGGGTACGTCACCGTTAGATTTAGATCCAGTGGCTCAGATTGATCCACTTATCCACGTCATTGGTCCAGTCAGCAGCACAGTCAGCAGCAGCACCCAATCAGATCTATCCACGTGGCCATGCCTTTAATTCAAATTTTATCTCCCGGTAGAATTTTGGCAGTTTTACAGATTAGTCCCTGCATCTTAGATCTATCATAACTTTTGATCCATAAGCCCAAATTTAGCAATCTTGGACTTTTTGGAAAGCCCTTGACATTTAGAAACTTTTGGCACTGGCCAAATTCAAATTTGACAAACTTAAATATGTTCAAATTCAAATATGCTTGTTTGATGAAATTTGGCATAATTCAAATTCTACAAATCCAAAAATTGTAAATAAAATATATTTGGAAACCTTAGGATGTGTACTTTCATATCCTCTGTCCCAAAATAAAAATTGAACATACTAGAATTGATTTTAGAATTAAATGGCCATTTGAGCAAATTTGACTTAGTTTAAATTCTATAAATAATTTTAATATGTTTTCTTAAGCAATGTTGCTCCATATGGCAACCTTAATCCATAGAAACCAGTGCCATAAAATTTTGGACACATATGAGCCATACCCATGTATTTTAGGCCAAGTTATCACACACATGTTTCACACCATATTAAAAATGACTTAGGGAAATATTTTGCTTAAGTGGTTCTATGTGTGTATGGCTATATGAAACCAAGGCTAAGTCCTTAGTAAAGTTTCAACTTATACTTAGCCAACAAATGAACCTAAAAACACTAGTACAAATGTTTGCATCAACTTTTTGTCTCCCCATGCTTGCTTCAAGATTTCCCCAAGTTGGGATTTGTGAGAACCATGAGGTGCAATGGAGGACTTAACCATCTAAAGATTTTTTTAACATGAATATAGAAGACCAATGAAGGACTTAGAAAATAAAACAAACTTCAGAAGCATCTCCAAGAAGTGGAAGCACTTAGAAGACTAACCCCCTTTCTCTCTAAGTCTTTTCCTTCCCTTTTCTGTTCTTCTCCTTTCAACTTGATGGCAACATGAAGAGGAACAAGGAAGATCATTGAAGAAATGACTTAGGCTCCACAACAATCTGAAGCATACTACATCAAGTTCAAGTATATGAAGAAATGAAGAAGAAGACTCACCTCTCCCATTCTATCCTCTTGTCCCATTTCTCCTCTATTTTGACTTAGTGATATTTTCACATTTGTTAAATAAAACACTTAGTTGTGACCACACCACTTGGGAAACAACTAGTGAGAAAACCATGAAGACTATCAAGACCAAGAGAAGCACCACACCAAGGAAGGAAACAACTTAGATGGCATGATGATGATCTTCAAGAAGGCAATCACATGAGGTCTAGAAGTAATCCATACAAGTTGAAGAATAACAAGTTATTTTTGTCCAACCATTGACCCAAATGGAAAACCCAAGACTTAGTAATATTTTCCCTTTGATGATGAAGTTAGTAGAACTACCCTAACCACAATGGAAAATACTAACATAGTCACTTAAATATTTTTGAAGGTGAATATGACCAAGTGTTTGCATGTAATACTTTAGTTGAAGAAGTAATATGTTTATTCTAAGTGAACTCTTGGAACTTCCTCGACAAGTATGATTATAATGAAGTTAGATCCCATCAAACTCAACCTAGTCCATCCCAAGTAAGCCCTTGGAATTTACTTAACAAGTATTGGATCATTAATGAATGAAACTTCTCAAAATCAAACCTTGACCTTGTCCTAGCCAACTTGGTTAAACCCCTTTTTGATATGTCAATTGGTGTGTATGTTTTCTTCTCTTGTATGTTTGCTTGATAGCATGTTTGTTTATTTTGTTATTGTGTTGTCAATGAATAGATTGTACGGAGAGCAACGATCTTTTGTGAAGAGAGTGTGATATCTTCACCAAATTCATCAAGGAAAGTAACACACCATCAACTACCCATTATTTTCTATATGAATTAGTTGATTTTTAGTAGTATGCATGATAGGAAATTTTACTAAGTTATACTATGCTATGCTATTATCCTAGTAGTGTGTAGCCACCCCTTTTACCTGGTTATTTTGATAGCCTTAGAATTTACTAGGTGCTATGCAATGTTACAAATTGTTTTACTAGATGTTGAGGAAAAATCCTAAGTATAACTAATGAATGAACCACCTGGGTGGAAGTGGCAAGACTGGGTTATGTTGAGTGTTTCCTCAGGGCCCTTATCTAAGGGTTATTCCACTTGAGGTTGTCACTTGCGGATGGCCACCCAGGAACAAAGAGATTACTATGTCCTTCTAAGTTTAGTAGCTTCCCGTGCAGCCTTTAGTCATATGGGCTCTGTATTGATCAACTAAGTTGAATGAACTCACTAGGCTTACAAGCAGATGTAGCATAATTATAGGTGGAACGGGTAAGCCAAACGGTGGTGGAATTTCTTCTGAAAGATCTCGTCTCAATCTTCTCCTTTCCTTAATGCACTCAGGGTGTATAGGATGTTTGGGCTGATTTGAGTCTGAAGGTGAAAGTGCACAAACTCTGCAGAGTCAACAAACTAAGATCTTAGCCGTGTCCCCGGTTATGGACAACTATGAGCAGCTGGACAAGGATTGACGGAAGAATCTCATCATCAATTTCAATAAGTAAAATTTTGACCAAGTGAACAGTATTGTGGTGCTTGGATCTTAATCCAATGTTGCCACCCTTTTGAAAAGAAAAGCTTGTTTTACAAAAGTGATAGGAGAAAACTGGCTTTATGCAAACTTAGCCTAAACTCCACTCAGACAAATAAGCATGTAGTATTAGTCTTGCCATTTATATCCACCATAGTGTTACTTGCCAATACATTAAATTGTATTGACTCCCTTGTGGCTGCATATTCCATATTGCAGATATCTCTGAAGACGAGTGAGGATTTCGTTTAGGATCTCGAGACTATCGCCAACATGTTTTGCCTGTGGCACATGAAGAAGATGGGCTCAATGGTGTACTATGTTTTCCGCTGTAATTCTTTGTTTTCTGCTAGTCTTCTAAGACTATGCAAGTTGTAATCCTATTTTGTAAAGACTGGATCATGCGATGTAATAGAATTTGATGCATTTGCATGATATTTCATTTTGTATTGTGGTGCTAGCAATTGATCCAGGGACTAGCACAATAACACAGGTATTCCTTCTTTATTAAAAGTTGGGATGCTACATGTTACAAATTTGATTATGAGATGATCTCTTTTGTAAATTATTGATATACTGGAAGGTACCCATATGGTTGTCTTATTATTGATGGACAATCAAGATTGGGGTGCCATGGTACTTGGTACCACGCCGGTGGAATGATGGAGATCATACCATGATGCACATGATGGAGATCAAGTGCAAGGAAGACCATATCATATCACGTTATCCTTACATGTGATGTCTGTGATGTTAATCCTTTTATGCATCTTGTTTTGCTTAGATAGAGACGGTAGCATTATAAGATGATCCCTCTCACTTAATATCAAGATAATAATGTGTTCTTCCTTAAGTATGCACCGTTAAGAAAGTTCGTCGTTTCGAGACACCACGTGATGATCAGGTGTGTACGACTCAACGTTCGCATACAACGGGTGTTTTCAAGCCTAGCATGTACTGACATGGCCTTGAAACACACGCAATACTACGGTTCTATTTGGCGAGCCTAGCATGTACAGACATGGCCTCAGAACACGTAACCGGAAGATAAATCATGAGTCATATGGATGATATGATTAACATGTCGATGTTCGCCTTTGAAGCTACATCATCTCACGTGATGATCGGTTTTGGTGTAGTGAATTTGGTTCGTGTAATCACTAAAGACGACTAAGAGGGATGTTGTTTTTGAGTGGGAATTCATGGTTTAATTTTGAATTAACTTGAACTTATTTATCATGAACAACCAATCAAAGTGAATTTGCACAATTGTAATATTCATTGGCATCCACATAACTATCTTACACTTAGATTGTTGATTGAGATATAACTGTTATGATCTGGTAAAAATCATTTAAGATTGGTACCGTATTAGTGAAATTTAAAATTGAGTCCTATTATAGATTTTTGGTATTTCCTACCTAGCTCCATATGGTTGATGATTAATTGATCTAAAGAGCAACCAATTCCTACTTAGAATCTAGAGTCATGGTTGCTTCCATATTACTTTATCTTAAAAAGAATGTTTTGTTGATCAAGGTGATTTTGGAACTGAAAAGAGTTGTTTTCACAAACAATCAAGTGAAAGATATATTGATATCTAGAAACTTATTTGTGCCAACATGACTGAGTATAATTTAGCGTGACAATGTTTGCTTATATTATCTGAATATATGCAATGATTGAAGACGCTAGGCGTTTAAATATTCCAAGAAGTTGGGCGCTAAAACAATTATCCTCTAAATTCCTTCCTTCGAGCTATAGTAGCTTAATCCTAAAATTGTTATGATGGAATGGATTAAAATTATGGGTAAAGTCGTTTACCTTACTTGGAGATTGCTAAGAGTGGAATTTAGAAGAATACTATTAATATGGTAATATTAGTAGAACAATCAAACTCAAAGTATGACTCAATGGGTGACAGTATATGACTAACACACCAAGGAAAATGTGCTAGTACGACTAGCATTGGTTGATGTTGAATGATTCTTCTATAAAGAAAAGAGAATATTGAAAATAGAATTACAAAAAGATATATGGCAGAAAAAGAAGATAACTGGAAAAGTCCAGCTCAGGAGTATATGCTTGATATACAAGTTATAGATGTATTACTAGTAAAAAAAGTATTTTTGAGTATTTTGATACCACATTGGTCGGTATGAGTTGTCATACAAAGCAACGCAATGGAAGAAATACAAGGGCCTAAAAGGAACTAGTAATAGATGTGAAATCGATTATGACAAGAACAGAAATAAAATGTTATTGTGTTCATTGTCGTATCGAACCAAACATTCAAGATTTATTTTAAGAACTTAATAAGTTGTTATTTTGTTCTAGTATTTTGTGAGAACAAATGAGATTGTTCAAACGATGAGCATATTCCATAATTGATGGATATGTTAATATAAATCATGTTGGTAAAGTAAACTTCTATAAGACTAAATGCTAAACGTTGCAAGACGTAAAAGAGTTTCACTTAAATTGTGACAACACCATTTTAGTTCATATCGGAAAGGAAAACATGAAGGAACTCCATATTGATGGACTTCTGGAGTCCTTTTGTTTTGAATAAATTGACGCTTATGAGACCTCTTCCAAAAGATGACTAAGAATTCCATTCTTAGGCCAAAGTAGAATGGACGACTAATTTAGTGGAAATTATACATATTGATGTATATAGTCCATTATGTGTAGTCATATATGGTGGATTGATTTTTCCTTCATAAAATTCTGTCGATGATTTGAGTAGATATGTGAGTATATCTATTTAAAGAGAACGGAGTTTGACTTTTGAATTGGTTCAAATAGTTGTTAATATGAAGTAAAAATTATTGTAACAAGATAATCAAGTATTTATGATTGGATAATAAAGGATAAAGTTTGAGTTACAAGTTTAGCAAAACATCTGAGAAGATGCAGAATTGTTCTACAACTTATATTACTCAAATTAAACCACATTAGTTTGGAGTGTTCGAGAGACAAAATCAAACCTTGTTTGACATGGTAAGATTAATAAAAATGCCATTATAATTTTGTAGTTTATACATTAGTGACAACCATTTTTCCACTGAAAAGAGCACCATCATGATCCGTTGAAATTGACAACATATAAGATATGGTTTGGGTAGTGACCCGAATTGTCATTTTCTTAAGTTTTGGTATGCATAGCATGTGTAAAATGTTTACAACCAAAATAGGATAAATATATGTTTATAAGGTTATCCCAAATAAAACATTGGGTATTCCTCCTATCACCA
Source organism: Alopecurus myosuroides (assembly GCA_028641055.1). Lineage (NCBI taxonomy): Eukaryota > Viridiplantae > Streptophyta > Magnoliopsida > Poales > Poaceae > Alopecurus > Alopecurus myosuroides. The sequence continues at coordinate 264,979,031 of CM054058.1, forward strand.
AACCAAAAGACAAATGTTGTTTGTCAGAAAGGGTTGATTTCTCGAGAAAGTAGTTCTTGCGAAACAAGTGAGTGGGAGAACAGTACAAACTCAACGAGATTAGAGAATCTTCGTTATCATGTCAAGAGTAGCGCAGCACTGGAAGTTGTTCCGGGGTTTACTATTTTGACAAAGTAGAAGACACTACATGTGTTGTAGATACTTCGGATGAGTTTGCGTACTGAACCACAAAAGTCCTAAAACTTTGTACTTAGACCAACTTGTGGTTTAAGATAAAAGTGTTGTTTTGACAACAAAAGGACCTGGACCTTATAAAGGAAGAAGATGATGGGCCCTGACTTCGTAAAATTGACTACGAGTCATTATATCCACCATAGTATCCTTGTATGAATATCAAGTATGTGACTTTGTAGTCTTTTCGATAGGCTTGATGCCTAACGATAGAAAAAGGGTCTATATAGCGACAAAGACATGGATTTTTACATCCTTTGAAAGCTGTACTTATCGAAAAGGTTGTTTTCGACGAAGTTCAAAGAGTTGACTGCCACAAGATTTTGATCTTCCGTAGTGATGCTTTAGTCTTCGCGGATAGTTCTAGCAAAAGTTACATATTATGATATGGCAGTTGAATAACAAAACCAACTCTTCTCTCGAGGAAGTTTGATAAAAAAATGTGTACTTGACACAGTCTGAGAGTTTGTAAAATTCAAAAGGTTGCTAGAAAGGTATGCACACTTCAATGGTTGAAGTGAGCATAACGAAGTTGAAATCTTTACCTTAATGAAGTTATCAAAAGAGTTTGATTCCATCATGAACAATAAAGATGCTTGTAGAGTTACAAGAAATTAAGTGGGATCCCTATGACATATTTCCAATACATTATGTAGATGACATATGGTTGATTGGAAAATATGTAATTTTAAATTAACACGGTTAAGATTTTCTTATTGATGAAAGGCTTAGAAGATATTGGGCATCGATATCTATTAGAGATGGATTAGATCTCCTGATATGATTGAAGCCGAATTACATAGATGAAATATTGAAGTAAGTCAATGTCGAAATGACAAGAAGGAGTTCTTGTCACATGGAAAATAATTGAGCAAGATTCAAGTGTTTTGACAAATGATGAGCATCATTGAAATTGAGATTTCTAAGTCATGTTTCCATGCTATGTACACAACCAGATAAGTCCTATGTTATAAAATGTTATAGCAGGATAATTCATATGATGATTAGACAATAGTGGGAGAGATCCTTGTGTCATTTTAGAAATGCTAAGGATATGTTTTCCTATGTAGTAATGACAAAATATCAGTTGTAATATGTTACACTAATAGTCTTGTCATTTATTAAAGTAATTTTATCTCAATTAAAATATGTGATGAAGGGTAGCACAATAGGCTGGAACAAAGTTCCATGCTGGATTTGAAAGAGTTTCAAAATTAAAATATTGTGACAGATAATACAACAAAGGCTAAAGTATATCGTTGTGTTGACAACTAATAGTAATCATATTTTGTGTCAAGGAGTTCTTTATTGAACTTGGTGAATTTCCAAGAATGCTGACACTATGAAGCTACATTTTCACAATGTTAGTAACATTAGTTTAAGCTGAGGCATTAAGGTATCACCAGAACTTGGTGAATTTCCAAGAAGCTAACACTATGAAACTACATATTCACAATGTTAGTGAAAATGGTTTAAGCTGAGGAATTAAGGTTTCACCGATTGACCATATATATACAAAGCCATCTCATTAGAGAATGAGTGATGCGTGTAGACGCAAAGGACATGCAAATAAAATAGGACATGAACAGTTCAGATTTTTTTGATGATGTTTACCACATGCGAAGCATGGTAATAACACTCGAATGCCATATGTGTTTAGTGCTTACAGACTAGATTATTGACTCTAGTGCAAGTGGGAGACTGAAGGGAATATGCCCGAGAGGCAATAATAAAGTGGTTATTATCTTATTCCTTGTTTATGATAAATGTTTATTTCTCATGCTAGAATTGTATTAACTGGAAACATTGATACATGTGTGTTTAATAAACAAACAATGGTTCCTAGTAAAGCCTCTCTATTTACTAGCTCGTTGATTAATAGATGGTCAAGGTTTCCTGATCATGAACATTGGATGTTGTTAATAACGAGGTCATGTCATTAGAAGAATGATGTGATGAACACATACCCAATATCAAGATAACAATACGATCAAGTCATTTAGTATATATTGTTATATCTTGCGTACGAAGTAACTTATTCCTTAGACCATGATATCATGTCAATCACTGATATCGGAAGGGTGCTTTGATGTCATCAAACGTCACACCGTAACAGGGTGACTATAAAGGTGCCGTTAGGTATTCGGAAAGTATTAGTTGAGGCTCATGGATCAAGAGTGGGATTTGTCCATCCAAAATGACGGAGATATATACTCTGGGCCCTCTTGGTGATATCACATCGAAACCGCTTGCAAGCACGTGATATGATCACAAGGATGTTATATCACAGGAACGACAAAAGAGTACTTGGCGGTAACGAGATTGAACAAGGTATGGTTGATACCAATAATCGAATCTCGGACAAGTAAAATATCGCGAGACAAAGGGAATAGTTCACGGCGTTGTTGGTTCACACGATCACGAGAGTCATTGTTGAATAAATAGGAGTCATCACGGATTTCTAGATCCCGCTGTTGATTATTGATCGGAGAGGAGTCTCGATCATGTCTATATTATTCGCGAACCGTAGGGTGACACAGTTAAGGTTCGATGACGCGTTTGAGAGGATACGGAATATCGAAGAATATTTTGGGCAGCATCGAAATTGTTTCGGGGAAAATTGAAATCGTTCAAGGTTTTTTTTGTCGAATGGTTGTTAATAGAATTAACAAATGATTCGAGGTGCTATATGCAAATGTTTGTTAATAGAATTAACAAATGATGAAATAAGGAAATAAAAATGTTTTATTTATTTATTAAAGAAAAACTCTTGGATTTTCTAAGTGGATTTTTAAGGGAAAATGAGTGGGTGTGAGTGGAGTGTCCACTCACATCATGAGGGAAGAGGTGGGGGCACACCATGGGGCTGGCCGCACCCCCCTTGGGCTGCCTCCCCCCTCTCCTATAAAAGGAGGGTGAGAGCTCTCCCTCCTCTACACACTTGCCCACTAGCTTTTCCCTCCACCCGCTTCTCCTTTCCATGGTTTCCGGCTTGGCGAAGCCCTGACCGTGGGATTCTTCACCACCACCACGCCGTCGTGCTACTGGAGTTCCGAGGGATCCTCTACTGCCGCGCCCTGCTGGATCGAGGGAACGGAAGTCGTCATCAACCGTACGTGTGACCAATCACGGAGGCACCGCCGGATGCGGTGCACATCTTCTCGCTATCGGGATCGGTGTGAGTACGGCTACGCCAACAACGAGATTTGATCTCGTAACGCTTTGTGTCTTCGAGGGTATGTGTTCTCCTTAACCCTCTCGTTGACCGTTTCACTTCGTCTCCTAGATTAGATCTTGGCCTTTCGGGTGTCTCTCGCGTAGGAAATTTTTTATTTTCTATGCAACGACCCCTTCAGGGAGAGTTGCTATGGGAGAGGTACATGGAGGCATATGTGGCACACATCAGTCGGCACACAAGATGAAGTGGTTATTGCGACGCGCAGGATTTTATTGGCCAATGATGATTAATGACTGCTTCAGGTATTATAAGGGATGTGAGGCTTGTAAGAAGTTCGGTGATATTCGGTTGGCTCCCACTGCAATGTTAAATCCCATTATAAGGCCGTGGCCATTCAGAGGGTGGGGATTGGATTTCATTGGTATGATTCACCCCGCTTCTTCAAAAGAGAATCGGTTCGTGTTGGTGGCCACCGATTATTTCACCATGTGGTCTGAAGCAGTACCTCTCAGAAATATGACCCACAAGGAGGTAATCAAATTCATAACTCAGCATATTATACATAGATTCGGTATTCCGCGGACTTTAACTACGGATCAAGGTACATCATTTATGGCAAAGGAAGTGAAAGAGTTTGCGGAATCCTATAAAATAAAGGTGCTCAATTCATCTCCATATTATGCCCAAGCCAATGGACAAGCTGAGTCTAGCAATAAAATATTGATCAAGCTTATCAAGAAGAAGATTGAAGATCATCCAAGGAGATGACATGAACTTTTATTCGAGGCTTTGTGGGAACATAGGATCTCATGGCACGGTCAATTATTTGAGGAGATTCATAGTGAATTTGTCCGAGAAAGTTGGTTCATTCACTCCTATTCTTCAGTTAAAAAGTGATGATAATTTTACTTGGGGGGGGGGCAAAACAGCAAGAGGCATTCGAATCAAGACTTATTTGTCTACTCCTCCGGTGTTGAGAGCACCCAAACATGGAGAGCCTTCTAGGCTTTATATTTCCGCGGAAGAAGGCGTTATTGGTGTTGTCTTGACACAAGAGACCGAAGGAAAGGAGCATGTTATTACTTATTTGAGCCGGCGGTTATTGGATGCGGAGACAAGGTACACGTTCATTGAAAATTTATGCTTGTGTTTATACTATGCTTGCACTAAACTAAGACATTGTCTATTATCTGGTATGTGCACCATAGCTTGTCAAACCGATGTCATTAAATACATGTTGCATAGACCGATTCTTAGTGGTAAAATCGGTAAATGGGTTTATGCTTTGATTGAATATGATTTGGCTTATGAGTCTCTAAAATCTATGAAAAGCCAAATCATTGCTGGTTTTATTGTTGAACATCGGATTGGCAATGAGCATATTTTTAGTATTGACCTTGTTTCTTTAGTACCATGGAGGTTATATTTTGATGGTTACGTTTGTGACAATGTTCAAGGTGTTGGTGTCATTTATATATCTCCTCATAGTGCTGTTTTTGAGGCCTCGTGCCGTTTAGAATATTTTTCACAAATAATCAAGCCGAATATGAAGCTTTATTATCTGGGCTAGAGATTTTAATTGCTATAGGTGCTACGTATATTGAGGCTTTTGGTGATTCGTTGCTAATAGTTCAACATGTTAACAAGGTTTTTCAATGCAACGATGAATCACTTAATGTTTATCTTGATAAAAATCTAGATATAATTTCTACCTTGGCTTGTTTTAGCATTGCTCATATTTCTAGACAAGACAATTGGGCTGCAAATGATTTAGCACAACAAGCATCTGGCTATCATGTTGGTCGTGGCATGTTTCATATATCTAAAGGCCGATGCTTTCTTTTGCTACTATAAATAAAACCGAATTGGGTCCCACTGATTCGGTTGCTAATGAAGTATCTAGTGCTGGTACCCATGGAGATTGGAGGAAACATATTACAGACTATTTGCAGGATCCTAGTAAGAGGACATACAGGGATGTTCGGCACATGGATTTCAAATATATATTGGTTGATAAAGATCTTTATCGCCGAATTGTGGACGCTATTCTTCTGAAGTGCTTGGATGAGGACCAAGCGAGAGTTGTTATGGGAGAGGTACATGGAGGCATATGTGGCACACATAAGTCGGCACACAAGATGAAGTGGTTATTGCGATGCGCATAATTTTATTGGCCAACGATGATTAATGCTTGCTTCAGGTATTATAAGGGATGTGAGGCTTGTAAGAAGTTTGGTGATATTCAGTTGGCTCCCGCTACAATGTGAAATCCCATTATCAAGCCGTGTCCATTCAGAGGTTGGGGATTGGATTTCATAGGTATGACTCATCCCGCTTCTTCAAAAGGGAATCGGTTCGTGTTGGTGGCCACCGATTATTTCACCAAGTGGTGTGAAGCAGTACCTCTCAGAAATATGACCCACAAGGAGGTAATCAAATTCATAACTGAGCATATTATACATAGATTTGGTATTCCGTGTACTTTGACTAAGGATCAAGGTACATCATTTATGACAAAGGAAGTGAAAGAGTTTGCGGAATCCTATAAAATAAAGATGCTCAATTCATCTCCATATTATGCCCAAGCCAATGGACAAGCTGAGTCTAGCAATAAAATATTGATCAAGCTTATCAAGAAGAAGATTGAAGATCATCCGAGGAGATGGCATGAAGTTTTATTCGAGGCTTTGTGGGAACATAGGATCTCATGGAACGGTCAATTTTTTGAGGAGATTCATAGTAAATTTGTCTGGGAAAGTCGGTGCATTCACTCCTATTCTTCAGTTAAAAAGCGATGATAATTTTACTTGGGGGACAAAACATCAAGAGGCATTCGATAATATCAAGACTTGTTTGTCTACTCCTCCGGTGTTGAGAGCACCCAAACATGGAGAGCCTTCTAGGATCTATATTTCCGCGGAAGAAGGCATTATTGGTGTTGTCTTGACACAAGAGACCGAAGGAAAGGAGCATGTTATTACCTATTTGAGCCGGCGGTTATTGGATACAGAGACAACGTACACGTTCATTGTAAATTTATGCTTGTGTTTATACTATGCTTGCACTAAACCAAGACATTATCTATTATCTAGTATGTGCACCGTAGTTTGTCAAACCGATGTCATTAAATACATGTTGCATTGACCAATTCTTAGTGGTAGAATCGATAAATGGGCTTATGCTTTGATTGAATATGGTTTGGCTTATGAATCTCTAAAATCTATGAATGGCCAAATCGTTGCAGGTTTTATTGTTGAACATCGGATTGACAATGAGCATGTTTTTAGTATTGACCTTGTTTCTTTAGGACCATGGATGTTATATTTTGATGGTTACGTTTTTGAAAACGTTCAAGGTGTTGGTGTCTTTTATATATCTCCTCATGGTGCTGTTTTTGAGGCCTCGTGTCGTTTAGAATATTTTTTTCAATAATCAAGCCGAATATGAAACTTTATTATTCGGGCTAGACCTTTTAATTTCTATAGGTTCTACACATATTGAGGCTTTTGGTTATTCGTTGATAATAGTGCAACATGTTAACAAGGTTTTTCAATGCAACGACGAATCGCTTAATGTTTATCTTGATAAAAATCTAGATATAATTTCTACCTTGGTTTGTTTTAGCATTGCTCATATTTCTAGACAAGACAATTGGGCTGCAAATGATTTAGCACAACAAGCATATGTCTATCATGTTGGTCGTGGCATGTTTCATATATCTAAAGGTCCGATGCTTGCTTTTGCTACTATAAATAAAACCGAATTGGGTCCCACTGATTCAGTTGCTAATGAAGTATCTAGTGCGGTTATCCATGGAGATTGGAGGAAACATATTACAGACTATTTGCAGGATTCTAGTAAAAGGACATACAAGGCTGTTCGTGGCATGGCTTTCAAATATATATTGGTTGATAAAGATCTTTATCGCCAAACTGTGGACGGTATTCTTCTGAAGTGCTTGGATGAGGATCAAGCGAGAGTTGCTATGGGAGAGGTACATGGAGGCATATGTGGCACACATCAGTCGACACACAAGATGAAGTGGTTGTTGCGACGGGCAGGATTTTATTGGCCAACCATGATTAATGATTGCTTCAGGTATTATAAGGGATGTGAGGCTTGTAAGAATTTCGGTGATATTCAGTTGGCTCCCGCTGCAATGTTAAATCCCATTATCAAGACGTGGCCATTTAGAGGTTGGGGATTGGATTTCATTGGTATGATTCATCCCACTTCTTCAAAAGGGAATCGGTTCGTGTTGGTGGTCACCGATTATTTCACCAAGTGGTCTGAAGCAGTACCTCTCAGAAATATGACCCACAAGGAGGTAATCAAATTCATAGCTGATCATATTATACATAGATTCGGTATTCCGCGGACTTTGACTACGGATCAAGGTACATCAGTTATGGCAAAGGAAGTGAAAGAGTTTGCGGAATCCTATAAAATAAAGATGCTCAATTCATCTCCATATTATGCCCAAGCCAATGGACAAGCTGAGTCTAGCAATAAAATATTGATCAAGCTTATCAAGAAGAAGATTGAAGATCATCCGAGGAGATGGCATGAAGTTTTATTCGAGGCTTTGTGGGAACATAGGATCTCATGTCATGGCCCAACAAAGGTGACTCCGTACGAGTTAGTATATGGACAAGAAGCCTTTTTATCTGTAAAGATAAATCTGACTGCTTTGAGATTTGCCAAGAAAAATGATTTATCGGCGGTTGCTTTTCATAGTTTTATAACGGATAATAGTGATGAAGTCGCCGATAAACATTTGATTGCTTTTAAATACATAGAGAAAGATAAATTAATGGTAACAAGAGCCTAAAATAAGAAAGTGCAATTGAAGAGCTTTCAAGTTGGTGAACTCGTGTGGAAGGTAATTCTGCCAATTGGATCCAAAGATATATTTTTTGGCAAATGGTCTCCAAGTTGGGAAGGTCCTTTCAAGATTACAAGAGTGGTTCCCGGAATATCGTATTTGGTGGAATCTATAGAGGGGAATACAATCCCTCGAGCTCTCAATGGAAGATACTTAAAGAAATTCTACCCGAGTGTGTGGCAAGAAGGCTAAAACACACATATGGCCGATATATTACTATCGCCCTAAGAACATATGGCCGATATATTACTATCGTCCTGAGAACATATGGCCGATGGAGTGTTGACATCGTCCTTAGAACAAAATTAGTGCAAGTTATTTTTTTGGCATGCAAACTTTGCCAAAAAAACAGGGGGGGTATGTGTTGACACTCACTTTTGGCTTACTAAGAGATGGCACCAAGAGACCTCAAATGAAAAAAATATGAACAAAAGTTATGCGTCTCTTTGAAACGAACAACTTTGATTTTTGGGTCATCTCAATCCGACAAAGTATGCAAAATCTATGGCCAAAATACTGCTGGAAATATTGACACGTGAGGACAAAACCGGAATTTCCAGTTATCCCGAAATTTCTGGTTCAAAATATCCGGTTGACATCTGTAACTCACGCCTTTTTTTCCCTAGCAAAAATCTATCGCAATCAGAATTTCCGGTTATTCTGAAATTTCCGGTTCAAAATATCCGGTTGGCATCTGTAACTCACGTCTTTTTTTCCTTAGCAAAAATTCATTGCAACCAAAATTTCCGGTTGACATATGAAACTTTTTTCCGACTTCTGGGTCCGAACTTGTGTTTGCTGGCCCGTTTTTTACTCGAATTGGACTCAAATTAGGTCTCTTTTTACGGGATTTTCGGCGCAAACATGTACGGGAAGTCCATCCGTCCTTATATACCTTTGGGGTGACGGCCGATTGAACAACAACACACAATCGCAAAAACCCATCTACAAACTTCATCCCTAACCCTAGTTATCTTCTTATTCGTTTGTCGGCGTTCTTCGTGCAGGAGAGCTTCGATCTACGAAAGCCTTGGGAAGGGCGAACCGAACTAGGGAAGCCCATCACCGCCGTGCGTCCAGACGGGGTCCCTCCCGGCCGTGTGGGGTTTCGGGTCCTCAAAAGCGCCCGCCGGATTGTCTTGCGTATCGCGCTTCCCGCGAGCCACCTTTGGCGACGTGTTTTGCGTATCGCGCTCGACACTGAGGGTACAAGTGACGTGTTCGTGTTTCAACAAGACCCCAAGTGTAAGGTATGAATAGGGCAACAACAAGTTTTTCCTCAGAAAGAAACCAAGGTTGAACCGACCATAGGAGAAAGAAATCACTTTCAAAGGTTGTTGTTAGCTGATGTTGGCTGGACGCACTACCGGTTCAGCAGCAACGTGGAATCTACACAACACAATGGAATTACTTTGCCTCAATGAAGAAGTGAGGTTGTCAATCTCACCGGTTTTGTTGAAAATAAAGGATTAGACCTATAGTGTGGAAAATAGTACTTGTTTGCAGTAAACGAAAGAGAACAGTGATGACAATGAATGAGAGGAAAAGAGTAATTCCAGTAGGGAAATAGTGGTTGCAGTGGTTGTATTATCAGTGTAAAGAAATGGACCGAGGTCCATAGTTCACTAGTGGTGTCTCTCCATAAAAGATAGATAACATGCTAGGTAAAAAATTTATAGCTAGGCAATTGACATATATAAAGGCTGCACCATAGTGCATATGCATGACATGATGATTACTATGTGATTCATGCGGATATTACAACATAATTCATAGACCGTTATCCAACTGCATTTATGACTAATAATCCACCTTCAGAGCGTAATCCAATCAAACCACGGGTATTAAGTTGCAAGCAAAAGATAATTGCATTAAGCAAAGTGTGTAATATAAATAATTTAAACATCGTTGTTTTCCCTCTAATGGCAACATCACATCCCCTCAGCCCGTGCATAGTTTGGTTCCAAACAGGTGATACCGTGAGCCCGCGCCGTACCGGACCGTAATGACGGTTTGTGCCGGGTTAAACTGGCCCAAACCGCTAATGGAAACACCCGTACTGGGCTAAGACGGGCAGGAACCAGGTAAAAACCACGAAACCATCGTCGCTTCCCACATCAGCCAAAAGAAAGAAAATCCCCCAGCGCTAAGGGCATCTCCAGTCCCCCCCCCCAGAGCCCCCCAGGCGGCCTTTTTAGCGCCGGAAGCGGCGAATTGCGCCGTTTCCGCACCAGTCGCCCCTCCTAGAAGCCCAAATAGCGTCGTTTCAGCGCTATTTCGCGCCGCGGCACCCAGGCCAAACCCAGCCCGCTGGGTTCGGCTTGGGGGGGGGGGGGGCGAAACTGCGTTGCAGCCCGCGCGGGCCAGCTCTGTTAATGACGCGTCGAGAAAATGCGGGAACAGAAACCCCGCCCGTGATCATCTTCTCGGCGCCCGCGCCGGTCAAAGGCTGCCGGAGTAATGGCGTGGCGGCCGGCCAGTGCATGCGCCCCAGTCAAAGGCTGCCGGATTAATGGCGGGGCGGCAGCGGTGACACGCGCGGCGCAGTGACTCGCCCGCCAGGCTATAAGAAGGGCGCTCGCCGCTCGCCGTTCTCCCATTCGCACCTCCTCCTCCTCGCCGCTATCTCTCTCGCCACTCTCGCCGCACACACCTAGCAACGATGCCTCGCCGCCACTCTCCACTGTACTGGGATGCGTGGCCCGAGGAACAGCAGCCGGCGCAGGAGGTGGCACCCGAGCAGCAGCCGGCGCAGGGAGCGGTGGCGCCCGAGCAGCAGCCCACCCAGGAAGAGCTGGCGCCCGAGCAGCAACCGGCGCAGGCTGCCCGGCGCTGGAGGAGGGAACGGAGGAGGCAGCCCGTGTGGCCCGAGCAGCACGCGGCCTACCTCTCCTTCGAGACCGCGCGGAACGAGGAAGCGTTCCACCAGGTCCGCGGCGGCCTCGAGCAGACGGCGGTGGCGGCCGAGGCTGCCGCTGTTCGGGCATCTCTGGAGACCCACCGGAGGGAGGAGACGGAGCGCGAGGCCTACCGGCAGCTGGCCGAAAACGCGGCGTCGGCCGAGCAGCAAGCGCTCATCGCGCAGTACGAGGATGACCGACGGCAGGTGGCGCTGCAGAGCGAGCGGCACAACCGCCAGCCCTCCGAGCAGACACAGCTCCACCGGCTGCGGGTGCAAGGCCGGGCGGAGCGGCGCTGGCTCGCCATGGCGGCAAAGGATGACCGCGAAGCTGGCCCCTCCAACCGGCTCGTCATGGTGGCGAGGGATGACCGCGAGGAGGACGACGATGAAGACGACGACGCCTAGAATAGTCGCCGTCGTAGTTTTTTAATTTTTCGCACTGTCTAGTTTAAATTTCTATGGAAAATTGCGTCGAATCAATAAAAAAATTCTATGTTTAGTTCCAATTTGCGTCGAACTGTATGAACTCTGCGTCGAATCAAATAAAACGCGTCGAATTTCATTCCTCGGCTTTTTGGGCCGAAAGTTGGGCTCGGGGGGCGACTGGGAAGCCTGCCGCCCAGGTTCCAGATTAGCGCCGTTTGGCGCCGCGACGGCCCCAAAACGGAGGCGTTTTGGGCCCTGGGGGCGCAACGACTGGAGATGCCCTAAGGCCCGACGACGGCGGAGGACGGAGGCAGGTCACCATGAGGGCACGGAGCGAGCTGGCGGCGAATATGACGGGCCTAGCACCGACGGCTTGCTAGATGCTAGGTGCGCGATTGAAGCGGAAGGCGATGGCGTGGGTGAGGAGACGACGCCAAGAAGGACCTGGACCGGCGGTCAGACCTCGCGGCTCGGCGTCGGCGACGGCAACGTAGATGACAACGACGAGGAGGCAACGGCACGATAGATCTTGTCCTCCTGTGAGCGCCCACCTAATTTCCGAATGTAAATTCTCATGCCACAAGTCGAGTCCAGTTTTCACTGTTATTTGTTACCAATCTTGTTGAGTCGTATATGTCAGTCAGTGGAAATTCGAGATGAAAGCTGTTTGTGCCGCGGTCTGTTGCATCCTGTACACCGTCTATCATGCTGAGTAAAGTAGAACATTTAAATTGGTTTGAATCAGAGATTGAGCACTTGCTGTCAGGTATCATGTCTCTCCAAAGAAAACAAACATGCTGGGTGAACAAATTACAACGGGGCAATTGAAAAATTATGAACAAATAACAACACTATTATGACGAGACAAAGTTCACATGTTCTAACATTGTAGGCATTACGTGAAGGCATATGGACGGCTATCCAGCATGCATCCATATCTAAATATCCACCTCAAGAAAGATCTCCTGCAAATCCCTTGGTATTAAGTTACAACAACGAAGTGATTGCTATGTGTGCAATAGACAAATTGATGAGGACATCCCTAGTTCTTTACCATTTAAGGAGGTTGTTATCCAAGAGAAGCATGATGAAGTGAGACAGCCCAATAACAAGATCAAGGTCCAAGCTACTACAACAACAGGTGAACTCACTCCTTATTGAATATGATGTCTGTGATAATGAGAATTTTATATTGCCTAAATCTATGCATTTATGTATGATCAGGGTTTTTAATAACATAAACGTGGAGGTGGAAAACAACAAGGAGGAGCTAGAAAACAAGCCGGACATGCTGGAAAACAAGGGTACCAGTGTGGAAAACAAACATATAAGTGTGGAAAACAAGACTACAAGTGAAGAAAACAAGAGTACAAGTGTGGAAAACAAGCATGCACAAGTTTTCCACAATTAATCTATCAAGGAAAGATAAGGAAGGTGCCCCATTGAATATTGATGCGCCATAATACAAGTCCTACTCCTAGTAGGCATGGACCTGCGTGTCCATACATGGCCGAACCCCATAGGATCGGTTTGTATCTTCCTTCGAGTCCTAGCAGGAGTCCTAGTCCGAGCTAGGGAAGGGAGTGCTTGTGTAAGGGACTTGTGTCTGCACCCCCTCCTCTCTGAAATACCCAACCTGCGAGTTGTGGAGGTAGAACCAGTTTGAACCAAAGAAACCCTAGCCTCTAGATTGTATTGCTGCTAAGCATTCATCTTGAAGTATACCATTCCAAAGTTGTGTGATATATTGTTGTTCCACTTGGAATAAGGGTATACAAGACCACCTCGTAGTCTTTGATTACGTTGTGCAAGAGTGTGTAGTTGAGAATATACAAAGGGATTGATTGTTGTTGTATTGGCAGCAGGGATTATCCGAGGAGAGTTTTCAGTGTAGCACTAGTTATGATACCACCATCCACCAATTTCGAGAGAGCTCATTGAGAAGATCGGGCAACCCCATATCATCTTGGTATCAGATTCTCGGGTTTACTCGGTGAGATAATTCCATCCCGTAGTTTAGTTTTTTTATTTCCTATCTAGAAAAAGCCCTACAAAAAATATTAGGTTTAGATTTTCCAGAGCCTAGATCAACACCAATTTGCATCTACTAGTTGTTGTTTTCTGTTGATTTGCGTTCCCGTTTTTCTACTTTTAGTTTTCATCTAATTAGGGTTAGGGTTCTTCTAGTTCTTGTTGTTTCTTTCTGTATCGAAAATTATCACAAAAATATTGTATTCTAGCTTTTAGGTTTGATTTCTACCGTGGCTTTGATTCTCAAAATATCACTGCCGTGGATCGCCTTGTCTTGCTCTGTTTCACAAGTACCATAATTGGATTCCATACCGCTCCCTGCTGTGCACGTGTTTTCGTGATTTTCCCTGCCGCGCGCAAGTCCTAGCTACACTAGGAATCGAGTCCGAGTTGTGTCCTGCACGCGTTTGTAACGCGTTTGCTGCTGCCACGTTTCCACCTTGAGTTGAACTTCGAATGCTGCTGGGCATGCGTTTTTAGCGTGTTTTGTTGCAGTGCCCCTCTCCTAGTTGCAATCAGACTCCCTCTGCCACCGTACAAAACTTAGTGTTTCTCTGCCGCAGAGCACCACCGCACACACCCTCCCGCGCGCACGCTTCTCTCTTCCGTAGACTCTCCGCCGCCGCGGTACAAACCCGCAAAGTTTCCTGCTGTGAGATCACTTCAACGTTTTTCTTAGTTTTTCGTTATTTTCTTCCTGTTTTTTAGGGTTCTATTGTCTAATCTTTGTGAGCCTTAGCGACAACCATTCTACAGCAACACATAATTAGGCATCTACCCAAAGACTATCTGTTTTTGTGCTCTAACAGGATGCTCAATTTGATCAATTCTTGTCCATAATTTCTATTTTCCTTTACATATTTCTCCTAGTTGATTCAAATGCCATGGAAAAGTATAAAAAATTAGAAAAGAAAAAAGGTATAAAAAATAGAAAGAAAGAGAAATAAAATAGAGGCAGAGCCATTACTATTTTCACTAGTGGAGCTTGATACATATCACCTTGGCTAATTTTGTGGACATTATTTGAGCAATCTTGTACCTGTTTAATAGAGTTTTTCTAGTGTGTTTCTAGTGCTTGCAATATCTCTACCATATAATTTCTAGCCACATTTTTCTCCTAGAGTGTGTGTGTTTCATTAGTGATAATTTTATCACATTAGACAGTAAATAGGAGTTGTTATTTTGGTGTTGTTAGGATTCCCAACCAAGCCCCACCAAATACCCTGTTTTTATCCTGTGACACTTGATATCCTGGTTATTCTGTTTCCACACTTGGTACACTTTTCATTGCTACTTGTTGGTAAGTACACTCTATTCACTTTGGAACGGTGAGATACATCTTCTTTGCTGGTTTTGAGTGAGTTGAGAGAGAACACCACAACCCATTGATTATTTTGTTTACTAACAGATTAATCATGAGTTTTTCTAGTGATGTTGATGTGCAGGCGAAGAAAAAACCCGAGGATGTGGTCAAGTGGAATGAGTATGAGGCTTTGAGAGATACACTTTATAAGAAGATTACGGCTGAGGTGGACAAGAGTGATGATTCATTGAGGGAAGAATTGAGGAATTCGGACCTCAAAATTGAAGCTGCTGCTACACAAGAATCTGTTGATGTTATGCAGGAAACTCTCACAAATTTGACAAGGCAAATTGCCAATTTAACAACTGTGGTACAATAACAACAACAAAGAGCTCCACCCAATGATCCTGATTTGGATGATGGTCGTGGCAATGTGCAAGGAGGTGATACGTCATAAACGTATCCTTAATTTCTGATGTTCCATGTTGTTTTCATGTTGTTTCCTACATGTTTGCTATACACTTTACTAACCTATTGACAAGATGCCACACAGCTAGTTCACTGTTTTCTGTTGTTTTTAGTTTCAGAAAAGTTGTTCTGGAAATATTCTCGGAATTGGAAAATTCGAATTTCGGAGGTCCTAGAATTCCCGAAGGTTCCACGGAGTCCTGAAGAGACCCGGAGGGGGCACAGGGGACCCACACCATAGGGCGGCGCGACCCCTGGCCGCGCCATGGAGTGGTGTGGGGCCCCCAGGCCTCCACCGCATTTTCCCTTTCGCCTATTTATACCCCCCGACATATCAACCCTAAAGATATACCACTTTTCCCGAGAAACACCCGAGCCCGCCGTCATCGTCATCCCGAGATCGGGAGGGTTCTGGAGCTCTCCCCGGCACCCTGCCGGGAGGGGAATTCATCACCGGAGGGGTCTACACCACCATGCCCTCCTCCGAAGTGATGCGTGAGTAGTTCATCCCTGGACTACGGGTCCGTAGCAATAGCTAGATAATGGCTAGATGGTTGTTCTCTCAAATTTGTACCTCATGTTTAGATATTGTGAGCTGCCTCACATGATCGAGATCATCTTTATGTAATGCTACATGCAGGGTTTGCTGGGATCTGATGAATGTTGAATGCTATGTCTTCTGATTATCAATGTATCATGTTATCTTCATTCTTATGGTATTTATGATCTTGCATGTTCTCCATTATTAGTAGATGCTAGTAACTCCAAGAGGGGGTATTTATGCTCGATAGTGGGTTCATGCCTCCTTTGCATCTATGGTCGAGTGACAGAAACGTGACAGATGGAGGATGTGATGTTTCCATTAGGGAGAAAACAATGGTGTTTACCTAGTTTACATTGTTTACATTACACACTTTGCTTACTACGATAATCTGTTGCTAGCAACTTAATACCCAACGTTTGTTCGGATGATATTCGGAGGGTGGATTATTAGACATAGATGCAGTTGGATGACGGTCTATGTATTTTGTTGTAATGCCCGCATGAATCACATAGTAATCTTTATGTCTTGCATATGCACTACGGTGCATCCTTCATTTCTGTCAATCTCCCACTGTAATTTGTTGACCACACATGTTAGACAATACTACTGAACTGTGGACCCCGGTCCTTTGCCTCATACTGATAAAACACCTACTGCTTTCACACTGCTTGCATACTGTTACTACTGCTTTCTCCTACTGTTTTCCACACCATATGTTTAACCTTTTTGTGTTCAGCAAAACCGGTGAGATTGACAACCTCACTGCTTTGTTGGGGCAAAGTGATTCGATTGTGTTGTGTAGGTTCCACGTTGCAGCTGAACCAGTAGTGCGCCCTGCCATCTCAGTTGCATCAACCTTCTGAAGTTACTCCTTCCTCCTAATGGTTGATTCAACCTTGGTTTCTTTCTGAGGGAAACTTGCTTCTACACTCTTCATACCTTCCTCTTGGGGTGTCCTAACGAACGTGTGTTCACACGCATCAAGCACTTTTCTGGCGCCGTTGCTAGGGAGGAAGATAATTTCTGCAAGGGGAGTCTCTCACTTCCAATCTCTTTTTTTATTTTTTTTTGCTTAGTTTATTTTATTTTGTCTTGTTTGCTTCTCTTTATCAAAAACACAAAAAATAGTTCTTATTCTAGCTGTAGTTTTATTCCAGTTTTTAGTCTTGTTAAAATGACTAGTCCTGAGAACACTAAGTTGTGTGATATTACTAGCACCAACAACAATGACTTCATTAGCACACCTATTGCTCCACCTACTCCTACTGCTGATTTTTATAAGATAATGCCTGCCCTGTTAAACCTTGTTACGAGAGAGCAATTTTCTGGTGTTAGTACTGATGATGTTGCTGCCCATCTTAATAATTTTGTTGAACTATGTGAGATGCATTAATATAAAGATGTTCATGGAGATATTATTAAACTTAAATTGTTTCTCTTTGAGAGGAAGAGTGATATGTCTCTAAATTATCTATAATTTCTGATGTTCCATGTTGATATTATGCCAATTGCTACATGTTTTCCTACATTTTCTTACGTT
Organism: Alopecurus myosuroides; assembly: GCA_028641055.1. Taxonomy (NCBI): domain Eukaryota; kingdom Viridiplantae; phylum Streptophyta; class Magnoliopsida; order Poales; family Poaceae; genus Alopecurus; species Alopecurus myosuroides. The sequence continues at coordinate 264,996,539 of CM054058.1, forward strand.
TTCCGGGACTAACCTATTGAAAAGATGCCAACTGTTAGTTCCATGTTTTCTGTTGTTTTTAGTTTCAGAAAAGTTGTTCTGGAAATATTCTCGGAATTGGAAAATTCAAAAGCGAGAAGTCTTAGAAGTTCCAGAGGGTCCACGGAGTCCCGAAGAGACCCGGAGGGGTGCCCGGGAGCCACCACACCATAGGCGGGCGCGGTTCCCCATCTGGCCGCGCCGGGATGTCGTGTGGCCCCCTGGCCACCCCCCAGAATCGCCCTTTCGCCTATTTATACTCCCCCGAGGGAAAACCCTAAAAGAATCGGTGAAATTCCACGAAAACTTCCGCAGCCGCCGTCATCGTCAACCCAAGTTTCGGGGGACAGATCTCTGTTCTGGCACCCTGTTGGAACGGGGATGTTCCCCCAGAAGCCATCTCCATCGACTCCACCGCCATCTCCATCGCCGTTGTTGTCTCCTATGACGACGAGGGAGTAGTTCTCCCCCGAGGCCGAGGGCTCTACCGGTAGCTATGTGGTTCATCTCTATCCCATGGTGTGATCTATATGTGATCATGAGCTTTGTAACCTATTTGAATTTGTAGATGTTACTCTTCATCTTCTGCTACTCAAGTGCTTTATTAAAATGAACTTTGGAGTCACTATGATCACGGTATGAAGGTGACAATGTGCACATCGTGTGTGTCTACTCTATGAATTGTGGTGTTTGTCTAGTACCTTCTGGGGCGCTCATAGTGACAGCGTGGGGTTAACTAGACATGGGAATGCTTACTTTAAGGAATGCTTCTTGCATCCCTACGCAATGATTAGTGTTCATTATTTGTTATGATATCTCCGTAAACGCTTGGATCACAGTGTAAAGGTGACAATGTGTGCATCGTGTGGTTTAGCATTATATTTGTATTTTGTGTTGGATAACCCTATGAAATTGTGGTGTTTGCGTGGAACCATCTGGGTCCCATGGTGATAGCATGTGGGTTACTTGGTTGGGAAAGTGCTTACTCTTAGGAGTGTTGTTAAAGCCCTACGCGTGGATTGGTGTTGTTATTCGACCGGAGAGTGGTTAAGAGTAGCATAGTGAAGAGAAGATATCTAGTTATTCAATTATGTGCTCATTGTTGAGAGTGTCCACTAGTGAAAGTAGGATCCCTAGGCCTTGTTTCCAAGCATTGAAACACCATTTTCTGCCTTTTCTGCTACATGTTTGCTTGCTGCCATATTTATTTCAGATTGCTATTATTACTTATAACCATCCATATTACTCGCATTTCACTATCTCTTCGCCGAACTAGTGCACCTATATACCTGACAAGTATATTGGGTGTGTTGGGGGAAACAAGAGACTTCTTGTATCTTAATTGTAGGGTTGCTTGAGAGGGATATCTTTGACCTCTACCTCCCTGAGTTTGATAAACCTTGGGTGATCCAGTTAAGGGAAACTTGCTGCTGTTCTACAAACCTCTGCACTTGGAGTCCCAACACTGTCTACAAGAATAGAAGCGTGCGTAGACATCGAAGAGCTAAAGAATGGTTGCTATCTTTGCCTAGAAATAGTGTTGATTCTTGGACTAAGTGTAAAGATGCTTTCACTGGAAAATATTATCCTCCTACTAAGATTATATATTTAAGAAGTAGCATTATGAATTTTAAGCAACTTGATAATGAGCATGTTGCTAAATCTTGGGAAGAATGAAATCTTTGGTAAAGAATTGTCCCACTCATGGACTGACTACTTGGATGATCATCCAAACCTTTTATGAAGGCCTGAATTTTTCTTCCAGAAACCTTCTGGATTCAGCTGCTGGAGGAACCTTTATGTCCATTACCTTGGGGTCAGCAACAAAGCTTCTTGATGATATGATGTTAAATTATTCTGAGTGGCACACTGAGAGAGATACAACTGGTAAGAAGGTAAATTCTGTTGAAGAAACCTCCTCTTTGAATGATAGACTGGATGCTATTATGTCTATGCTTGTGAATGGCCATGCTCCTATTGATCCAAATAATGTTCCTTTATCCTCTTTGGTTTCTCAAGAAGAGCATGTTGATGTGAACTTCATTAAAAATAATAATTTCAGCACAAATGCTTATAGGAATATTTTTGGTAGCAACAATTATAGGCCGTATGCTCTCAATAATAGCAATGCTTATGGTAATTCTTATGGAAATTCCTACAAAAACAATAAAAGTGTACCCTCTGATCTTGAGAACATGCTTACGAATTTTATTAGTACACAAACTACTTTCAATAAATCTATTGAGGAAAAAATTGGCAAAATTGATGTTCTTGCTTCTAAAGTTGATAGCCTTGCTCTTGATGTTGATTTTCTGAAACTAAAGGTTATGCCTCATGATGTTAAAGAAAGTAAAACTTTGAATTCTATCCAAATTCGAATAGATGATAATGTTAGGATGTTAGCTGAATTGCATGCTAGATGGGAAAAAGAAGATGAAATAGCTAGAAAGAATAATATAGCTGATGTTTTCACCATTACCACCACTAGTAAAACTGAAGCTTCTCATGTTATAAAACCTTCTTCTATCAATGGTAGAGTAATTGGTGTTGGGAACACTCCCACTTCTGCTATTAAAACTGCAAAACTATCTGAAACTGCTAAAAATGTTCCTGATAAAAGTGCTGAGATTTTTAGAAATATGGATGACAATGGTCCCATTACATTTGATAAAATGATCTTGAATTTGATGATTGCAACATAACTGAAGTGATTAATTTCTTGCAAAATCTTGCTAGTTGTCCTAATGCTAGTGCTATGAATATGGCTTTCACAAAACATATTACAAATGCCCTCATGCAAATTAGAGAGAATGAATTAAGATGTGAAGCCTCTATCCCTAGGAAGATAGATGATGGTTGGGAACCCATTATTAAAATGAAAGTGAATGATCTTCATTGCAATGTTCTATGTGATTTTGGTGCTAGTATCTCTGTTATGCCCAAGAAACTCTATGATATTCTTGATTTACCGTCACTGGAACCTTGTTGTTTGGATGTTCTCTTATTGATAATGTTAGAAAGAAACCTTTGGGGAGAGTTGATGATGTTCTTATAATGGTTAATAATAATCTTGTCCCCATTTATTTTGTTGTCTTGAATATTTAATGCAATGCTTCTTGTCCAATTGTTTTGGGAAGACCTTTTCTTAGAACTGTTAGTGCTATTATTTATATGAAAGAGGGGAATATTAAATTTCAGCTCCCACTCAAGAAAGGTATGGAACACTTTCCTAGAAATAGAATTAAGTGTCGCTATGCATAAATTTGTGGTGTTCTCATTTGAATGTTTTATTTGGTTGACTTGGCGCATGCTCACACCATGTTTATGACTATGAACGAGTCACTTATAGCCTCTATGATCATTTAGTTTTTGAACTTGTGGTACCACTTATGCTTTGATTATTGATGTTTATGTCGCTATGCATGATTATGGCTCTTATGCTCTCTTGATTTGTCACTCCCAGTCTTTTGCTAGCCTCCACCTATACTAAGTATGAGCTCTACACATGCATCCAACTCCCAAAAAACAAAGTTTTACCATTGTGTCCACCATACCTACCTACATGTGGTATTTAACCGCCACTCCAAAGTAAATTGCTCATATGTTACCTTTAAAACTTTCAAAATTACGCATGTTTTGTGCTCCTGTTTTAGCTCATGAGGACGTAAATAGAGAATCTTTATCTCACTTGTTGATTGGACTTTCACACCGTGGACTAGTGGCTTCATCCGCTTATCCAATGATAGAAGAGCTGGCAGCGGGGTGCCCAGCCCCAAATTAATAACAACAAATTATCTTCACCGTTTTCCCCCTGATTTATCAATCAAACCATAATTGTGTAAACAAAAGAGAAAGAGGGATGACCTTCTACCGAGATGTGTCCTTCTATAGGAGCTAATCTTGTGAAGTCTAGTTGTCTTTTGATGTACTGTATTTTCTGTTTACCATTCGTTGACATAAGAATACACCTCTCTAAAAATTATAGACACTCCTCCACAGTATGTGATTTTTGGTAGGCACCCGAGGATTCGGTTAGACATGGTTTGTGTAAGATTGATGGGAGGAGTGTCAATTTTTTTATACCTCTGTTTAATAAAATAAAAGCTCTAGCATATGAGTTGATCCCTGCTTCCCTCTGCGAAGGGCCTTTCTTTTAATTTTATGTTGAGTCTCCATCTTCTAACTTTATGCACAGTTGAGAGAGCATAGTTGCCATTCTGAGTTGTATGTGCATTTGTCCCAGAAACATTATTAATGGATTCATGATGTGTTATTGCTTGTTCTCTAATTATTTGTTGTAGTCTTCCACATGAACTTTGAAGGTGTCCTGGCATTAATATTTTGCCCCACTCTTAAGGACTAGCGAAATATCACTTTGACATGTTTTCTCTATACTTGAAACAAACGTATATCTTTTGTTGCATTGTTATTCATGATCTTTTATTTGTGTTACTTCTCATGATGCAAGGTGATTGCTATGCTTTATTATTAAAATTCTATTTATCATGCTTGTGTTGAAGTTCTGTGATCTCAACTTACTTATGCTTTTACATTATTGATGATCAAGTTTATGTTGGTAGCATGTCATCTTAGAAATTATTGTGTTTTTATCGTTTACCTACTCGAGGACGAGTAGGAACTAAGCATGGGGATGTTGATACGTCATAAATGTATCCTTAATTTCTGATGTTCCATGTTGTTTCCTACATGTTTGCTATACACTTTATGTCACTTTTATCGATTTTCCGGACTAACCTATTGACAAGATGCCACAGAGCTAGTTACCTGTTTTCTATTATTTTTAGTTTCAGAAAAGTTTTTCTAGAAATATTCTCTAAATTAGAAAATTCAAAGTTTGGAGGTTCTAGAATTCCCGAAGGTTCCACGGAGTCCCGAAGAGACCCTGAGGGGGGCCACAGGGGGCCCACACCACAGGGAAGCACGCCCCCTGGCCTTGCCATGGGGTGGATTGGAGCCCCCAGGCCTCCACCGTCATTGCCCTTTCGCCTATTTATACCCCCAGACATATCAACCCTAAAGATATACCACTTTTTCCCGAGAATCACCCGAGGCCGCCGTCATCATCATCCCGAGATCGGGAGGGTTCTGGAGCTCTCCCGGCACCTTGTCGGAAGGGGAATTCATCGCCGGGGGGGGGGGGGTCTACACCACCATGCCCTCCTCCGAAGTGATGCGTGAGTAGTTCATCCCTGGACTACGGGTCCATAGCAGTAGATATATGGCTGTTCTATCCACTTTGTACCTCATGTTTAGATCTCGTGAGCTGCCTCACATGATCGAGATCATCTTTATGTAATGCTACATGTTGTGTTTGGTGGGATCTGATGAATGTTGAATTTATGTCTTCTGATTATCAATCTATCATGTTATCTTCATGCTTATGTTATTTATGATCTTGCATGCTCTCCGTCATTAGTAGATGCTCTAGCCAAGTAGATGCTAGTAACTCCAAGAGGGAGTATTTATGCTCGATAGTGGGTTCATGCCTTCTTTGGATATGTGCTCGAGTGACAAAAATGTGATGGATGGAGGATGTGTTGTTGCCATTAGGGAGAAAACAACGGTGTTTACCTAGTATACATTGTTTACATTACACACTTTTCTTACTGCGATAATCTGTTGCTAGCAACATAATACCCAACGTTTGTTTGAATGATATTAGAAGGGTGGATTATTAGACATAGGTGCAGTTGGATGACGGTCTATATATTTTAATGTAATGCCCGGATGAATCACATAGTAATATTTATGTATTGCATATGCACGATGGTGCAAACTTCATTTCTATCAATTGCCCAGCTGTAATTTGTTTACCACGCATGTTATTTATGTTCTACGGAGAGACACCACTAGTGCACTATGGACCCCGGTCCTTTTTCCTCATACTGATAGAACACCTACTGCTTTCATACTGCTTTCTCCTACTGTTTTACACACCATATGTTTAACCTCTTTGTGTTCAGCAAAACCGGTGAGATTGACAACCTCACTGCTTTGTTGGGGAAAAGTGATTTGATTGTGTTGTGTAGGTTCCACATTGCTGCTGAACCGGTAGTGCGCCCTGCCATCTCAGCTGCATCAACCTTCTGAAGTTACTCCTTCCTCCTATTGTTCGATTCAACCTTGGTTTCTTTAACATCGCTCTTTTGCTAAAATAGGGTTGAGGTGTTGTGCTCATGTCATTCATGCATGAAATAAATTTGAACCAGTTTAAAACTTGAATTTAAATGGAAATTGAGAAAAATTCCACAAATACTACTTAATGTGGGTTTCAAAAATTTGAACTGAAAAATATTTCAATTTCACCAAAAAAAAATGGTGTGGTTGGAAATTTGATAAGGTTTTCAAATCTTATTTCAATTCCAAATTTTCTGTTTAAAAAATACCCTCAAAACCCTGTTTCTTCCCTATTTTAAAATAGAAAAGGAGCTTTCTGCAGTTTTTAGTTTTTCCAGGGGGTGTTGTGAAAATTGGTCTTCTTCTTCCGTTGACAGTAGGAGCTCCTGCGTGGCAGGGCCGCCGTCGTCGTATGCCACCTCATGCTCGCCTTCGGCAGAGGGATAAGACGACCACGGAGGCCCCGCGCCCCCTCCTTCACCTCCCCCTCGAAGTCTCGCTCCCCCTCTGCCTCCCAAGAAGCCAAACCCTAACCGTGATGGACGTCGGCGAGCGCCGCCGTTCTAGTCGCTCCCGTGCCCCGTTGAGCAACCCATCCTCTCCTTCGTGGTCTCCTCTCCCTCCTCCACAATTCCTGCGAGCCGAGGAGGCCGACGTCGCCGCAATCGGGCCTTCCTTCATCGTCTCCAGCCGTCGGTCTTCATCGTCATTGCCGTCGAATACCTCCATGATTCTCCTCCCCGAGCCTTCCATCAGGTTCACGGTGAGATGACGCACCTCCCCATGCCCTCCATTTATTTCCTCGCGTTCGATTCCATCGCCACCGTCGAGTTCCGCCATCGGCCTCCATGAACGTCCATGCCGGCGAGCCTCCGATGGTTATAATCGGGCGGCACCGCTGATGTCTACGCACGCTTCTATTCTTGTAGACAGTGTTGGGCCTCCAAGTGCAAAGGTCTGTCGAACAGCAGCAAGTTTCCCTTAAGTGGATCACCCAAGGTTTATCGAACTCAGGGAGGTAGAGGTAAAAGATATCTCTCTCAAGCAACCCTGCAATTAAGATACAAGAAGTCTCTTGTTTCCCCCAACACACCTAATACAATTTTCAGTCGTATAGGTCGGCGAACAGAGAGTAAAATGCAAGTAATATCGATGATAATAAGTGATAATAGCAATCTGAAATAAATATGGCAGCAAGCAAACATGTAGCAGAACAAGCGGAAAATGGTGTTTCAATGCTTGGAAATAAGACCTAGGGATCCTACTTTCACTAGAGGGCACTATCAACAATGATCACATAATTTAATAACTAGATAACTTCTCTTCACTATGCTACTCTTAACCACTCTCCGGTCGAATAACAACATTAATCCATGCGTAGGGCTTTAACAACACTCCTCAGAGTAAGCACTTTCCCAACCAAGTAAGCCCCATGCTATCACCATGGGACCCAGATGGTTCCACGCAAACACCACAATTTCATAGGGTTATCCAACACAAAATATAAATATAATGCTAAACCACACGGTGCACACACTGTCACCTTTACACTGTGATCAAAGCGTTTACGGAGATCTCATAACAAATAATGAACACTAATCATTGCGTAGGGCTGCAAAAGGCATTCCTTAAAGTAAGCATTCATTCCCATGTCTAGTTAACCCCACGCTGTCACTATGAGCGCCCCAGAAGGTACTAGACAAACACCACAATTCATAGAGGAGACACACACGATGTGCATACTGTCACCTTCACACCGTGATCAAAGTGAATCCAAAGTTCATATTAATAAAGCACTTGAGTAGCAAAAGATGAAGAGTAACATCTATGAATTCAAATAGATTACAAAGCTCATGATCACATATAGATCACACCATGGGAGAGAGAGATGAACCACATAGCTACCAGTAGAGCCCTCAGCCCCGAGGGAGAACTACTCCCTCCTCATCATAGGAGACAACAACGGCGATGGAGATTGCGGTGGAGTCGATGGAGATGGCTTCCGGGGGCACTACCCCGTCCCGGCAGGGTGCCAGAACAGAGATTTGTCCCCCGAAACTTGTCGGTGGCGGCGGCGGAGCTACGGATGTATTTTGTGGAAAAGGTCGATTTATCAAGTGTTTATGCATCGGGGACTATATATAGGCGAAAGGGCGATGCCAGGGGGTGGCCAGGGGGCCCACACCACCTGGTGGCGTGAGCAGGGGGTGGTGGCGCCAACCTATGGTGTGGCCACCCTTTGGCCCCCCTCCAGGGCTCTTCGGGACTTCTGGATGCTTCTGGGACTTCTAAGACTTCCGGCTTTCGAATCGTCCAATTCCGACCATATTTGCAGAACAACATTTCTGAAACTCAAAACAGCAGAAAACAGGAACTGGCTCTGTGGCATCCTGTCAATAGGTTAGTCTCGGGAAATCGATAAAAATGACATAAAGTGTAAGGGAAACATGTGGGAAACAACATGGAACATCAGAAATTGAGGATACGTTTATGACGTATCAAGCATCCCCAAGCTTAGTTCCTACTCGTCCTTGAGTAGGTAAGCGATAAAACAATAATTTATGAGGTGACATGCTACTAACATAATCTTGATCATAAAAATGTAGAGGCATATGTAAGCTGAGATCATAGAACTTCAAACACAAACATGATAAATAGAACTTTAATAATAAAGCATAGCGATCACTTTTCATCATGAAGAGTATCTCAAATAAATGATCAAGAATAATAATGCAAAGAAAGATAAATGTTTGTTTTAGGTATAGAGAAAGCATGGCAAAGTGATATTTCGCTAGTCCTTAAGAGTGGGGCAAAACATAAATGCCAGGACACCTTCAAAGTTCATGAGGAAGACTAGAGAAAATAATTTTAGAACAAGTAATATCACATCACGAAGCAATTATTGATGTTTATGGGACAATGCACATCGAACTAAGAATGACAAAAATGCTCTCTCAATTGTGCATAAAGTTAGAAGATGGAGACTCAACATAAAAGTAAAAAAAAGGCCCTTCGCGGAGGGAAGCAGGGATCAACTCATGTGCTAGAGCTTTTATTTTATTAAACAGAGGTATTAAAAGTTTGATACTCCTCCCATACATCTTTCACAAACCATGGCTAACCGAATCCTCGGGTGCCTGCCAACAATCACATACCGTGGAGGAGTGTCTATATTGTGGGAGATGTATACTAATGTCAATGAATGGTAAATAAAAAATACAGTATGTGATGACTCCCAAGTGCAGGAGATCAATTGTAGTACTTTTCGATAAGTATTTGAGTGTCGAACCCACGAGGAGCTGAAGGTAAGCTATCTATTCTCTAAAGCCCTATAACCCTCTTATATGGCTGTTTATGCAAAGCAATAAGTTTGACTAGAAGGAACTAACTAATTAAAAGCAAGTGACGTGGAGTGTGGTTTGTCTAGTGTAAGGTCCGCCCCAGAACCACTGTTCAAGGACACCTTCGATATGCATACATTCACGATCCCAGGAAATTCAGTCGTGAACAACATATCAAGTTGGTACACAGATACAATATCCATTACACGGTTGCGCAAAACACTTACAACAAGACATGGTCACCTGACCAAGTCCACACAACTGCCACGCAGGGCAAACACACAACACACACAGCGGAAGACTAAACACACAAACGTGGTAGAGCCCAAGTCACGCCTTAACCTACAGGCTGCTGACTGGGAGACGATCCTAGTTCGCAAGTCCATCAGCGCAGTACTTCTCCTGGTCGATCTCCTCCTGAGATTCCTTCTCGATGTCTGGCAAGTAAATACCAGGGGCGAAACCATAATGAGTACATTTGAATATACTCAGCAAGACATCCATCATGTAACTTACCAAATGCAAGTATGCTTATATGGTGTAATAGGTAGGCTATAAATAGGGTTCAATAACAATGGTGTTCATATAAGATGACACCACAGTTGCGGTCAGGTTAATCTGTATCTTCGTTGAAGAAGATACTTCAGAAGAAAATAATATAGTTTTTCTTTCTCATGTAGACATCACATGTACAAGAGGTTTTGTAAAACTTTATTTAAAGAGATTTTTCTCTTTGAAAAACTTCTTGGAATCAATTTCCAGAATTCTTGCTTAGAGGAGAAAAGTTTTTATTTGCAAAACCTTCTGTTTTGTAAAACAACTTTTGGCTTTCCATCATCGGTACCTCCATGGTACAAAATTTCCTTCCTTTCCGAAGTTCCCAAGTTCAACACCTTTTTGAAAGCATCTTTTTGAAAACATTGACACGATGCTAGCTACATGGCCATTCAACTGTCCATATCCGATGACGCGGCTTCTTCGAAAAAGTTGTACTCTGCAGAGGTGTACACATCCACTAGATCCAAAACTCTGCCATGGACCACCCATGGATCGACACAGCGATATGCAAGCACCAGAGAATTGATCCTAACTGTCCACTCTGACACAAGCTAGTATATGCTCATTCCTTCAGGTGGGTTGTCTCCCCGGCATCAGGTCCCGCCTTGCCTAGTCGGGAGGCCCATCTGTCGCTTCCGGGGGGTAACTTAATCCCTCACTTTGTATGTCCCGTTTCTCCCTCCTGGCGACACTTCGGTTTAGAGAATCAGCTTCTCTATGGCACTTTGGAATAAAGCATACACTAACAAGTTCAAGCATCTAGATAGGCCCCATACCCATATAGGGGTAGAGTGGCAGTACGGTAAAGGTTGTCCGGCGAAGACTAGGTTATGTGTCATTTTTGAAAACACCATTTTCCCAAAAATGACCACTTCCACATTCCTCCGGAGAATAAGGATCCGCCTTTTCTCCGGGTTTTCCATAAAGCCTTTGTTTTGTAAAAACAAAATTTTAAGGTGTCCACTTAGGGACTAGTATATTTGATGGTAATAAATACCATATGGTGGCTTATGGGCTTGGTTACACCAAGTTTCAACTACTTGCATAGTAGTATATATATATAATAGTAGTATTCACTCAAAAATAGTTTTTGGAAATCGAAGTTTTTGTAAAACTTTTCAGAAGTAAAACATGCATGATAGATAATGATAAGTGTATTATAACAGCAAGCATCAGGATGGCTTGCCTTAAATCTCTTTGTGTCCCTGGTCTTGAAGTAGCTTGATTTGACACACAGCTCTACGACTCCACCTTCTTCTTCCTCGTTTTTCCAACGCCGTAAAATAAATAAAGACACACACTCAGCACCAGAAGGACAATAAAGTAATCAAAACAACACCTACAGCAAGGTAACTCATACTAATGCAATCACTCAAAAAGTTATCGAGAGAACCATCTCACAAACTCTCAGAGTACAAGACTATCGTCAGGAAACATATGGTTTAAAAGAAACATATTCCACACCCCAATATCATAGGTTGAGTGGGTGTACCACTATCATACCAAGATATTAAGGAAGCTAAAAATATAGCTTGTGGTAACAAGGGTGAGGCTACTAAGGTGTTCAAAAACAAACAATGTACTATCAACCATCAAAGCAACACCCATGGCAGTGGGTATTAACAACAACACAAGCAATCAATCCAAATAGTTTACCACTAGCCTCAAGCATAAACAACAAGGTACTAATAAATATAATGATACACTAGCACCAAACTTATGCTAAGGTAAACATCCATACAATTTCCAAACAGCAAAACAAACAGAATACATATGAATTATCTAGTTATTTAATAAGCTATAGTCTACACCAAAGCTAAGGAATCACTCAACAATGAAAGTAACCAAACGAACCAGTGGCTCAATAAATTGTAACAAGTCAATAAAAAACACACTAAAACAGAATAACAACAAGGTACATTACTCTTAGCAAAATATCATAATGACAGGAGTCAACTATTAGCATACTAGTAGGGAAAATTTACACAAGCATTCCCTAAGGGATAATTGCATTCCACAACCCATCAAGGCACACAACTACAATATATATACCATAATAACAGAAAGGACAACATTCTAAACATGCTAGGAAACATCATACACTCCTAAAAATAAAAGGACAATAATAATGGATCAAACTCAACATCTAGTGGGACACTAATGCAACACTAGAGGAGCAATCAATACTATGAGCATGAATTTTTTCTAGACCATAACTTCATGAATAAAAACATATACTAACAGTACCTATAACTTACACATGCTAGTAATCAAGTATACTTAAAATAATGTTATGAAAACAACTACTCATACTAGTGAAAACAATATAGCTAAATAAAACAATTAATGCTTCACATGCTCTCCTATGAAATAATGTGCAAGATAACAGAGGTGATACCATCACCAAATCAGTACAAAATTGGTACTGGACTCACATAACCATCACAAAAACTTAGGTACTAATCATAGCAATACTAGTCCACCAAATCCATTCCACAAAAATACTAGAAAACAATAAGAGACTAATTCTATTCCTATTTGTTTTCCAAACAAGCACAAAGTTCCTAACAGATTATTAATCAAATAAAACATCTTAATAACAGTAACCAACACATTTACTCATGCTAGGAAACAAGTCTATAACAAACAATCATTTATTTTAAATCAAACACACAAGATTCAAAATAAACAGAAAAGGGCTGTTTCTAGAAATGCACACCAAAAATAATCCAGAGCCCTAAAAATTATGAAAAGCTAGCATTACATATATCTAATCACACACAAGCTAATCCAATTGGATTCACACCAAAAATCATTTTTAAACTCTCTCTAAAAATCTTGGAAATGGCTACTGGTCTTTTACCAAATTGTGTGGTATTTCCAAATGGTAGTCCACCTTGATTCAAGGTCAAGTCTCACTGATAGATCTATCCAAGGGATACTCAAAACAGTTTGGTTTGCAAGATTTGGCCACTTAAAACTCAAGTTATGATTAAAATGGTGAAACAGAGTGCTTCTGCCATTTTTATTAGTCCTCTTAAAATATAGCACAAAATGTATTTCTGTAAGTTGGGTGTGGTTAAGAATTAGTAGATCTAGCTCTGTGATTTTTGGTTTGTCAAATTTTACTCGTTTGCATTTTCATTTCGAATTAAAGTAACCTGCTGAAATAGATCTGCAGAAAAAAAAGAATAACGAAGCAACCTGCGCGGGTTAACGGGCTGGATTCGGAGGGAGATGGGCCACGCGGGGAGAGGCCGGCCCGCTAGACGAGCGCGCGCGCCGAAATGGCACGCTGCCGTTCGATGGGATATCAGCGGCCGAGATTTGGCGGGGTGGGGTTCAAACGGAGCCGCTGGATGCGGATCCGAGGGCCAGGGAGCGTCCACGTCGGAGGAGGTCGACGGTGACCGAGGCGGACGGCGGAGTATTCTCCGGTCGCCGCTGTGGAGGCTCGAGTTCGCCGCCGGTGCCTCTCGTGGTCCCCTGGAAGCGAGGAGAGCACCAGGGGGTCCAGGGAGACGAGGCGCACCCGATGCTCGCCTTGATTTTCAGAAGGAGGAGGTCGGAACGAGGAGTTCCGCGGCGGCCACGGACAGAAGACGACGATGGAGAGATGGTTTCGAGGAGTAGAACTCCAAATTGGAGGGGGCAAGAGCATCTAGGGATCTCAAGGATGGTAGGGAGGGAGACGGGGCTTCCGGAGATGGCCCGTACCAGAGGATTGCCGCGGAGCTCGCCGGCAGGTTGGGGAGCTCGATTCCGGCGAGGTGTGGATACACAGAGGGGGGTTTCGATGCTGGGCTCCGATTAAGGTGAAGAGGAGAGGGAATGGACAGCTTAAACGCAAGGAGGGGGCTCAAGAGGGAGCTGGCCGCAGAGCTCGGCCTCGCGGCTTCCATGGCGGTCACCGCGGCGAGGGCGAGCTGGCCAGAGAGGATAACTCTAGGCAAAACCTTGCCAGGGAGGTGTGCGGTGGTGTGGAGGTGGTGGAGCCAGAAGGGCTCGGGCAGAGGAGGTCCAGGGAGGTGGGGGGAGTGGGTGCTCTCACAGCACCCGAAGGTGTTTGATATGAAGGAGAGGGGGAAGGAGAGGGCCCAGGGGGAGGGGTACTGGCTCTTCGAGCTCGTGGGGGTCAACCCTTCTAGAAGGTGGGGTCCATGGAGGCAGCAGGGGATGGGGAGGGCTGTGGCATGTCAGCCCATGCCATTGCTTAGGGTTTAAGCCATGAGGGGATGATGTGGATGGGCATGGGCATTGCAATTTCGCCCAGGAAGTCAATGGGGTGGGGCCTAGGTGACTAGGCAGCTAGGGAATCCAATGGGAGCTAAGAAGGAGGAAAAATATCATCAAATGATCATTTTCCAAAATTGAGCAAAAAGTGTTTGTGCTGGTTTTCTTCAAAAACTTGAACATAACATGTGCAAGAAAATATGTCTAGGAGGTAGGGAATGGAAAATGGGGTAGGGTAGTGGTCGTCTCCCACTTTTCTCAAATTGTTTTCTTTGAAAACTTTCAATTTTCCAAAAACTGCTGTTTCTGTTTTTAAATGTTTTCTCCAAAATTTTGAATAGAAGATATGTTTGAAAAAATGTTTAATGGATAGAGAATCAAAAAATGAGTCTAGGGGTGGTGGTCCCCAAATTTTCTGAAAACATTTGTTTCACAAAATTTTGGAAATTCAAAAAGTGTTGAAACTGTTTTTGGATGTTTTCTTCAAAAATTTGAAAATGACCAGCAAATGTTTTTGGATAACTAGGTCACATATGACCCTAGGAATGCTGGGGAATTTTCCCAAGAATTTTAGAAATACTTTTATTAACAAAAACATTAAAAGTCCATTTCTGGCCTTTTGGAAAATATCATTTAATAAATAGGTAACTGTTTATAAACCAAGTATTTTTTAGTTGGGGTGGAAGGGTATATAATATAGGTATCAAAAGTGATTTTTAATAAACAACTCCTTTGAAAAATATTTGAGATACCAAGTGCAAAAGGATGATAACAGGAATTTATTTAGTAAGCCAAAATCCCTGAGAGAGGATAAATCACATGATCATGGGTAAACAAAAATGGATCACATGAATATGATGAGGGAAGGTTCACTCAGCTCAAAAAGGATAGGAGTGATTTTTTAGGAAGACTTAACAAACACATTATGATAACAGGGACATGATCCTATTTGTTGGGAAGACTTCAAGAGGGCTTTGGAAAAAATGAGTTGGTTTAATAGATCAAATACAACATAAGGATAGGGCTCATAGATAGGTATCATTATATCCATGATGATATACTGGTCAAAGATCAGGATTCCTCCTTATGGCAGGAGGCCAAATTAGAGGAGTAAAACAGAACATAAGATGAGATATAAATAGGATATAACATGCTACTGAGGTAAGGGATTGTTATTTGTAGATCTCATACAAATAAAACAACTCACAACTATCCACAATAGTTATAAATACTTTGAGGCAAGGAAAAAGATAAGGTCACCTCATAAGCATATAATAACAATACTTAACAAGTTCCCTCAAGCATGAGAGTTCTACAATTTAAATTCTTGGAGTTTTTCCCTCAAGTGTTTTAGAGAAAGTTAGTGGTCAAGCCAAACCACTTGAGGAGGATTTTTATAAAAGAGGTTCACCTCAATTCTTGTTATTTATGTAACCATTTTGTTTTGGTTGGTTCCAACACCAACACTCAAGATCAAACAAGGCAGACAGAGGTGAAACAAGATTAATTGTTAAGCATTTAAAAAAGTTTTTGTTGGCCCTAATTTTTGACTCTCCAACAACTGCATTTTGTTGGTTTCCAAAAAGTGGGGTGTGACATCTAGTAACTAGTGAAGCAAGTTTAAAATGCAAGTAATCCTAAAGCAAGTTTCTAAAGCAAGTTTCACAAGTAGCAAGCAGCAAATATCTCAAGTATCTCAAGGGAGCAAGTGTTCTAGAAATAGGTGTTTCGTTCGTGTGGTTGTCACAATTAGTGAAGCACATGTTTTAGTCTTAGTTGTTTCTTCTAGGAAGGAGCCATGAATAGGTATAGTCAAGTAAATGATCTACAACCCCTTATGATGGATCATGTGGCCAAGTAAATGACTGCACAAGATTGATTAAGACATAAAGTCCCACCATAGCCTTACGTTCTAAGGTCCCCTATATATATCCCCCAATAACTTAACTTTGTGGCTCGGTCTCAGGTTACTGTCACTCCCAAGTCACCACCACTCCATTATGCTACCGGTGATCACCTTACATGCATTCCCCAACATATGTGTGCACTCATATATTGTACACAAAGACAATCATAGAAGATAACAAACTTGTATGCAACTAATCAACGAACTATTTCACCATTGCCAAGAACAATTCACTACTCAAACACGGGGAGACACAATACATCAAGGGAATATAGTATTGCAGCATACATCGTGTTTGCCAAGAGATTACAGTGGAGAGATGGAGCTGATCTTGCTGTAGATGTTGATCATGAACACGCCGGAGGGGGTGGAGCTCTCCGGGGGTGATCCTGGCGGCGTTTCCCCCCTCCGATCTTCTCCGGCGGCAGCCTTCTGTCTATCTGTTTTGTGGTTTCGTCTCTCGGCGCCGCCTCCTCCTCGAAAAGGCCAGGGGACCCTTTATATAGTCGTTTTTAGGTCACGAGACACTCGGGAGAAGAAAGATCGACAGCATCGGAGCCACAAGGGCAAAAAGGGGGCCTCTCACGCGGCCAAGGAATCTGGCCGCGTGGAGGGTCCTCTCGGCCACATGGTTGGCCTTTTGGCCCTCTACTTTGGCCCATGGTCTTCGTCTTCAAAATTCTGAACCGTGCTCTTTGGCCTTGCCCTTTTTGGAGTCCCGAAGCTCCCGGAAAGTCTGAAACACTAAAAAGTACGTTTTCTGGAAAAACAGGGTTAGAACCTAAAGAAGGGGGATTGTTTAGAAAATCCCCCAAATCATTATAAAACATGAATATAAGTTGCTAATATGTAGAAAAAACAAGTAATAACATGCAGAGTTCATGTATGCATTTTACATGCATCAACATCCCCAAGCTTAACCCATGCTCGTCCTCGAGTATGAAGGTGATAAAACTAACATGGACTTTGCATATTGAAACAATCATGGGATATCAAGGAGGATTATTCATGCTACATATAATCAAATGATTAATACTGGAAATGAGTAGCAATATACAATTCATGTTGTAAGAAATATCAAATATGCAAGCAAACATGCTTCATGAAAGTTCACAAAGTGTATAATGAAATAAAAGCACTATGGACCAAATGCATACACAAAATGAAAAATAAAATCCTATATTGGTCAAAGAATGGCATAATGGAAAATAGAAAATATGGTGGACACTTTGGAGAAAATTGAGTAGAGGTAAAACATGATCAAGTCTTATTTAGCCTCTAAATTATTCAACTAAAATTACTAATTGAAATGTGGTATGCATTGATCTAGGACTCTCATTGCCCCTTTATCACTAGCATCTTAAATGGTGAATGTTGAAGTAATGTGAATGACAAGGTGGTTGAAAGCCTCATGCCCCGTGAGTGTGAAAACCTACTCCATGATTACTCAACTTAAGATTCCTAATAAGCTTTGTACAATCATAATAAGTATTAATGACATCATAGAGAACCGCAAAGAGGTACCTCTTGCCCCATGACATGGAAACAAGCCCATGTCACAATGACAAGACAAACAAACGGAGTAGACTCATCATCCTTTTTATTTTCATTCACTATTCTGCATAGCTTCTTATCTTATTGTAGAATATGTTGTAGAGTCACTCAAGCTGTAAGTAAATTTCCACCATGATAAAGCATGGATTGGGTTAGCGGCCCAATGCGTTTCTCTAGTCATATAGATACTTACTCATAAAAACTTACTATTCCTCTATTTCATTTCGGCATGGCAGGATTCCAAAAACAAAAGTACATGATATCAACCAAATGTAAATTTTTGTGCAATGTTGAAAGCTTTCCGATGATACACGTTTATAGCTAGCTCCCAACCACACACTTGTCAAACGCAAAACTTGTGGCTCCCATTATTGGGTCATGTTTATTAGATGCATAAAAAGTAAAGTGTGCCTTCAAAAGTTCGTGAGAGTCCTATCCCAAGTTCAACCCATGAAAATTAATAAAGGGAATATCTTAATTTAGAACATAAATAACACAATAACATGGTGAACATACTCATAATAGCAATGAAGCTAATGGGAAGATATGGTGGACTCACTGGAAATACTTGGCTAAGGAGTGTTGGAAACAAGTTTTTACTTGTTGGAATTTTTAAATTTTTGGCTAGCAAGAGGGAGATAGTTGACCAGCTACTATGCATGCATATGTCCATAGAACTACTCATTTCATGACAAACTAAATAAACCAGAAATTAACATAAAGGACATGAATAAGAGATAGCTCAAGACAACATTATTGCAAATTTCTACACATAAAAAGCCTATAAATCATGCAAACATATGTAGCTCTTCAAATCAACCATGGAATCCCTATTCCAAGTCATAATACTAGCATCCAATACATTCCAACCCCAAACTCCAGTAGCTCAATATCATATAAAATGATGGGTGTGGTCTTATCAAAACAAAAATAAAAACAAAAACTAGACGCTTCAAGTCTCTACGATAAATGCTTTGCTTAGAAAAACAGAAAGTAGATGTGTGCTAAACAAAAGAGTGTAGCTCCATTGGGGTGTTCATCACATCCCAAAGCTTATGGATTTCACCATTCTTGGATGTCTTGAGGCGCAGCTCCTCTATTCCCTGTGAAAAAACTTCACAAAACATGTTTCTCCCATATTTTTTCTGTGGGGTGAGATTAGCAAGGACAAACAAATCACATGCTTGCTGTGCAAAATTCCAAATAAAATGCTCCAGTAGATAGACAATAAGGTTCATTATGTTGTATGTTCACTCTCTTGCTTGAAATAATCATGTAAATTCGATTCCCAAGCCCAAAGAGTGCATAAAACAAAAGAAGGCAGAATCTGTCCAGAAAAGCAACAGCAGCAAAACGAACGTTTTTCCCTAAGATAGACTCGTCAAAAAATTAAGACATTTTTTTTGCTTACAGAGGACGAAAAGTTGCAGAACATACTAAAAAATTAGCTCAATCCGACATACCAATAAAAAACGTAAAATCATACGGTGAGAAGACTCGTGCTGAAACAAAAATTTCATGCACTAGGATAGCAACTTATAAGTCCAAATGGGTTTGACTTGACTCTTTATTGAAAACTCCAGAATTGAAACAAAAAAAACTAATCTCTTGAGACAGCAAGAGGACACTAGGAAAATCAAAACAAAAACAACCGGGTTGCCTCCCGTAAAGCGCTTTCTTTATAGCCATATAGCTAGGCTTTACTTACTTAACATCATGATGGTTGGAGTGAGGTGGCTCGGCATCCCCAAGCTTGGATTCTTATACTTATTTGATACATGTAGGGTGAGCCCAGGGGTACATCCCCAATCTTGATTGGTTGTCCCTCTTGATCTTTGTTCATCTCACTCAACTCTTCCTCCTGAAAAATTCTTCTTACACAAATCTCAACATAAAACTTGATTAGAGGGGTTAGTGCCTCCATAAATAAAAATCCACATAGGTATAGCAAAGACACATCATGAGTTGATTCACTGGTAGAAAATAGGCCTATAGTCCCGGTTCGCCAGGGCCAGTAGTCCCGGCCGCGCAACCGGGACTAGCTATGCGCGACTAAAGACCCCCCCCCTATAGTCCCGCCGCTTACGGACCAGAACTAAAGGCCCGTCCACGTGGGCGCCAGGAGTCCGTCGCTGCGGAGGACCTTTAGTCCCGGTTCTTGTGGCTAACCGGGACTGAAAACCTGCGCAGGTTTAGGGTTTTAGGCCCCCTAAACCTGGTTTCTTTTTAATTTGTTTTGTTTTATTTCTTTTATATTTTATTTTAGTTTTGATGAAGTTTCAGTACACATATATATATATTTTACGCTACTATATACATGCATATATATATATGAAATTTCAAACAAGGAGAATTCAATAGGAATATATAATATATATTCAATATCGGGTGACCATATACAACCTCGAACAAGTTTCCATATTACACAATTAAGATGGATGACCATACACAAATTCGAACAAGTTTCAAAGTACTCGGGGCTGCAGATACGTATAATAGTCATCGTCGGTGGACGTATGGTGTTCTCCTTTGGAATCGATGACATGCCTAAGGAAAAATCCTGCTATTTCCTCTTGAATTGGTCGGAAGCGAGCTTCTGGAGTAAGCACCCTCCGCAAGTTATTGAGACTCCTCCGCGTGGTCTCGTCCTTCTTCCTCTCAGAGATTTCTTTCCGTATGTTCTCACAGACATAGTATCCACATAGACCGGTCCCCGGTGGCTGCTTATCCACACCTTTGACCACATTTTTAAATTGTAGCTGATCTTTGAATCCACCGACATGTTCATGTGAGAACCGTCTCCAAACTCTACATTGCAAATAAAATTAAATGAACAAGGGAGTTATTAGCTACTGCATATTAGGAAATGAACAAAAGAGACCGATTGATATAGAGCGGAAATGATTGAAAATAATTACCTTTGCATCATTTTTCTCATGTCGACCCAAAGATTTGTATCTGAATTCATAGAGTCAATGATAAAAACTGTGGAGGTGTCAAGTTCAATTTTTAGCATAATCCAGTGGAACCTGCGGACACGTTACATGCACAGTCATGCATAACTTATCGATTAGACATACCATGCATGGAGTAAACAAAAGAGAATGGGAACATGAGAGAAACACTCACCCAAAATGGTAAGGAAATAGAATATAACTTTTGAGTTCATGCTTTCTAAGAAAATTGTACAAGTCTTTCTCCACGTCTCCGAGGTGACGTTCTAACATAGTTCCATTAATGATTTGTGGGTCAATGAACCCAACATCATGGATGAGTCTTATTTTGCATTCCCAAATCTTCAATCTGCATAATAGCGTACGCAACAATATAGTTAGGACAATATATATATATATATATATATATATATATATATATATATATATATATATATATATATAGTGTAGGCAATGAAGAACGAGATGAGGTAGAAATAAATCACTTACAGAACGTAGCAACTCAGGATAGATTTGTCGAGCTCGCGCAGATTGAACAGCTGGAACAATTCACTCATCTCAACTTGTACAGTGTACTTTTTGGTGTGATGCTCCTCTGTAATATCCACATACACAAATTCTTTGTCGGTCCATGATATGAATTGTTTGTACCAACGTAGCAGACTTTGCATTAGTGGTGGTAGATCCTTTTCCTGCGTAGGCTCGACGAGAGGCCCTTTCTTCTCATATTGTAATGCTACCTCAGCCATTGGCGCATCGTCCAGGCCTAAAAAGAGACGAAGAGACATACCGGCCTCGGACGCATTTTCCATGGCAGTAGCTACAGTCAATCCCATTGCTGCCATAGCTCTTATGACCTCGGGGTCCTGTTCCGGACCGGCTTTCACTATGAGCGGGGGGATCGATTGTTTACTCTGCATCCCGAGCTGGTCAACTTGTTTCCCGCTTTTTTTTTCTTTTTGCTTTCTCCTCCTCCAATATTTTTGCTTGCTTACGAAGTTCAATATCATAGTCTTTAGGCAAATTCTTCTCGGCTTGGGACGGTGTCGACAAGAAACCCGTAGCCCACTTGTCTACACTCGGAGGGAATACTTCCTTGGGCTCAGGCTCCTTTAGCGCCTTCTGACGGGCCTTCCATTTCTCAACGTCAGCCTTCACGGCCAATTTGGTTTCAGCATCACTAAGTTCCCAAGGCCTTGGGGGGATAGGCTTCAGTGATGGCTCCGGTACCCGTGTGGTCTTAGGTACATAAGCCTCCGGGTTAATAGTCCAAGAGCGGGTTCCCTTGCTGTCCGCCTGCTTCTGTTTCTTCGCTGGAGGAGGAATGGGGGGCGACGTCTGCTTATCCTCCGGAGGAGGAATGGGGGGCGACGACTGCTTATCCTCCGGAGGAGGAATGGGGGGCGACGACTGCTTAACCGCCGGAGGAGGAATGGGGGTGCGGCGGCTGCTTACCCGTCGGAGATTGTGGATAGGGGGACGGCGTCGAATGGCGTGAAGGAGGCGTAGGTGAACCAGCACCACCACCAGCACCTGCACCATCGGAGGGGGGTGGACTTGTTAGCCTTGGCGTCTCGCCTGGAAACACTATGTACTTTTTTTCCATAGAATGAACTGGCGCTTGACATCTCCAAGTCTTCTCTCCCCTTCGGGTGTAGCTATGTCAATCTCCAGGTCCTCAAACCCTTGGACTATGTCTTCCACCGTGACACGAGCATAGCCATATGGAATGGGGTTGTTGTGATGGAGTGCTCCAGGTGTATAGGGTAAAGCACTGCCTCTAGCTACCTTAATGGAAATGTTCCCTACGGGATAATGCAGATCACATTCTTTCATCTCCTTTACATCATCCACGGGGTAGTGAGGCTCCGGTGCACGACTCTCGGTCATCGGTGCATTAGCACCTGCAGGCGGGGCCTCCGTGGAAGCCACACTGCTTCTCCGCTGATCCGATGCATGTTCTTCATGCGGCCCTGCAGCCGCCGCTGTTTCTTTCTCAAGTATTCCCGCCACGGTCTGCTTCAACTCACTAACTTCCGTCGCAAGCTTCGATAGAAGATCTGCAGCTTCGACAACAGCCCGGTCCATATTTCTCTTACGGCTTCTGTAACAGTACGGGTCACCCTCCTGGGAAAACCCTACTTTCCACGGCAATCTGCCTTTGCCTCGTATATGTCCTCCGTGTTCAGGATTCCCGAGGGCATGGGTCAGTTGGTCTCTCTCTCTGTTGAACGTGATCCAGCCCTGTTGAGCTTTGGTCATTGCGTCAACAAGGTTTTTTGTGGGAGCAAACGTTTTCTGCCGATGAACACACTCCCATGTCTCCGGGTCTAGCGATCCCCCATGCCCGTACCACCACATTTTGGCTCTTTCGTCCCATCCCTCTGTACCTAGAGGGATTCCTCTTGCCCTCAGGCCGTCCTCCATCGCCTGCCACTTAGGCGCCGAAACGCGGTATCCTCCTGGCCCCATGACATGATGGTACTGTTTCTTATCCGCATTAGCCTTATTTTTTTTCGACATTTCCTTGAAATGCTCCGATTTCTTCTGCGTCACAAATTTTGTCCAATCATCTCTCAGTTTCTCATATTGTCCAGTGAAAAGCGGAGTCTTGCCCTTGCTGACATATTCACGGAACAATTTTTTCTTGAAGTTCCGGAATGCTTCGGCCATCTTCTGAAGAGCGAACTCTTTGACTAGCCTCCTCCTCTGACGTCCACCCGGAACCTCCACACCGAATTCATCTTTTTTGTGGTATTCCGGAGGTAGAATGAAATGTACCATAAGCTTTCTGAACATCTCCTTTTTCATTCTCTTGTGGACATAACTGAAACCAAGACGTGCTTTCTTTGGCTCCTTCCATTCCTGGACGGTGATCGGGACATTGTCTCTAACAATGACTCCGCATTGGTTGATAAACTTCCTGGTGTGCTGTAGGGGCTTGCCGGTTACACCGACTAATTCGATGGTATATGTTTCAGAATCTTTCATCGCCTTGGATTTGCCACGCGTTGTCGTACTCGATCCGGAGGGCTAAAATAAGAAAGAGAGTCGCGCGTGTTAGTGCATATGTATTCACATTTCAGTAAGTTTGTATCACGAGAGGCTCAATGTATATATATATATATACCTCGCCGAAGGTGGTTGTTCTTTGCAATTGGAGATCGTCGTTGTCGACGGTTGACCTCCGTCATCAATGTCGATTCCTTCACCTCCTTGATCATCCACAATGTCTGTTCCTTCTTCACCTCCTTGATCATCGACAATGTCTGTTCCTACTTCACCTTCTTGATCCTCAAGGTTCAGATAAGAAGAGATTACATCATGTTCTCCGGCTATGATATCTAATATATAACCTTCAGCCTCCTGTTCCGCCGTCAGGTCTCTATTGTCCGCCATATGTCACTCCTGCAGACATGCATGTAGTAAAAATTAATTAAGTATATAGGAGACTTAGCAAATATTGTCGTAGAAGGAGGGAAAACAGATTGCTAGGGTTTTGGGTGGAAGAACGATAACCACCGGAGGGGGAAAACCATACTTTAGAGGTGTGTCCAAGATTAGTTTCTCAAATGACTTGGAGAACCCCATAGCTAGGTTGCATTTGCTTTCCTGGTCATTTTGGTATATTACACTTAATGTTCCGAATTTATTGAATTAAAACTTATTTTCATCATTATTTTAATGAATTTAATACAAATTCAAATATGGTCTCATTTTGAACTTTTTCAAACATGATTGAAAATGATATAAACAGATAGCTTACATTTTTCTGAACATTTTGCATATTTTTCCATAATTTTTGGAATTATAAATTAAAAGTTATTTTATTTAGAAGAGTAATTATGTTCTGTAATTCCATATAAAGTGGGCCCCACGTGTCAGGATGACGTCATCAAAAAAAAATTCTCGCCAACAGTGGCCAGGTGACGTCATCCATATTTGTACCCCTGGCGTCACACGGTAGCCGGCGGTTGCAGTTTAGGCTCTCGGGTCTCCGGCAATTCCGGCCACGGGGGAGGGAACGGAGATGGGGAGGAGGCCACGGCCACTGTTCGATGGCGCCGTTCGATGGCGTTGGTTCGAGGGCGACGGCGACGGCCCGCGGGGAACCTACCGGAGAGACGGCGACGGGGCGGGGGCGGAGCAGGGTGGAGGCGGTGGAGAGAAGGGCGCGCCGACGGCGCGGTCCTCTGCGCGGGCGACGGCGACGGCGACGAGGCAGAAGACGAGCGGGCGACGGCGACGGCGACGAGGCAGAAGACGAGCGGGCGCCGGCGCGAAGGTTTGGGACTTAGAATTTTGGGGCAGGAAGGCACCGCGCATATATAGGTCCAGCTTTTAGTCCCGGTTCGTGACAGCAACCGGGACTAAAGGTCCCCCGGGGTACCTTCCGCGGGCCTTTAGTCCCAGTTGGTGTCACGAACCGGGACTAAAGGTGCAATTTTTCGCGGCGTTTTCGTTCCCGCGCAGAACGAGCCTTTAGTCCCGGTTCGTGACATGAACCGCGACTAAAGGTGGTTATTCAAATAATTTTCCTTTTCCCAAACTTAAAAATACAAATAATATATCAGAAAATTCAGAAAAATAAAACTAATTCTTTTTAAAATCTTAAAATTACAAATAATATATCAGAAAATTCAGAAAAATAAAACTAATCATAAAGATTCACACACATCTTGAATATATATATAGATAAAAAAGGCAGTACATAATGGCTAGAGTGGATCTAAACCTAAACGGAGAGCATAGATGCATGATCTGATATCTGCTAGTCATACTCCTGCCTAGGCCTATAGTACATGTACTCGTAGTCGTCGTAGTCGCCGCCGCCGTCGTCGTCACTATCGTCTGACGGTGCTCTACACTCCCTCGGAGGATCACGACTCCAGGACTGGGCCTGAGGGTAGCGCAGGCGGGGGATATCGCCGGCCCTGATGTAGTCCATGATGCTCTGTAGAGTCCGGCCGGACCACCATAGCCGACGACCGGCCTCGTGAAAGTTCCTAGGAGGCAGGCCGTCCTCCTCATACCTGGCGAGCGCCCTCTCACGCCGATTGATGAAGAAGGCATCCCAAGTATGCTGGTTATCGGGATGCCAACTGGGATTCCTCCACTGCTCCGGCGTGAGCTCGTGATAGTAGTGGTTCGTGATGGCCGCCCGACGCGCCACACCTTGAGGAAGAGGAGGGACCGGCACTCCTCCGGCGCTCAGCATCCAACCGGCGGGAACGTTGTAGCCGCACGGGTAGGGGTAGTTCGAGGCGGAAAGTGCCTCCGCCTGGATGAATGTTAGAGTGGGTACGGTAGAAGCCATGAGAGAGTGGTGAGTTTGTATGTGTTTATGCCAATGGTGTGGCAATGCATACATATATATAGCGAGAAGAAAACATCCCTTTAGTCCCGGTTGGGGACACCAACCGGGACTAAATGGGTTAGGGTTTCGTTTGGACCAATCAGATAGAATCACACGGATCGTGTGTTTCTTTAAAGCGCTTGTGAGTCGTTGGATCCGGGGTGTGTTTCTTTCGAGCTGTTGTGAGCCGTTCGATCAGGGCTACGGTGTGTTTCTTTCGAGCTGTTGTGAGCCGTTGGATGAGGTGGTTTCTTAACCGTTGGATCAAAACCCTAGCACAACACTTTGTGAGCCAGAGGACCCTATATATAGCCCACCTTCATACACCGGTCAGTTCATCGAGCAAATACAAAACATCCGGATTCGCCATCATACGTCCTGCCGTGCATTTGGTATGCATATTGCACCCAGTAGCCACGGTGGGGCTGTATGATGGCGATACCGATTGTTTTGTTCTACATCCCCCTTTAAGGTTTGATACATCATATATTCAGTTTATCGAGCAAATACAAAACATCCGGATTCGCCATCATATGTCCTACCGTGCATTTGGTATGCATATTGCACCGAGTAGCCACGGAAGGGCTGTATGATGGTGATACCGATGGTTTTGTTCTACACCCGCCCCCCTTTAACACATCCATCCATGCTTGGGTCAGTGTTCACTTTGAGCTCGGGTAGTAATGTGCAAATATTTGCTTGGTTGTGTTAGGGTGGCGCGTGGCGCGGGAGTTGTGACGCGTGGCGCGGGAGTTGCGACGCGTGGCGCGGGAGTTGTGACGCGTGGCCAGGAGGGCGCGGTATAAACTGTCGCGCCTCGAGCGCGTCCTCTCCTCTCCACGCACCGTCGCGCTTCCACCATGCCTCCGAGGAGGAACAGCACCACCGGCTTCCGCGGTGTCCGAGCACGGCAGAACGGAATGTTCAGCGCAGATATCCGCTGGGGGGACGACCGCATCCCCCTCGGCTCCTTTGCGACGGCGGCGGAGGCCGCCCGCGCCTGGGACGCGGCGGCCTGGCGCCTCAACCGCCCGCGGTCGCTGATGAATTTCAACGACTGCCACACCGTCTGGGAAGCGGAGGCCAGGGCGCCGAAGCCGCAGATCGTCACTGCCGCCGACCACCTCCACCTCCGTCACCGCGCGTTTCAGGGCCCAGTCGATGCCAGGGAAGAACGTGTCGTCCGCGAGTATTACCGGAACAACCCGGGGGAGGAGAGCGCCAACGAGGAGCTCTCGCAGACCCGCGCGGCTGAGCGGGCGGAGCGCCGCCTCGAACGCCACCTCGCGTTAGATGCCGCTCGGGAGGCGAGGACGAGGGCGCTGCAAGAGCTTCGTCGGGCCGACCGCGCCGACGAAGTCTGGGCCTCCGACGATCCGAGGTGGGGGCCTATCTCGGACATACCATCATGCACCTCCGACGACGACGAGGAGGTCACCGAAGAGTTCGCCGACGACGATGACCCGGAGGAGGTCACCGACGAGTTCCCCGACGACGACGACGAGGAGTAGTGTTCGTATGTTCTCTCTTTTTAATAAAAGAATTTGTATTCCGGCGACACTGCGGTGCGCTAGCGCGTCTGTTTTCTGTTTTTAATAAAAGTTATGAAATCAGATATTTTATCTCACAAGGTTTTGAGACATTTAAGTAACCTTCTGTTTTCCATGCTTTCCACTTGTTTTCTCAAATATTTTGCAAAGGAGTTAGTCTTAAACACATCAGAGATAATATAATTCACATCATCCATTCAAAAAAGTTTGGTACACAATAAATTATTACACATCAATTCTTCCCTTGTGTCCCTGCTTTCTTACGATTTGGCCGTATCCATGGAGCATCCTCATCATTTAACTTAATTCTTGGGTCAGTGTTGACTTTGAAGGGCGGAATTTCACCAAACATATTATAATCTTCTGACATGTCTGTCTTGTCCTCCACTCCCACGATGTTTCTTTTCCCTGAAAGAACAATGTGGCGCTTTGGATCATCGCATGATGTACTGATCGTTTTCTTATATTTCCGTTTCCTCGGTTTGCTACTCATGTCCTTCAAATAGAAAACCTGAGCGAGATCTTTGGCTAGGACGAATGGTTCGTCAAGGTAACCAAGATTGTCGAAATCCACCATTGTCATTCCGTATTGCTCGTCCACCTTTACCCCACCTCCTGTTAGCTTGAACCATTTGCACCGGAACAAAGGGACCTTAAAGGAGGGTCCATAGTCAAGTTCCCATATCTCCTCTATGTAACCATAATATGTGACCTTTTGCCCAATCTCGGTTGCTGCATCAAAGCGGACACCACTGTTTTGGTTGGTGCTCTTTTTATCTTGGGAGATCGTGTAAAA
This sequence comes from Alopecurus myosuroides, assembly GCA_028641055.1. Lineage (NCBI taxonomy): Eukaryota > Viridiplantae > Streptophyta > Magnoliopsida > Poales > Poaceae > Alopecurus > Alopecurus myosuroides. The sequence continues at coordinate 265,024,943 of CM054058.1, forward strand.
TGTATTCCCATTAATCTCGTACCCTTGGTAAGTCGTTATAGTCAAAGATGGTGTCTTGGCCAACATGTACAGCTGATCTCCAACATCATTGTCATTCATTAAATTTTTTCGCAACCAACTGCCGAAAGTCTCCATGTGGGCCTTTCTTATCCATGATTCAGGCTTCCCGGGTTGTCCGAGCGTAAAATATTCTTGTGTTGCTCGAAGTACGGAGCCACCAAGCTCGAATTTTGCAGAACTGTGTGGTGTGCTTCAGTCATAGAATGACCGTCCATACATATCGTTGATTTCCTTCCGATCGTGCCTTTTCCACTTAGTCTCCCCTCGTGCCGCAATTGAGGAATACCAGTCGGCTTAAGGTCAGGAACATAGTCAATGCAGAACTCAATTACCTCCTCATTTCCATAGCCCTTTACGATGCTTCCTTCTGGCCTAGCACGTTTACAAACATATTTCTTTAATACTCCCATAAACCTCTCGAAGGGGAACATATTGTGTACAAATACAGGACCGAGAATGGAAATCTCTTTGACTAGGTGGACCAGGAGGTGTGTCATGATATTGAAGAAGGATGGTGGAAACACCAACTCGAAACTGACAAGACATTGGACCACATCGTTCTGTAACCATGGTAGATCTTCTGGACTGACTACCTTCTGAGAGATTGCATTGAGGAATGCACATAGCTTCACAATGGCTACTCGAACATTTTCCGGTAGGAGCCCCCTCAAAGCAATCGGAAGCAATTGCGTCATAATCACGTGGCAGTCGTGAGACTTCAGGTTTTGGAACTTTTTGTCCGCCATGTTTATTATTCCCTTTATATTCGACGAGAAGCCAGACGGGACCTTCATACTGCTCAGGCATTCAAAAAAAATGACCTTCTCTTCTTTGGTAAGAGCGTAGCTGGCACGACCTTGAAACCATTCCGGATGCCGGTCATCTGGGTCTTTCAAAAGTTGCTGGTCCTGCCGTGCTTCCTTTGTATCATTTGTTTTCCCATACACGCCCAAGAAGCTTAGCAGGTTCACGCAAATATTCTTCGTAACATGCATCACGTCGATTGCAGAGCGGACATCTAGGACTTTCCAATACTGTAGCTCCCAAAATATCGATTTCTTTTTCCACATGGGTACGTGCCCGTCAACTCCCAGCGGAACTGATTGCCCGCCAGGACCCTTTCCAAAGATGACTTTCAAATCCTTGACCATATCAAATATCTCAGCTCCAGTACGTTCCGCAGGCTTCGGCCGGTGATCTGCCTTGCTGTTGAAATGCTTGCCTTTCTTTCTTACGTTATGATTTCGGGGAAGAAATCGACGATGACCCAGGTACACGTTCTTCCTACAATTATCCAAAAATACACTTTCACTCTCATGTAAGCAGTGCGTGCATGCTTTGTATCCCTTATTTGACTGTCCCGAAAGGTTACTGAGAGCAGGCCAATCGTTGATGGTTACAAAAAGCAACGCTCGTAGGTTAAATTCCTCTTCTTTAATCTCATCCCACACAGGTACACCAGGTCTGCCCCACAACTGTAAAAGTTCATCAACTAATGGCCTTAGGTACACATCGATGTCGTTGCCGGGTTGCTTTGGACCTTGGATGAGCACTAGCATCATAATGAACTTCCGCTTCATGCACAACCAAGGAGGAAGGTTGTAGATGCATAGAGTCACGGGCCAGGTGCTATGGCTGGAGCTCTGCTCGCCAAAAGGATTCATGCCATCAGTACTTAGACCAAATCTTATGTTCCTTGCGTCAGCTGCAAAATCTTTGAACTCTCTGTCGATCTTTCTCCATTGCGTTCCATCAGCGAGGTGTCTCAACTCCCCGTCAGACTTACGGTCCTCTTTGTGCCATCGCAACAACTTGGCATGCTCTTTGTTCATGAACAAGCGTTTCAGCCGAGGTATTATAGGAGCATACCACATCACCTTGGCGGGAACCCTCTTCCTGAGTTTCTCGCCCTCAACATCGTCACCAGGGTCATCGCCTCTGATTTTATAACGCAATGCAGTGCATACAGGGCATTCATCCAAATTCTCGTATGCACCGCGGTAGAGGATGCAGTCGTTAATGCATGCATGTATCTTCAGAACCTCTAAACCTAGAGGGCAGACAACCTTCTTTGCTTCGTACGTACTGGCGGGAAACTCGTTATTCTTCGGAAACATATTCTTCAACATTTTCAGCAAATTTTCAAATGATGAGTCAGCTACACCTTCCCGTGCCTTCCATTTCAGCAAATCCAGTGTGCAGCCCAGCTTTTTCAGACTATTGTCGCATCCTGGGTACAGCGACTTCGTGTGATCCTCTAACATGCGATCCAAATTCTCCCTCTCCTTGTCAGTTTCGCAGCGTCTCCGTGCATCAGCAATGGTCCGACCAAGATCATCAGCGGGCTCATCATGTGCCTCTTCTTCACCTTCACCAAACCCTTCCCCACCTTCGGCATCATCCTCCATGAAAGTATCACCGAAAGCGTCATGATAGTTGAAATCGATATCATCCTCTTCTTCATCTTCTTCCATTCTAACCCATTTTTCTCCATGCTTGGTCCAACAAATATAGCTTGGCATGAAACCGTGCCGAAGGAGGTGCATGTGAACGACTTTTGAGGAGGAGTGACCCTTCTCATTCTTACATTCAGCACATGGACAGATAATAAAACCTCGATGCTTGTTCGCATTTGCCACTACGAGGAAATCTTTCAAACCCGTAGTGAACTCGCCGGAGAGTCGGTTACCGTACATCCACTGCCGATTCATCTGCATTATTATTATATAAAGTATATAATTAACCATCATGCATTTGTTAAACTAACTAGTTGGAAATAATAAATGAAAGGTTCAAGTTGCTAACCGCGATCGCGGAGGTAAAATAAATGAAAACGCTCAAGTGCGGCTCGGACACTTCATATCATGTGTGTTTCATGCTCTCGGGCATTTCATCAAACACCTTGTGTGCATAGGAGGAGCAAAAAGCAAACCCACCACCCCTTGTGAATATTGTGAGTAGAAGTGACACCAAATGTGGCTAAGTGCAGCCACCTGAGCCCTATATATAGGGATGGGCCTTTAGTCCCGGTTGGCCTGGACAACCGCGACTAGGCCTTGGGGACCTATTAGTCCCGGTTGGCCTTGCCAACCGGGACTAAAGCCCCTCCCGTCCGCCAGCTGTGGACCGAGCGCGCTGGGCCCAGACTGTTAGTCGCGGGTGTCCTCCCGAACCGCGACTAGAGACCCCTATAGTCGCGGGTCGAAACTTTTGGGGACTAATGGGGGCGTATGGAAGGCCTATTTTCTACCAGTGATTCTAAATATTAACTACTGCTAATACAGTTGTGCATTGCTCCTTGATCAAAAGAACCACACAAAACACAAGTAATGAAAGCAATGCAAAATAAAGACATAATCTGCCAAAAACTGAACAACCCGTAAAGAGTGAATTTTTAGAGGCACTTAAGTTGCTCAAATCAGAAAACTTAAAACTAATGAAATATGTAGTGATAACTAAATATTGCTGTCGTAAATTACCAGGTCAAAATTCCACTTCTGTGATTTTAAATATTTTTCGCAGTGAAGTTCAGGAGTCTGTTTTCTTGACAGCTAATTACTATTGTTTAATCCTATCTCTCATATAAGATTATTCTAGCCATTTAAGATGAGAAATAAGACAGAAATGTGATGTTACAGTAGTGAACTAATATTTTTATTGTTTTTAGCTTTGGAAAAAGTTTTAATGATAGAGACTTTGCAATGGTTTCATAGGCATGAACAACACATGTTCAAGGTCGACCCCAACTTCTCCATTACTCATCCTTCTCATTTACTTTCCCAAATTTTTTATAAAATGAAAATCTTAAACTAAATGATACATAACAGTAGGTAAAGGCATTTTACATGTTGTAAAGACATAAATGTGTGCTCAAACCAAATAGGAAATTAAAGCATAAGGAACACACCAAAAAATATTAAACAATTTATTTTTAAGTCTAACCCATTTCCTATGCATTGGCATTTTGTAATGAAACAAATAAAAGAAGCACATAATAGCAAGCATAGAAAGGTAGATCAAGTGCAACTTCAATACTTTTAGCATAAAGAGGGGAAACTTAATATTGTTGAAATATGCGTAACCATGTTTCCCTCTCTCATAATAATTTTCAGTAGCATCATGAATAGATTCAACAATATGAATACCACATAAAACATTCTTATAATGAGCCACATGCATAAAAGAATCACTACTCTCCACATAAGTAAAATCCTCATTAGTGATAGTGGGAGTTAAACATTCATAATTTTCATTGCAATCATCATATATAGGAGGGATAGTATCATCAAAGTGAATTTTCTCCTCCAAGCTTGGGGAACTAGAAATATCATGCTCATCAAAACCAACTTCCCCAAGCTTAAAACTTTCCATAGAATCAGCAAGTATATCATTTTTATCCTCAATAGTAGGGGGACTAAAAATATCATATTCATCAAGACAAACTTCCCAGCTCAAGGTTTTCCTTGGCAATAAAGGTGTTCAAAGAATTAGTACTACCACAAATATGATTGTTGTGCAAATAATTTTTCAATTTCTCCTCAAACACTTCATGTCCTAATTCAAGGTAGATATAATACAGTTCTAAAATTGTTTGGTTGTTTTCCATTTTTTTTTGGGGGTTTTAGGTTTATAAGTTAGTATGCAATGCAAACAAGAATAAAAGCTTAGCACAACGCTCCCCGGCAACGGCGCCAGAAAAGTGCTTGATGACTCCCAAGTACAGGAGATCAATTGTAGTACCTTTCGATAAGTATTTGAGTGTCGAACCCACGAGGAGCTGAAGGTAAGCTATCTATTCTCTAAAGCCCTATAACCCTCTTATATGGCTGTTTATGCAAAGCAATAAGTTTGACTAAAAGGAACTAACTAATTAAAAGCATGTGACGTGGAGTGTGGTTTGTCTAGTAACTAGTGAAGCAAGTTTAAAATGCAAGTAATCCTAAAGCAAGTTTCTAAGCAAGTTTCACAAGTAGCAAGCAGCAAATATCTCAAGTATCTCAAGGGAGCAAGTGTTCTAGAAATAGGTGTTTCGTTCGTGTGGTTGTCACAATTAGTGAAGCACATGTTTTAGTCTTAGTTGTTTCTTCTAGGAAGGAGTCATGAATAGGTATAGTCAAGTAAATGATCTACAACCCCTTATGATGGATCATGTGGCCAAGTAAATGACTGCACAAGATTGATTAATACATAAAGTCCCACCATCGCCTTACGTTCTAAGGTCCCCTATATATATCCCCCAATAATTTAACTTTGTGGCTCGGTCTCAGGTTACTGTCACTCCCAAGTAACCACCACTCCATTATGCTACCGGTGATCACCTTACATGCATTCCCCAACATATGCATGCACTCATATATTGTACATAAAGACAATCATAGAAGATAACAAACTTGTATGCAACCAATCAACGAACTATTTCACCATTGCCAAGAACAATTCACTACTCAAACATAGACGGGGAGACACAATACATCAAGGGAATATAGTATTGCATCATACATCGTGTTTGCCAAGAGATTACAGTGGAGAGATGGAGCTGATCTTGCTCTAGATGTTGATGATGAACACGCCGGATAGGGGTGGAGCCCTCCGGGGGTGATCCCGGCGGCGTTTCCCCCCTCCGATCTTCTCCGGCGGCAGCCTTCTCTCTCTCTGTTTCGTGGTTTCGTCTCTTGGCACCGCCTCCTCCTCGAAAAGGCCAGGGGACCCTTTATATAGTCGTTTTTAGGTCACGAGACACTCGGGAGAAGAAAGATCGACGGCATCGGAGCCACGGGGGCAAAAAGGGGGCCTCTCACGCGACCAAGGAATCTGGCCGCGTGGAGGGTCCTCTTTGCCACCTGGTTGGCCTTTTGGCCCTCTACTTTGTCCCATGGTCTTCGTCTTGAAAATTCTGAACCGTGCTCTTTGGCCTTGCCCTTTTTGGAGTCCCGAAGCTCCCGGAAAGTCTGAAACACTAAAAAGTACGTTTTCTGGAAAAATTGGGTTAGAACCAAAAGAAGGGGGATTGTTTAGAAAATCCCCCAAATCATTATAAAACATGAATATAAGTTGCTAATATGTAGGAAAAACAAGTAATAACATGCAAAGTTCATGTATGCATTTTACATGCATCAGTACATCACAAGCCAACTGGATTCACAAGAGCGGCTCCCATGTGAAGGACGCATCTGGGTAGAAGGTCATCCCTCTTTCTCTTTTGTTTACACAATTATGCTATGACTGATAAATCAGGGGAAAAAATAGTGAAGATATTTTGTGTGTATTAATTTGGGGCTGGGCACCCCGCTGCCAGCTCTTCTATCATTTGGATAAGCGGATGAAGCCACTAGTCCAGGGTGTGAAATCCAATCAACAAGTGAGGTAAAGATTCTCTATTTACGTCCTCATGAGCAAAAACAGGAACATAAAGCAGGAGTAATTTTGAAGGTTTTAAAGGTAACACATGAGCAATTTACTTGGAGTGGCAGTTAAATACCACATGTAGGTAGGTATGGTGGACACAATGGTAAAAGCTTAGTTTTAGGGAGTTGGATGCACGAGTAGAGCTCATACTCAGTGCAGGTGGAGGCTAGCGAAAGACTAGGAGCGACAAATCAAGAGAGCATAAGTGTAACATCCCAACTTTTAATAAAGATGGAATACCTGTGTTATTGTGCTAGTCCCTGGATCAATTGCTAGCACCACAGTACAAAATGAAATATCATGCAAATGCATCAAATTCTATTACATCGCATGATCCAGTCATTACAAAATAGGATTACAACTTGCATAGTCTTAGAAGAGTAGCAGAAAACAAAGAAATACAACGGAAAACATAGTACAACATTGACCCCATCTTCTTCATGTGCCACAGGCAAAACATGTTGGCGATAGTCTCGAGATCCTAAACGAAATCCTCACTCGTCTTCAGAAACATCTGCAATATGGAATATGCAGCCACAAGGGAGTCAATACAATTTAATGTATTGGCAAGTAACACTATGGTGGATATAAATGGCAAGACTAATACTACATGCTCATTTGGCTGAGTGGAGTTTTGGCTAAGTTTGCATAAATCCAGTTTTCTCCTATCACTTTTGTAAAACAAACTTTTCTTTTCAAAGGGTGGCAACATTGGATTAAGATCCAAGCACCACAAATATTGTTCACTTGGTCAAATTTTACTTATTGAAAATGGTGATGAGATTCTTCGGCCAATCCTTGTCCAGCTGCTCATAGTTGTCCATAACTGGGGACACGGCTAAGATCTTAGTTTGTTGACTCTGCAGAGGTTGTGCACTTTCACCCTTTGTCTTCAATTATCCCAAACATCCTATACACCCGGAGTGCATCATGGAAAGGAGAGAATTGAGACGAGATCTTTCAGAAGAAGAAGTCCAAACCCATCGGCAAGACCGTTCCACCTATAATTTTGCTAGATGTGCTAGTCAAGCCTGGGCTGAACTCTCACAACTTAGTTAATCAAGACAGAGCCCATATGTCAAAAGGCTGCATGAAAAGCTACTAAACATAGAAGGACATAGTAATCTCTTTGTTCCTGGGTGGCCATCCGCAAGTGACAACCTCAAGTGGAATAACCCTTAGATAAGGGCCCTGAGGAAACACTCAACATAACCCAGTCTTACCACTTCCACCCAGGTGGTTCATTCATTAGTTATACTTAGAATTTTTCCTCAACATCTAGTAAAACAAATTTTGTAGCATGGCAAAGCATCTAAATAAGTACCAAGGCATCAAAATAACAAGGTATAAGTATGGCTACACACTACTAGGATATAGCATAGCATAATATAACTTATTAAAATTTCCTATCATGCATACTACTCAAAATCAACTAATGCATATAGAAAATGATGGGTAGTTGATGATGTGTTACTTGCCTTGTTGAAGTTGGTGAAGATATCACACTCTCTTCACAAAAGATCGTTGCTCTCCGTACAATCTATTCATTGACAACACAAAACCAAATAAACAAGCATCCTAGCAAACAAACATACAAGTGTAGAAAAGCAACTAACATATCAAAAGGGGCTTAACCAAGTTGGTTAGGACAAGGTTTGGGTTCGAAAGATTCATTCTCTAATGGTCTCATACTTGTTAAGGAAATTCCAATGGTTTACTTGGGAAGGGCTAGGTTGAGCTTGATGTGATCTAACTTTATTATAACCATACTTGTCGAGGAAGTTCCAAGAGTTCACTAAGAATAAACATATTACTTCTTCAACTAAAGTAATACATGCAAACACTTGGTCATATTCACCTTCAAAAATATTTGAGTGACTATGTTAGTATATTCCTTTGTGGTTAGGGTAGGCCTACTAACTTCCTCATCAAAGGTAAAATATTACTAAGTCTTGGATTTTCCATTTGGGTCAATGGTTGGACAAAAATAACTTGTTATTCTTCAACTTGTATGGATTGCTTCTAGACCTCATGTGATTGCCTTCTTGAAGATCATCATCATGCCATCTAAGTTGTTTCCTTCCTTGGTGTGGTGCTTCTCTTGGTCTTGATAGTCTACATGGTTTTCACTTCACTAATTGGTTTGGGTATGGGATGGGCACATATACCACTAAGTCATTTTGGAAAGAAAAATAAGAAGAAAGATAGAAAGAGAGAGGGAGATGTTTTCTTCTGGATTTCTTCACACTTGTACTTCCTTTATTTGCTTCTAGTGGTGGAGTCTTTTCTTCAAAATTTCTTCATTGATCCTCCTTGTAGCTCTTCATGTTGCCACCAAGTTGAAAATGAAGTACCTCCTTGTGCTTGAGTCTTGATTTCCTTTTTGCTAACTTGATGAATTCTTGAAGCATGAATAGGGGAGTGGAGAAGTAGATAGAAAACTAAAGTTCACTAATTGGTACTACATGTGATTGACACATTCTAAGGAATTGCCTTGGCTCCAAATAGCCACATCAACAAGGAATAAGAAATGGAAACAAAATTCTAAGACATGGTAAAAAGGATGAATCATTATGTTGGGTTTTAGGTCAAAAACACATGGTCATGGTACAAGGGTGTCTAAAAGGTTTAGGTACTGATGTCTCTGGTTCAAGGTTACCAAATGGAGCAATTTTGCAAAAGGAACTATATTGAAATTATTTACAGAATTAAATCTATGTCAAAATTACTCAATTATTCCAACTAATTCTAAATTCAATTTTAATTTGATCAACAGTTATTTTGGGACAGGGGATATGAAATTACACATCCTAAGGTTTCCAAATATATTTTATTTACAATTTTTGGATTTGTAGAATTTGAATTATGCCAAATTTCATCAAACAAGCATATTTGAAATTGAACAATTTTAAGTTTGTAAAATTTTAATTTGGCCAGTGCCAAAAGTTTCTAGATGTCAAGGGATTTTCAAAAAGTCCAAGTTTGCTAAATTTGGCTAAGTGGTTGAAAAGATATGATGATTTGAAGTTGCAGGGGCTTTTCTGCAAAATTTACTATTTAATTTCTATTCCGGAAGAAAAACAGAAAAATGGGCTGCTATTTACTGCGCTGGGCGACAGATAAGTGGTGGGCCTGGGCCGGTTACGCGTTGCTCGAGCGGCAAATAAAGATCTTAACGCGCTGACTAGGCGACACGCGGCGCGATCTTATTGGCCCGTACCCCTTCGCTAAGTGTTGTAACGTGGAACGCTGGATCTGGATCTAATGGTTAGAAACACATCTGGGAGGAGACCTCACCGCCGATGGACGATTCTGTTGCCGGAATAAATGGAGACGGCGGCGGAGGCCTCGGTCGTGGATCGCGACAGCACTCCGATGGTTCTCCAGCCTTGATGATACTACAGGGAGGCGCAGCATGGTGAGGGGAGACTTCTGGCGTGCTCTGTTGGCTCCGGTGCGGTCTCCCGCGTCGGCGACAGACGGTGGCAGACAACGGCGGTGTTGGGAGGCGTCGGGGGTGGTGTCCTGCTGCGTGAAAAACACTAAAAGGCATTAGGAGGTTCAGGAGGTTTAGGGGAAGAGGAGAAGCTCGAAATCGGCAGCGGGGACCTTCTGTTGTGGCCGGAAACGACGACAAACGGAGGCGGCCAGTATGAACTCCGACGAGCAATTTCTGAGGAGAGAGGGGGAGATTAGCTCGGGATCAAGAGGGGAAATGGAGAGGAGGTAGGGGGCTTTAAGAAGGAGGAAACGAGAGGGATTAAGACGACTGCAAATGCCCGCAATCAAGAGCGAAATCAAAGGGGCCAAAACGGGCGGAAATTCAGTTTCTGAGGTTGATGACGATGACGTCATCGCTGACCTCATTTCCCTTTTTCTTTTCTTTTTATTTTCTGTTTAAATGTTTTAATTATATCTTCTGTTTTATAAAACCAATTGACATGAAACAAATTTCTAAATTCTTGAAATTTCAAAGGCTTTCCAACAATATCATTTTTTAAAACAATTCAACATATATTATTTTTGAAATTTTGGACATTTGAATAATTCCTTAATAGTCACTTAATGTGATTTTTAATTTAAAAATTTACAAAACATAGTTATTGGCTAATTAAAATTTCAGTGTTTGAAAACATAATTTTGAAAGTCATTTAATCATGTTTTCACAATTTTATATTTTGAAAAATAAGTAAAACCCTAATAATACTTTAAGGCCATTTTAAAATTTAGTAAATAATAAATTTATTTTATTGTCTAAATAAAATTTCAGAGACATTTTACATGTCATATATTATTTTTGGAAAGCCATTTTTAAACCTTTTTCACATTGTATAATTTTAGGATATGAAGGATTTACTAATAGTAACTTAATGCTATTTAATTAGTTCATATCAAATAATTAATATTGTTGATCAATAAATTTAGGATAAAACCACATGTCATAATATTGTTTTCAAAACCCTTTTTATGTTATTTTCCAAACAATGCATTTTATTTTCACACCTTCATGTTTAAAACTTGGAATAACAACTAAAAGTTATTATTAACAATTTTATTCTCATCAAATACCTTTGGGGCTTAGAACTTTATTAAGGGTTATAAATCTTTGATTTTTGTTGCCCTAAAATATCTTCAAAGTAATATTGGAGTTGTAAATATTTTGGGTAAAGGTTTGTTGATAAAAACATATTCCCTTTATATAAAGAAATTTATTTTTGAATGGGATTTTAGGGTTTATGGAATAGAGGTATAATTGGATTGGTAAAATTCAATTTCATTGAATATGTATTGTTTCCTTTTGTTTCTTGCTTCTCATTTGGTTTTTGGTGACTTGCATAACATGAAAACAAAAAGTTTCAAATTTTTGTGATTTTTGAGTTTTCCAAAAATCAGGGATGTTACAGACTACCACCCTTAAAAGAAATCTCGTCCCGAGATTTGGGAAGGCAAGAAAGAAAGATTAGGTTTTAGGTAACTGGGTTCCAAAACAACTGGGTGGGCTACCACCCTTAAAAGAAACTTCTGTGGGTAGTCTATTTTCATTATATTGGAGTGTAGATTTATTTGAGATTGGCTTGAGTAGAACTTTCTTTCGCGGTAGAGCTGTAGACCAACATAGGCATGTTGGACTACCTTTGACACTGAGGGGTCACTTTTTGGGTCAATCCAAAGATCAAGTTGAGAGGATTTCACAAGATCATCTCATTATAATGGGAAAAAATTTCTCAGACATTCATTGTGGTTTATTACACTGGAAGAACTTCTAGGGAAAAATAAATTTATTTTCAACATAAAACTTTGCCTAAGATTCCTTCTTTCAGAAAGTCATGTTTCCTTCCTTCTCCTTTTGAGGGCATCCATTTGCATAGTGTCCTTTATCTCTGCATTTGAAGCAAGTCACTTGGCTGATGTCTCTATAGACAGGATTGGGGTTCTTCTGAAGTTTCTTCTTCTTCCTTGGTGGAGATAAATTGGCCATAATATCTTCATACTGCTGCCCAGTATACTCAACTATGTTGGTTGAAGGTCTGGGTTTCTTGTTGGGGCAATTTCTAGATAAATGTCCATCTTCTTCACAAGAATAGCAATTCTTGGTGGAGTGTTTGGATGAATATGGATGTGGTGTAGTCTTGGCTCCAGTATCCATCTTGACATGGTCCACCTGAATAGTATCCAGCTTGTGTTTTCCCTTCACATCTGGTTTTCCTAAGTTCTCTTGGATTGCACTAAGCATTTTCATTTTGGCTTGTTGTCCAACTTGATGTACCATGGGGTAAAGTGGACATTGTGTTGGAACATGTGTTGTTCCTTCACACAGAAAACAAGTAACTTGAGTGAAGTATCCTTCAATTGAGTTGTTTACATCACCATGGGGCCACCCATCGGGACAATCTTTGGAATAGTGTCCTATCTCTCCACAAGCTTTGCAGGCTTTGAGTGTTGAAAACATTTCTTCTTCTGTCTCCTGGTTATCTCTAGCTACCAAGGGTTGATGGTTTCCACTATTGGTCATGTTTTGGGACATCATGTGCACTATCTGGGATTGGGTATCTAACACTTGTTGCATTCCTGGTGTTAACTCCATATTGGGTTTGCTTGCTTGGTTCTAGGTCATCAGTTGTATCAGCTGAGTTTGAGCTTCTAGTAGCATCTGCATTGCTATTGAGTTCTCCGGGTTGTTGGCATTCTGGCTAGACATCTGTTTTGAGGTTTTAGGGAAGATGATTAGAGGTTAGAAAGGATCTAAGAAGGTTCCTATCCAAACACAGCAGATCAAGGAAACTCATCTTACAAACAACACATAACAAACACAAAGCAACACATTCATCACACCAAACAACATAGTTTTTAGAAAACACTAATATTGTCATACCACACTCATTGATATGATCAATACACTAACACGTTAACGTTGTTCCAACAAAGGAACTAGATTGGTGGTCTCATCTATATCTTCTTGAGTTTTTCTTCAATTTCTTGAGTGTAGGTCTTCATGTGGTGAAAATACTTCTTGCACTTCATGGTATGGTCATCAACATTCCTGTCTTCATGGTATTGAGGAGGGAGGTCATCTAGAAAATTTTGAAGGTGAATAATAGATGAGAGGATATGAGAAAGATTAAGAGGATTGTTTTGTTTCTAGAAAGTTTGAACATAGAAAGTTTTCAATCCTAGGGTGATCAATGGGTTATTAACAACTTGTTGCAAATTGGATATTCACTATAGTGAGAAGGACAATGCACCCGCAAGCCAATCAGGGAACGGTCTCGTGTCTGTGGACACGTAAAGTTGTCCGGGCCGCTTCATCTCACTATGCCGCTAGGATCCAAAATACTCTAAGGAGATAATAACATGATCAAAAAGGGCTTCCAAACCTAAGGGTCTCGAATCCTACAGGCAACACAATGCTCTAATACCATTTTGTAGCATCCCAACTTTTAATAAAGATGGAATACCTGTGTTATTGTGCTAGTCCCTGGATCAATTGCTAGCACCACAGTACAAAATGAAATATCATGCAAATGCATCAAATTCTATTACATCGCATGATCCAGTCTTTACGAAATAGGATTACAACTTGCATAGTCTTAGAAGACTAGAAGAAAACAAAGAAATACAACGGAAAACATAGTACAACATTGAGCCCATCTTCTTCATGTGCCACAGGCAAAACATGTTGGCGATAGTCTCGAGATCCTAAACGAAATCCTCACTCGTCTTCAGAAACATCTGCAATATGGAATATGCAGCCACAAGGGAGTCAATACAATTTAATGTATTGGCAAGTAACACTATGGTGGATATAAATGGCAAGACTAATACTACATGCTCATTTGGCTGAGTGGAGTTTTGGCTAAGTTTGCATAAAGCCAGTTTTCTCCTATCACTTTTGTAAAACAAACTTTTCTTTTCAAAGGGTGGCAACATTGGATTAAGACCCAAGCACCACAAATACTGTTCACTTGGTCAAATTTTACTTATTGAAAATGGTGATGAGATTCTTCCATCAATCCTTGTCCAGCTGCTCATAGTTGTCCATAACCGGGGACACTGCTAAGATCTTAGTTTGTTGACTCTGCAGAGGTTGTGCACTTTCACCCTTTGTCTTCAATTAGCCCAAACATCCTATACACCCGGAGTGCATCTTGGAAAGGAGAGAATTGAGACGAGATATTTCAGAAGAAGAAGTCCAAACCCACTGGCAAGACCGTTCCACCTATAATTTTGCTACATCTGCTAGTCAAGCCTGGGCTGAACTCTCACAACTTAGTTAATCAAGACAGAGCCCATATGTCAAAAGGCTGCACGAGAAGCTACTAAACTTAGAAGGACATAGTAATCTCTTTGTTCCTGGGTGGCCATCCGCAAGTGACAACCTCAAGTGGAATAACCCTTAGATAAGGGCCCTGAGGAAACACTCAACATAACCCAGTGTTACCACTTCCACCCAGGTGGTTCATTCATTAGTTATACTTAGAATTTTTCCTCAACATCTAGTAAAACAAATTTTGTAGCATGGCAAAGCATCTAAATAAGTACCAAGGCATCAAAATAACAAGGTATAAGGATGGCTACACACTACTTGGATATAGCATAGCATAATATAAATTATTAAAATTTCCTATCATGCATACTACTCAAAATCAACTAATGCATATAGAAAATAATGGGTAGTTGATGATGTGTTACTTGCCTTGTTGAAGTTGGTGAAGATATCACACTCTCTTCACAAAAGATCGTTGCTCTCCGTACAATCTATTCATTGACAACACAAAACCAAATAAACAAGCATCCTAGCAAACAAACATACAAGTGTAGAAAAGCAACTAACATATCAAAAGGGGCTTAACCAAGTTGGTTAGGACAAGGTTTGGGTTCGAAAGATTCATTCTCTAATGGTCTCATACTTGTTAAGGAAATTCCAATGGTTTACTTGGGAAGGGCTAGGTTGAGCTTGATGTGATCTAACTTTATTATAACCATACTTGTCGAGGAAGTTCCAAGAGTTCACTAAGAATAAACATATTACTTCTTCAACTAAAGGAATACATGCAAACACTTGGTCATATTCACCTTCAAAAATATTTGAGTGGCTATGTTAGTATATTCCATTGTGGTTAGGGTAGGCCTACTAACTTCCTCATCAAAGGTAAAATATTACTAAGTCTTGGATTTTCCATTTGGGTCAATGGTTGGACAAAAATAACTTGTTATTCTTCAACTTGTATGGATTGCTTCTAGACCTCATGTGATTGCCTTCTTGAAGATCATCATCATGCCATCTAAGTTGTTTCCTTCCTTGGTGTGGTGCTTCTCTTGGTCTTGATAGTCTTCATGGTTTTCACTTCACTAATTGGTTTGGGTATGGGATGTGCACATATACCACTAAGTCATTTTGGAAAGAAAAATAAGAAGAAAGATAGAAAGAGAGAGGGAGATGTTTTCTTCTGGATTTCTTCACACCTGTACTTCCTTGAGTTGCTTCTAGTGGTGGAGTCTTTTCTTCAAAATTTCTTCATTGATCCTCCTTGTAGCTCTTCATGTTGCCACCAAGTTGAAAATGAAGTACCTCCTTGTGCTTGAGTCTTGATTTCCTTTTTGCTAACTTGATGAATTCTTGAAGCAAGAATAGGGGAGTGGAGAAGTAGATAGAAAACTAAAGTTCAATAATTGGTACTACATGTGAATGACACATTCTAAGGAATTGGCTTGGCTCCAAATAGCCACATCAACAAGGAATAAGAAATGGAAACAAAATTCTAAGACATGGTAAAAAGGATGAATCATTATGTTGGCTTTTAGGTCAAAAACACATGGTAATGGTACAAGGGTGTCTAAAAGTTTTAGGTACTCATGTCTCTGGTTCAAGGTTACCAAATGGAGCAATTTTGCAAAAGGAACTATATTGAAATTATTTACAGAATTAAATCTATGTCAAAATTACTCAATTATTCCAACTAATTCTAAATTCAATTTTAATTCGATCAACAGTTATTTTGGGACAGGGGATATGAAAGTACGCATCCTAAGGTTTCCAAATATATTTTATTTACAATTTTTGGATTTGTCGAATTTGAATTATGCCAAATTTCATCAAACAAGCATATTTGAAATTGAACAATTTTAAGTTTGTCAAATTTGAATTTGGCCAGTGCTAAAAGTTTCTAGATGTCAAGGGATTTTCAAAAAGTCCAAGTTTGCTAAATTTGGCTAAGTGGTTGAAAAGATATGATGATTTGAAGTTGCAGGGGCTTTTCTGCAAAATTTACTATTTAATTTCTATTCCGGAAGAAAAACAGAAAAATGGGCTGCTATTTGCTGCGCTGGGCGACAGATAAGTGGTGGGCCTGGGCCGGTTACGCGTTGCTCGAGCGACAATTAAAGACCTTAACACGCGCTGACTAGGCGACACGCGGCGCGATCTTATTGGCCCGTACCCCTTCGCTAAGTGTTGTAACGTGGAACGCTGGATCTGGATCTAATGGTTAGAAACACATCTGGGAGGAGACCTCACCGCCGGTGGACGATTCTGTTGCCGGAATAAATGGAGACGGCGGCGGAGGCCTCGGTCGTGGATCGCGGCAGCACTACGATGGTTCTCCAGCCTTGATGATACTATAGGGAGGCGCAGCGTGGCGAGGGGAGACTTTTGGCGTGCTCTGTTGGCTCCGGTGCGGTCTCCCGCGTCGGCGACGGACGGTGGCAGACAGCGGCGGTGTTGGGAGGCGTCGGGGGTGGTCTCCTGCTGTGGGAAAAACACTAAAAGGCATTAGGAGGTTCAGGAGGTTTAGGGGAAGAGGAGAAGCTCGAAATCGGCAGCGGGGACCTTCTGTTGTGGCTGGAAACGACGACAAACGACGGCGGCCAGTATGAACTCCGACGAGCAATTTCTGAGGAGAGAGGGGGAGATTAGCTCGGGATCAAGAGGGGAAATGGAGAGGAGGTAGGGGGCTTTAAGAAGGAGGAAACGAGAGGGATTAAGACGGCTGCAAATGCCCGCAATCAAGAGCGAAATTAAAGGGGCCAAAACGGGCAAAAATTCAGTTTCTGAGGTTGATGACGATGACGTCATCGCTGACCTCTTTTTCCTTTTTCTTTTCTTTTTATTTCCTGTTTAAATGTTTTAATTATATCTTCTGTTTTATAAAACCAATTGACATGAAACAAATTTCTAAATTCTTGAAATTTCAAATGCTTTCCAACAATATCATTTTTGAAAACAATTCAACATATATTATTTTTGAAATTTTGGAAATTTGAATAATTCCTTAATAGTCACTTAATGTGATTTTTAATTTAAAAATTTATAAAACATAGTTATTGGCCAATTAAAATTTCAGTGTTTGAAAACATAATTTTGAAAGTCATTTAATCATGTTTTCACAATTTTATATTTTAAAAATAAGTAAAACACTAAAAATACTTTAAGGCCATTTTAAAATTTAGTAAATAATAAATTGTTGTTATTGTCTAAATAAAATTTCAGAGACATTTTACATGTCATATATTATTTTTGGAAAGCCATTTTTAAACCTTTTTCACATTGTATAATTTTAGGATATGAAGGATTTACTAATAGTAACTTAATGCTATTTAATTAGTTCATATCAAATAATTAATATTGTTGATCAATAAATTTAGGATAAAACCACATGTCATAATATTGTTTTCAAAACCCTTTTTATGTTATTTTCCAAACAATGCATTTTATTTTCACACCTTCATGTTTAAAACTTGGAATAACAACTAAAAGTTATTATTAACAATTTTATTCTCATCAAATACCTTTGGGGCTTAGAACTTTATTAAGGGTTATAAATCTTTGATTTTTGTTGCCCTAAAATATCTTCAAAGTAATATTGGAGTTGTAAATATTTTGGGTAAAGGTTTGTTGATAAAAACATATTCCCTTTATATAAAGAAATTTATTTTTGAATGGGATTTTAGGGTTTATGGAATAGAGGTATAATTGGATTGGTAAAATTCAATTTCATTGAATATGTATTGTTTCCTTTTGTTTCTTGCTTCTCATTTGGTTTTTGGTGACTTGCATAACATGAAAACAAAAAGTTTCAAATTTTTGTGATTTTTGAGTTTTCCAAAAATCAGGGATGTTACAATAAGAGCCATAATCATGCACAACGACATAAACATCATTAATTAAAGCATAAGCGGTATGATAGTTCAAAAAATAAGTGGTCATGTAGGATATTCGTGCCTGGTTCGTAGTCATAAACATGGTGTGAGCATGCGCCAAGTCAACCAAATAAAACATTCGAAAGAGAATACCATAAATTTATGCTTCCTTATGACAAGAACAACTCATGGATCTTTCAATGACATATTAAACACTCTCAGCTATTTGAGGCTATTCATGCTACTCAACATCACAAGGCTTTAGAACTAAAATAACATTTAGCATGGCATGAAAAAGTTCTAGCAATAGTCTATACAAGCTTCTACCTGCACTGTTAAAAATTATACTTTAAACAGCAGTTTCTTCTCCCCAACAAGCACCATACAAGATATGTTTTAACAAAAATACTCTACATGATACAGTAAGCAAACATGAGAGTACTCACATAACACTAATAAAACTAACAACTCTGAATAAGAGATGCATGAAAACAAAGGCTAAACGCAGTACTAGCAAAAAGTGAACACTCACAGAACAATAAGAATGAAAACTAGAGTGTTCTAAGCAATGAAAACAGAGCGTGTCTCTCTCCCACACAAGTATGATAAGATCCAACCATTTATTACAGAAAATAAAACGAAACAAACTGAAAGCAAAAATAAAAGACGCTCCAAGTAAAGCACATAAGATGTGACTGAATAAAAATATAGTTTCACTAGAAGTGACCTGATAATTTGTCGATGAAGAAGGGAATGCCTTGGGCATCCCCAAGCTTTGACACTTGAGTCTTCTTGGAATTTTCTGGGATGTACCTCCGGGGCATCCCCAAGGTTAGTCTTTTCACTCTTCTTGATCACATCATATCATCCTCTTCTCTTGACCCTTCAAAACTTCCTTCACACCAAACTTCTCACAATCTTCATTAGCAACGTTAGTGCAATCGAAATAATAAATTCACATGGTTCGGTTTCAACACAAGCCTAACACTAAAAAATCACTGGCTACTCTCACAATTTATTTTAAAACTATTTTTCTCAAAAGAACACCAAAAGAAAGAGATTAAGAGGCAAATGCAATTATTGGCAGAAATCTGTCAAAACATGACAGCAGGTAAAGATGATTTTTTTCGAAACTCTTCTATTGCTCAAATCAAAATTTGGTCAACTAAGAAAAAGTTGCGTATACAGCCCAGTATTACGCACAAAAAAACTCAGGTTATTTTAAATTTTCTGTGATTTTATACGAATTTAACAGTGGACAGCAGAAATCTCTTTCCTACGCAGAAATCCGAAATATATTCTCAACTTTCCACTGGAGGCTTTACTTGGCTCAACAAAGACACAAAACAAAAGATACAACGGGTTTGCTAAGGAAATATACAACACCCAGGTGCAAACAAAATAAAAGAAAATGAAGGAAAACGGGTTGAAAACAGAGAAATAAAACGGGTTGTCTCCCGGTAGCGCTTTTCTTTAACGCCTTTCAGCTAGGCATAGTGATTTTTAAAAGATGCTCACAGAAGAATAAGAGTTGAAGCACAATAATAGAGCATCACGAAGCAAATATAAAACACATTTAAGTCTAACCCACTTCCTATGAAAAATAATCTTGTAGAAAGTCAACGAAGCACAAAGTGACTAGCATAGGAAGACAAAATAAGTGCAACTTAAAAAAATTCAACATAAAGAGGGGAAACTTAATATTGTTGAGATGAATAAAACCATGTTTCCCTCTCTCATAATAACTTTCAGTAGAATCATTAATAAAATTAACAATATAACTATCACATAAAACATTCTTATCATGAGCCACATGCATAAAAGAATTAATACTCTCCACATAAGCATAGTCATTCTTATTAATAGTAGTGGGAGCAAATTCAACAAAATAGCTATCATTATTATTCTCATCACCATAATCATCAAATATAGGAGGCATATTGCAATCATAATTAATTTTATCCTCAATAGTAGGTGGACTGAAAAATATCATAATCATTATAATCATCATAAAGAACTCCAACATGATAGACAAGTTGTATATTAGGGAGATGGTTTGGGTAATCCCTCCATAACTATGACAAGTTTCATAAGGATAATTGTAATCATAGCCTATGTTATAGCATATTTTATAATAGTTATCAAAGACTTGAGGCATAGTATCTCATAGGCAATAGAATAGTTATCTTTCAAAGTGCATTCATTTGTAAACATATCATCATTTTTACTAGAAAGAGATGTATCAAGCAAATCATCAGTAGCAAAAGTATTTTGAAACACATCATCCACAAGCTCAGAGCTTTCTAAATCATCATTGTAAGGAACATGGATGGTACTAATAGTACAGCAATTATCATCTTTTTCAGAATTGGTACCAAAGAGATTTTCAATATAAAAAGTAGTGTGTTTCTCCCAATCATGGTCACTTTCATAAATAACAGGCATAGGAAGATCATCGAGTTCAGACTCATCAAAAACTATAATAGGAGCCACATGCTTGGGAGGAGATGTCGTTACCTCTCTCCTTTTACTCCTCCTCTTCTTCTTCTTCTTCTTCTTCTTCCTCTCTATAGGAGGGAGAGGCTTGAAAGGAAGCTTCTCCACATACCTTGGTTTATTGTCAGAAACAATAGAAAGAACTTTGGAGGATTCCTCCTCTTCATTAATAAGATGAAAACAAATATTATCCCTGTCATATTTTGGTAAATTCTCCTCCTTTATTATATTTTGTATGTAAGTATTTGTGTGACAATTACTAACACAATAAAGATGACAACCATGCATGACACTATTCATATCAAGAGCACTCATATCTACCAAAGAAGTTTTTCTTAATAACTCTTCACACCCCAAAAATAATGTAAGTTCATCATTCTCATTGGGGGTGATCATGTCATCACAATACAAACTTGCAGTACTCATAGGATTCGAAATGCTACTATCATGGCTTGAGCATTGAAAATTAGAATGACCCACTTTACAACAAAGTTCACAAATAAAAGGGTAGACGACACAAACTTTTTTACCAAGATCATCTAAATCCATGTCCCACTTTCTAGTTTTTTCATTCCTATGATGGATGCAATATTCTTCTTGAAGGGGTCGTAGCATAGAAAACGAAAAATTTCCTACGCGAGAGACACCCGAAAGGCCAAGATCTAATCTAGGAGACGAAGTGCAGCGGGCAAAGAGAGGGTTAAGGAGATCACATACCCTCGAAGACACAAAGTGTTACGAGATCAAATCTTGTTGTTGGCGTAGTCGTACTCACACCGATCCCGATAGCGAGAAGATGTGCACCGCAATCCGGCGGTGCCTCCGTGATCGGTCACACGTACGGTTGATGACAACCTCTGTTCCCTCGATCCAGCGGGGCGCGGAAGTAGAGGATCCCTCGGAACTCCAGAAGCACGATGGCTTGGTGGTGGTGAAGAATCCCACGGTCAGGGCTTCGCCAAGCCGGAGACCATGGAATGGAGCAACGGGTGGAGGGAAAAAGAAGTGGGCAAGTGTGTGTGAGAAGAGGAGCTCTCACCCTCCTTTTATAGGGGAGGGGAAGGCAGCCCAAGAGGGGGTGCGTCCAGCCATGGTGGTTCCCCCACCTCTTCCCTCTTCATGTGAGTGGAAGCCCCACTCACATCCACTCATTTTCCCTTAAAACTCCACTTAGAAAATCCAAGAGTTTTTCTTTAATAAATAAATTAAACATTTTTATTTCTTTATTTCAGCATTTGTTAATTCTATTAAAAAACTTTTGCATCTAGCACCTCAAATCATTTGTTAATTCTATTAACAACCATTCGACGAAAAACCCCTTGAACTATTTCAATTATCCTTGAAACAATTTCGGTGTCGCCCAAAATATTCTTCGATATTCCGTATCCTCTCAAACGCGTCATCGAACCTTAAGTGTGTCACCCTACGGTTCGCGAATAAGATAGACATGATCGAGACTTCTCTCCGATCAATAATCAATAGCGGGATCTGGAAATCCGTGATGACTCCTATTTATTCAACGATGACTCTCGTGATCGTGTGAACCAACAACGCCGTGAACTATTCCGTTTGTCTCGCGATATTTTACTTGTCCGAGATTCGATAATTGGTATCAACCATACCTTGCTCAATCTCGTTACCGACAAGTACTCTTTTCTCGTTCCCATGATATAACATCCTTGTGATCATATCACGTGCTTGCAAGCGGTTTCGATGTGATATCACCGAGAGGGCCCAGAGTATTTCTCTCCGTCATTTTGGATGGACAAATCCCACTCTTGATCCATGAGCCTCAACTAATACTCTCCGAATACCTAACGGCACCTTTATAGTCACCCTGTTACGGTGTGACGTTTGATGACATCAAAGCACCCTTTTGGTATCAATGATTGACATGATCTCATGGTCTAAGGAATAAGTTACTTCGTACGCAAGATATAACAATATAAACTAAATGACTTGATCGTATTATTATCTTGATATTGGGTATGTGTTCATCACATCATTCTTCTAATGACATGACCTCGTTATTAACAACATCCAATGTTCATGATCAGGAAGCCTTAACCATCTATTAATCAACGAGCTAGTTAAAAGAGAGGCTTTACTAGGAACCATTGTTTGTTTATTAAACACACATGTATCAACGTTTCCGGTTAATACAATTCTAGCATGAGAAATCAACATTTATCATAAACAAGGAATAAGATAATAACCACTTTATTATTGCCTCTCGGGCATATTCCCTTCAGTCTCCCACTTGCACTAGAGTCAATAATCTAGTTTGTAAGCACTTAACACATATGGCGTTCCAGTGTTATTACCATGCTTCGCATGTGGTAAAAATCTTCAAAAAAATCTGAACGGTTCATGTCCTATTGTATTTGCATCTTCTTTGCGTCTACACGCATCACTCATTCTCTAATGAGATGGCTTTGTATATATATGGTCAATCGGTGAAACCTTAATTCCTCAGCTTAAACTGATGTCACTAACATTGTGAAAATGTAGCTTCATAGTGTTAGCATTCTTGGAAATTCACCAAGTTCCAGTGATACCTTAATTCCTCAGCTTAAACTAATGTTACTAACATTGTGAAAATGTAGCTTCATAGTGTCAGCATTCTTGGAAATTCACCAAGTTCAATAAAGAACTCCTTGACACAAAATACGCTTACTATAAGTTGTCAACACAACGATATACTTTAGCCTTTGTTGCAGTATCTGTCACAATATTTTAATTTTGAAACTCTTTCAAATCCAGCATGGAACTTTCTTCCAGCCTATTGTGCTACCCTTCATCACATATTTTAATTGTGATTAAAATTATTTGAATAGATGACAAGACTATTAGTGTAACATATTACAACAAATAGTTTGTCATTACTATATAGGAAAACATATGCTTAGCATTTCTAAAATGACACAAGGATCTCTCCCACTGTGGTCTAATCATCATATGAATTATCCTGCTATAACATTTTATAGCATAGGACTCATCTGGTTGTATACATAGCATGGAAACATGACTTAGAAATCTCAATTTCAATGATGCTCATCAAGTGTCAAAACACTTGAATAATCCTGAATTATTTTCCATGTGACAAGAACTCCTTCTTGTCATTTCGATATTGACTTACTTCAATATTTCATCTATGTAATTTGGCTTCAATCATATCAGGCGATCTAATCCATCTCTCATAGATATCGATGCCCAATATCTTCTAAGCCTTTCATCAATATGAATTTCTTAACAGTGTTAATTTAAAATTACATATTTTCCAATGAACCATATGTCAGCTACATAAAGTATTGGAAATATGTCATAGCCCTCCCACTTAATTTCTTGTAACTCTACAAGCATATTTATCGTTCATGATGGAATCAAACTCTTTTGATAACTTCATTAAGGTAAAGATTTCAACTTCGTTATGCTCACTTCAACCATTGAAGTGTGCATACCTTTCTAGCAACCTTTTGAATTTTACAAAACTCTCAGACTGTGTCAAGTACACATCCTTGATCAAACTTCCTCGAGAGAAGAGTTGGTTTTTGTTATTCAACTTCCATATCATAATATGTAAGTTTTCTAAAACTATCCGCAAAGACTAAGCATCACTACGGAAGATCAAAATCTTGTAGTAGTCAACTCTTTGAACTTTGTCGAAAACAACTTTTCGATAAGTACAACTTTCAAAGGATGTAAAAATCCATGTCTTTGTCGCTATATAGACCCTTTTGCTATCGTTAGCCATCAAGCCTATCGAAAGGACTACCAAGTCACATACTTGACAAGGATACTATGGCGGTTATAATGACTCATAGTCAATTTTACGAAGTCAGGGCCCATCATCTGCTTCCTTTATAAGGTCCAGGTCCTTTTGTTGTCAAAACAACACTTTTCTCTTAAACCACAAGTTGGCCTAAGTACAAAGTTTTAGGACTTTTGTGGTTCAGTTCGCAAACTCATCCGAAGTATCTACAACATATGTAGTGTCTTCTACTTTGTCAAAATAGCAAACCCCAGAACAACTTCCAGTGCTGCGCTACTCTTGACATGATAACAAAGATTCTCTAATATCGTTGAGTTTGTACTGTGCTCCCACTCACTTGTTTCGCAAGAACTACTTTCTCGAGAAATCAACCCTTTTTGACAAACAACATTTGTCTTTTGGTTTGGTGATAGGAGAAATACCCAATGTTTAATTTGGGATAACCTTATAAACATATATTTATCCTATTTTGGTTGTAAACATTTGACACATGCTATGCATACCAAAACTTAAGAAAATGACAATTCGGGTCACTACCCAAACCATATCTTATATGTTTTCAATTTCAACGGATCATGATGGTGCTCTTTTTAGTGGAACAACGGTTGTCACTAATGTATAAACTACAAAATTATAATGGAATTTTTATCTATCTTACCATGTCAAACAAGGTTTGATTTTTTCTTTTGAATACTCCAAACTAACATGGGGTATTCGAGAAGTATAAGTTGTAGAACAATTCTGCAACTCCTCAGATGTTTTGCTAAACTTGTAACTAAAACTTTATCCTTTATGATCCAATCATAAATACTTGATTATCTTGTTACAATGATTTTTACTTCACATTAACAACCTTTTGACCCAATTCAAAATGTCAAACTCTGTTCTCTTTGAATAGATATACTCACATATCTACTCAAATCATCGACATAATTTTATGAAGGAAAAATTAATCCACCATACATGACAACATATAACTGACTATATACATCAATATGTATAATCTCCATTAAATTAGTTGTCCATTCTAGTTTGGCCTATGAACGGAATTCTAGTCATCTTTTGGAAGAGGTCTCACAAGCGTCAATTTATTCAAAACAAAATGACTCCGAAAGTCCATCAATAGGGAGTTCCTTCATGTTTTCCTTTCCGATATGAACTAAAATGGTGGTCTCACAGTTTAAGTGAAACTCTTTTACGTCTTGCAACGTTTAGCATTTAGTCTTATAGATGTTTACTTTACCAACACGATTTATATTGACATATCCATCAATTATGGAATATGATCATAGTTTGAACAATCTCATTTGTTCTCACAAAAGAAAAGAACAAAATAACAACTTATTAAGTTCTTAAAATAAATTTTGAATGTTTGTTTCGATGCGATAATGAACGCAATAACACTTTATTTCTATTTTTGTCATAATCGATTCCACATCTATTACTAGTTTCTTTTAGGCCCTTGTATTTCTTGCATTGCGTTTCTTTGTATGACAACTCATACCAACCAATGTGGTATCAAAATACCCAAAAATACTTTGTTAACTATTAGTACATCTATAACTTGTATATCAAGTATATAATCCTGAGCTGGACTTTTCCAGTTATCTTCTTTTTCTTCCATATATCTTTTTGTAATTCTATTTTCAATATTGCCTTTCCTTTACAGAAGAATCATTCAACATCAAACAATGCTAGTCGTACTAGCTCATTTTCTTTGGCGTGTTAGTCATATACTATCACCCATTGAGTCATACTTTGAGTTTGATTGTTCTACTAATATCACCATATTAATGCTATTCTTCTAGATTCCACTCACATCCACTCATTTTCCCTTAAAACTCCACTTAGAAAATCCAAGAGTTTTTCTTTAATAAATAAATAAAACATTTTTATTTCTTTATTTCAGCATTTGTTAATTCTATTAACAAACTTTTGCATATAGCACCTCGAATCATTTGTTAATTCTATTAACAACAATTCGACAAATAACCCCTTGAAATATTCCAATTTTCCCCGAAACCATTTCGGTGCTGCCCAAAATATTCTTCGATATTCCGTATCCTCTCAAACGCGTCATCGGACCTTAAGTGTGTCACCCTACGGTTCGCAAATAAGATAGACATGATCGAGACTTCTCTCTGATCAATAATCAACAGCGGGATCTGGAAATCCGTGATGACTCTTATTTATTCAACGATGACTCTCGTGATCGTGTGAACCAACAACGCCGTGAACAATTCCCTTTGTCTCGCGATATTTTACTTGTCCGAGATTCGATCATTGGTATCAACCATACCATGTTCAATCTCGTTACCGACCAGTACTCTTTTCTCGTTCCCATGATATAACATCCTTGTGATCATATCACGTGCTTGCAAGCGGTTTCGATGTGATATCACCGAGAGGGCCCAGAGTATATCTCTCCGTCATTTTGGATGGACAAATCCCACTCTTGATCCATGAGCCTCAACTAATACTTTCCTAATACCTAACGGCACCTTTATAGTCACCCTATTACGGTGTGACGTTTGATGACATCAAAGCACCCTTCCGGTATCAGTGATTGACATGATCTCATGGTCTAAGGAATAAGTTACTTCGTATGTTTGATATAACAATGTAAACTTAATAACTTGATCGCATTTCTATATTCACTTTGGGTATATGTTCATCATATCATTCTTCTAATAACATGAATCCGTTATTAAGAACATCCAATGTTCATGATCAGGAAACCTTGATCATCTATTAATCAACTAGCTAGTTAAAAGAGAGGCTTTAATAGGAACCATTGTTTGTTTATTAAACACACATGTATCAAAGTTTCCGGTTGATACAATTCTAGCATGAGAAATAAACATTTATCATAAACAAGGAATAAGATAATAACCACTTTATTATTGCCTCTCGGGAATATTCCCTTCACTTCTTTGGTTTGATTCCTTTCACAAGGTCTAAGTGCTCCACAAAAATTATCATGCTTATAAGAAATAGTACTTTTAGAAGTTTGAGCATGTTCATTGCAATCATTAATAACAGTTTCATTTTTCATGCAAGTGTCTTTAAAAGGTTCATGATATATGTTCCCATTTGATTTAGGAACATTAATATAATAAGCAAATGATCTATACCAACCAATAATCAGTTGAGGATCAAGACCATATTTAGCACTAAGCTCTTGAAAATCAGCAGTTTCAGCGAAAGACTCAATGCAATCATACTCATAGTTTATACCTGATTCTTTACCTTTGTCGTTATTCCAACCTTCATTATTGTTTTCAATTGTATCAAGAAGATCCCATTTAGCTTCAACCTTCTTACTTAAGAAAGAACCCTCTGAACATACATCTAGATAATCCCTGTAATGTCCTGAAAGCCTTGCATAAAAATCAGTAACAATTATTTCCGTAGGAAGATCATGGTTAGGACATTTAAGTATTAATGTTTCCAATCTTCCCCAAGTTTGAGCAATGCTTTATCCATCATGAGGCCAAAGATTATAAATGTAATTCCTATCTAAATACAGTTGATGAGAGGAATAAAATTTAGAGTAAAATAGAGATTCAAGCTCATTCCACTCCAAATGATGAGGATCATCTAGGAGCTCATACCACTCCCTTGCTTTGTCCTTAAGAGACAAAGAGAATAACCTCCTCTTAGCTTGGTCCATTGAAATACCTGCACACTTGAATAACCTGCATAATTCATGTATAAAGAGTAAATGATCACGAGGATGGACAATTCCATCTCCAAGATAGCGGTTATCCATGACAAGTTCAACAATTTTCTTGGGTATATTAAAAGGAATGCTTTCAGTAGGAGGATTTAAAATATCACAAGCATCATTAGATTTATCACATATGGGAGATAAAGTATCATCAGAGCAAATTTTCACCTCAAAACATGGGGGACTAAAAATATCATATTCATCAAAACTAGCTTCCCCAAGCTTAGACTTTTCCATAGTATTAGCAATAATGGTGTTTAAAGAGTTAATACTAATAACATTGTCACTAGCATGCAAATAAAGTTCCATAGGTTTCTTAATTTTCTCTTCAAACACTTCATGTCCTAACTCAAGATAAATATTATAAAGCTCTCTCATATTTTTGTTGTTTTCCATTAAGTCTAACTAGTAAATATAAAAACAAGGAATAAGTAAAATTAAGCCTAACTAGTGAAAACAAGAAAAAAAAGATATAATTGTAGAATCTAAAAGAAATAACTTCGAGCACTCACACCCGAGGATGTGAGAACCTTTTACCTTACCTCCCCGGCAATGGCGCCAGAAAAGAGCTTGGTGTCTACTCACGATTCTATTCTTGTAGACATTGTTGGGCCTCCAAGTGTAGAGGTTTGTCGAACAGCAGCAAGTTTCCCTTAATTGGATCACCCAAGGTTTATCAAACTCGGGGAGGTAGAGGTCAAAGATATCCCTCTCAAGAAACCCTGCAATTAAGATACAAGAAGTCTCTTGTGTCCCCAACACACCTAATACAATTGTCAGTTGTATAGGTGCTCTAGTTCAGCGAAGAGAGAGTAAAATGCAAGTAATATGGATGATAATAAGTGATAATAGCAATCTGAAATAAATACGGCAGCAAGCAAACATGTAGCAGAACAAGCGGAAAACGGTGTTTCAATGCTTGGAAATAAGTCCTGGGGATCCTACTTTCACTAGAGGGCACTCTCAACAATGATCAGATAATTGAATAACTAGACAAGTTCTCTTGACTATGCCACTCTTAACCACTCTCCGGTCGAATAACAACACCAATCCATGCGTAGGGCTTTAACAACACTCCTCAGAGTAAGCACTTTCCCAACCAAATAACCCCCATGCTATCACCATGGGACCTAGATGGTTCCACGCAAACACCACAATTTCATAGGGTTATCCAACACAAAATATAAATATAATGCTAAACCACACGGTGCACACACTGTCACCTTTCCATCGTGATCAAAGCGTTTACGGAGATCTCATAACAAATAATGAACACTAATCATTGTGTAGGGCTGCAAAAAGCATTCCTTAAAGTAAGCATTCCCATGTCTAGTTAAACCCACGCTGTCACTATGAGCGCCCCAGAAGGTACTAGACAAACACCACAATTCATAGAGGAGACACAAACGATGTGCACACTGTCACCTTCACACCGTGATCAAAGTGACTCCAAAGTTCATATTAATAAAGCACTTGAGTAGCAAAAGATGAATAGTAACATCTACGAATTCAAATAGATTACAAAGCTCATGATCACATATATATCACACCATGGGAGAGAGAGATGAACCACATAGCTACCGGTAGAGCCCTCAGCCCCGGGGGAGAACTACTCCATCCTCATCATAGGAGACAACAACGACGATGGAGAAGGCGGTGGAGTCGATGGAGGTGGCTTCCGGGGGCACTTCCCCGTCCCGGCACGGTGCCAGAACAGAGATCTGTCCCCCAAAACTTGTCGGCGGCGGCGGCGGAGCTACGGATGTATTTTGTGGAAAAAGTCGATTTATCTAGGGTTTATGCATCGGGGAGTATATATAGGCGAAAGGGCGATGCCAGGGGTGGCCAGGGGGCCCACACCACCTGGTGGCGTGGCCAGGGGGTGGGGGCGCCACCCTGTGGGCCTCCTCCGGGGTTCTTCGGGACATCTAAGACTTCTGGCTTTCGAATCGTCCAATTCCGAGAATATTTGCAGAACAACTTTTCTGAAACTAAAAACAACAGAAAACATGAATTGGCTTCGTGGCATCTTGTCAATAGGTTATTCCCGGGAAATCGATAAAAATGACATAAAGTGTAAGGGAAACATGTGGGAAACAACATAAAAACAACATGGAAGATCAGAAATTAAGGATACGTTTATGACGTATCATCCGCCACTAGTACGTTCCCCATCGTACTCTATACCCTCCTGTAGAGTTGGATTCGCGAAGGAGTCGCAGAACCGACAGATTCGTCGCCGGCAGTGCAACGCCGGCCATCCGGTGATGTCAGCATGACGTCGCTGTGTTTTTTTAAATTTAATTAAAAAAGGTCCTGACACGTGGACCCCACTCCTTTAATTAATTACAGAAAATGGTTATTTTTGTAAATTCAATAACTATTGTTTTATAACTCAGAAAAATAAATCGGAGGTACCAAAATGTCTAGAAAAATAAAATCTAAATGTTTATGTCATTTTCACACATGTTTGACAAAGTTGATTTTTGAACATTATTTAAATGTTGTTTAATTCAGTTAAAATATAGAAAATAAGTTTTTATCCAATAAAATTAGAAAAATACAAGTTATATAACAAATTTCTCAAAATGACAATGTAGCGTCCCAAATTTTAATAAAGATGGAATACCTGTGTTATTGTGCTAGTCCCTGGATCAATTGCTAGCACCACAGTACAAAATGAAATATCATGCAAATGCATCAAATTCTATTACATCGCATGATCCAGTCTTTACAAAATAGGATTACAACTTGCATAGTCTTAGAAGACTAGCAGAAAACAAAGAAATACAGCGGAAAACATAGTACAACATTGAGCCCATCTTCTTCATGTGCCACAGGCAAAACATGTTGGCGATAGTCTCGAGATCCTAAACGAAATCCTCACTCGTCTTCAGACATATCTGCAATATGGAATATGCAGCCACAAGGGAGTCAATACAATTTAATGTATTGGCAAGTAACACTATGGTGGATATAAATGGCAAGACTAATACTACATGCTTATTTGGCTGAGTGGAGTTTAGGCTAAGTTTGCATAAAGCCAGTTTTGTCCTATCTCTTTTGTAAAAGAAACTTTTCTTTTCAAAGGGGTGGCAACATTGGATTAAGATCCAAGCACCACAACTACTGTTCACTTGGTCAAAATTTTACTTATTGAAATTGATGATGAGATTCTTCCGTCAATCCTTGTCCAGCTGCTCATAATTGTCCATAACCGGGGACACGGCTAAGATCTTAGTTTGTTGACTCTGCAGAGGTTGTGCACTTTCACCCTTTGTCTTCAATTAGCCCAAACATCCTATACACCCGGAGTGCATCATGGAAAGGAGAGAATTGAGACGAGATCTTTCAGAAGAAGAAGTCCAAACCCACCGGCAAGACCCGTTCCACCTATAATTTTGCTACATCTGCTTGTCAAGCCTGGGCTGAACCCTCACAACTTAATTGATCAAGACAGAGCCCATATTGTCAAAAGGCTGCACGGGAAGCTACTAGATTTAGAGGGACATAGTAATCTCTTTGTTCCTGGGTGGCCATCCGCAAGTGACAACCTCAAGTGGAATAACCCTTAGATAAGGGCCCTGAGGAAACACTCAACATAACCCAGTCTTACCACTTCCACCCAGGTGATTCATTCATTAGTTATACTTAGGATTTTTCCTCAACATCTAGTAAAAACAATTTGTAACATTGCATAGCATCTACTAAGTTCAAAGGATATCAAAATAATAAGGTATAAGGGATGGCTACACACTACTAGGATAATAGCATAGCATAATATAACTTAGTAAAATTTCCTATCATGCATACTACTCAAAATCAACTAATGCATATAGAAAATAATGGGTAGTTTATGATGTGTTACTTGCCTTGTTGAAGTGGGTGACGAAATCACACTCTCTTCACAAAAGATCGTTGCTCTCCGTACAATCTATTCATTGACAACACAAAACCAAATAAACAAGCATCCTAACAAACAAACATACAAGTGTAGAAAACATACATAGCAACTAACATATCAAAAGGGGCTTAACCAAGTTGGTTAGGGCAAGGTCTAGGTTTGATTTTGAGAAGATTCATTCATTAATGATCCAATACTTGTTAAGTAAAATTCCAAGGGCTTACTTGGGATGGACTAGGTTGAGTTTGATGGGATCTAACTTCATTGTAATCATACTTGTCGAGGAAGCTCCAAGAGTTCACTTAGAATAAACATATTACTTCTTCAACTAAAGTATTACATGCAAACACTTGGTCATATTCACCTTCAAAAATATTTAAGTGACTATGTTAGTATTTTCCCATTGTGGTTAGGGTAGGTCTACTAACATCATCATCAAATGGAAAATATTACTAAGTCTTGGGTTTTCCATTTGGGTCAATGGCTGGACATAAACAACTTGTTATTCTTCAGCTTGTGTGAATTGCTCCAAGTCTTCACATGTTTGTCTTCTGGAAGTTCACCTTCATGTAGTTTCCTCCTTGTTGTGAATCTTCTCTTGTTCTTGATAAATCTTCATGATCTTCACTTCACTACTTGGTTTAGGTATGTGATGGTCACAAATACCACTAAGTCAAATTGGAAGGAATATAAGAAGGAAGATAGAAGGAGAGAGAGAGAGATGTCTTCTTCTAAACTTCTTCACACTTGTACTGCTTGGGTTGCTTCTAGTTGTTGTGGAGTCCAAGTCTTTTCAAAACTTCTTCATTGATCTTCCTTGTAGCTCTTCATGTTGCCACCAGGTTGAAAGTGAAGAACCTTCTATTTCTTGAGTCTTGTTTTCCATTTGCTAACTTGATGGATTCTTGAAGCAAGAATATGGGGATGGAGGAGTAGATAGAAAACTAAATTTCACTACTTGGTACTATATGTGATTGACACATTCTAAGGGCTTGGCTTGGCTCCAAATAGACATAACATCAAGGAATAACAGTTGAAAACAATTTCTAAGACATGGTGAAAATTGGATGTATCACTATGTTGGGTTTTTGGTCAAGTACTCATGGCCATGATCCAAGGATGTCCAAAATGGTTGGGCAAGGTTGTTTCTGGTTCAAGGTTGTCAAATGGAACAATTTTGCAAAAGGAACTATATTGAAATTATTTATAGAAATTAATCTATGTCAAAAAAATACCCAAATAGACAACTAAATTCTAAATTCAATTTTAATTTGTTCAATTATTATTTTGGGACAGAGTATATGAAGGTACACATCCTAAGGTTTCCAAATATATTTTATTTGCAATTTTTGGATTTGTAGAATTTGAATTATGCCAAATTTCATCAAACAAGCATATTTGAAATTGAACAATTTTAAGTTTGTCAAATTTGAATTTGGACAGTGCCAAAAGTTTCTAAATGTCAAGGGCTTTTCAAAAAGTCCAAGATTGCTAAATTTGGGCTTATGGATCAAAAGATATGATAGATCTAAGATGCAGGGACTAATCTGTAAAACTGCCAATTAATCCTAGCGGGAGAAAAATTTGAATTAAAGGCTGGGCCACGTGGCTGGATCTAATTGGGTGCTGGTGCTGACTGTGCTGCTGACTGGGACGATGACGTGGATAAGTGGATCAATCTGAGCCACTGGATCTGAATCCAACGGTGGCGTACCCCTTCGATTAAGTGATCTAATCACGCGCGTAGGATTTAGATCTAACGGCCAGGGATGAAAGGGGAGCTCACCGGGCGGCGGGATCTCGCCGGAAATGTCGAGGCGGCGGCGCTGTGCTCGGAGATCGACGGCGTCGATGTTCCGGTGGTTCCCCGCCTCGATGGGGATGACCAGGACGTGCAGCGCGAGCTGGCGAGCACGATGGCGGCCACGGGGTGCTGTCTCGCTTCCGGGAGCGGCGGCGCGGTGATGTCCCGAGACGGCGCGGCTCCGGTGGTCGTCGAGGATGTGGTTCCGCTGCGGGATAAATCGAAACAAGGACATGAGGTGGTGCAGGGGGTTGAGGGGAAGTGAACGAGCACGAAATCAGCCGCGGGGACATACATCTGTGGTCGGAAACAATGGAAAACGGCGGCGGCCCGTGCAAACTCCGGCGAGCTATTCCGGTGGACTCGGGAAATAATTTGCAGAGGAGGGAGAGGGGAAAGGAAGAGGGGATCGGGGGCCTCTTATAGATGCAGAGAGGGGAGGGGAACACGGCCTTAATGGCCTTGATTCGATGGCGAAATTTTCGGCCGAATTGGCCGTGGCTTTCCTTCCGTGAGGAAGAAGACGGTGACGTCACTGATGACGTCATCGATTTTATTCTTTTTATTTCTGTTTAATTGATTAAATCATATCTTCTGTTTTATAACTCCAATTAATATGAAACAAAAATCTAAATTCTTAATATTTCAATTACTTTCCAATAGTAACATTTTTGGAAACAAAATCATCATATTTTATTTTTGAATTTGGGAATTTGAATAATTCCTTAATAGTTACTTAATGTGATTTTTAATTTAAATTTTTATAAAACATAGTTATTGGTCAACTAAGATTTTAGTGACATTATAAATGTTGAAAACAAGATTTTGAAAGTCATTCCACCATGTTTTCACAATTATTTATTTTGAAAAAATAAATAAAGCACTAATACTACTTTAAGGCCATTTTATAATTTAGAAAATAATAAATTTATGTTATTGTCTAAATAAAATTTCAGAGACATTTTACTTGTCATAAATTATTTTTGGAAAGCCATTTTAAAAACTATTTCACATTGTAATATGAAGGATTTACTAATAGTAACTTAATGTTATTTAATTAGTTCTTATCAATTAATTAATATTGTTGATCAATAAATTTAGGATAAAACCACATGTCATAATATTGTTTTCAAAACTCCTTTTATGTTATTTTCCAAACAATGCATTTTATTTGTCACACCTTCATGTTTAAAACTTGGAATATCAACTAAAAGTTATTACTAACAATTTTATTCTCTTCAATTACCTTTGGGGCTTTAGAACTTTATTAAGGGTTATATATCTTTTATTGTTGTTGCCATAAAATACTTTTAAGGTAATATTTGAATTGAAAACCTTTTATGTAATAAAGTTTGCTAAAGATAAAATGGTTTCTTTATGTGAGAAAAAAATCATTTGAGAGGGTTTTAGGGTTAGTGGTAAAATTCAATTTCATTGGATATGTATTGTTTCCTTTTGTTTCTTGCTTCTCATTTGGTTTTTGGTGACTTGCATAACATGAAAACAAAAAGTTTCAAATTTTTGTGATTTTTGAGTTTTCCAAAAATCAGGGATGTTACAGACTACCACCCTTAATAGAAATCTCGTCCCGAGATTTGGGAAGGCTAGAAAGAAAGATTTTGGGTAATTGGATTCCAAAACAACTGGGTGGGCTACCACCCTTAAAAAGAAACTTTTGTGGGTAGTCTATTTTCATTAGATTGGAGTGTAGATTGATTCTAAATCAGCTTGAGTAGATCTTTCCTCTGTGGTAGAGGTGTAGACCAACATAGGTCTGTTGAACTACCTTTGACACTGAGGGGTCACTCTTTGGGTCAATCAAAAGATCAAGTTGAGAGGATTTCACAACATCATCTCATTATAATGGGAACACATTTCTCAGACATTCATTGTGGTTTATTACACTGGAAGAACTCCTAGGGAAAATAAATTTATTTTCAACATGAAACTTTGCCTAAGATTCCTTCTTTCAGAAAGTCATGTTTCCTTCCTTCTCCCTTTGAGGGCATCCATTTGCATAGTGTCCTTTATCTCTGCATTTGAAGCAAGTCACTTGGCTGATGTCTCTATAGACATGATTGGGGTTCTTCTGAAGTTTCTTCTTCTTCCTTGGTGGAGTTAAATTGGCCATCATATCTTCATACTGCCGCCCAGTATACTCAACTATGTTGGTTGAAGGTCTGGGTTTCTTGTTGGGACAATTTCTAGACAAATGTCCATCTCCTTCACAAGAATAGCAATTCTTGGTGGGGGGTTTGGATGAACATGGTTGTGGTGTGGTCTTGGCTCCAGTATCCATCTTGACATGGTCCATCTGAAAAGTATCCAGCTTGTGTTTTCCCTTCACATCTGGTTTTCCTAAGTTCTCTTGGATTTCACTAAGCATTTCCATTTTGGCTTGTTGTCCAACTTGTTGTACCATGGGGTAAAGTGGACATTGTGTTGGAACATGTGTTGTCCCTTCACACAGAAAACAAGTAACTTGAGTGAAGTATCCTTCAATTGAGTTGTTTACATCACCATGGGGCCACTCATCTGGACAATCTTTGGAATAGTGTCCTATCTCTCCACAAGCTTTGCAGGCTTTGAGTGTTGAAAACATTTCTTCTTCTGTCTCCTGGTTATCCCTAGCTACCAAGGGTTGATGGTTTCCCCTATTGGTCATGTTTTGGGACATCATGTGCACTATCTGGGATTGGGTATCTAACACTTGTTGCATTCCTGGTGTTAACTCCATATTGGGGTTGTTTGCTTGGTTCTGGGTCATCAGTTGTATCAGCTGAGTTTGAGCTTCTAGTAGCATCTGCATTGCTATTTTGTTCTCCGGGTTGTTGGCATTCTGGCTAGACATCTGTTTTGAGGTTTTAGGGAATGTGAGTAGAGGTTAGAAAGGATCTAAGAAGGTTCCTATCCAAACACAGCAGATCAAGGAAACTCATCTTACAAACAACACATAACAAACATATAGCAACACATTCATCACACCAAACAACATAGTTTTAGGAAAACATCTAGTATTGTCATACCACACTCATTAGTATGATCAATACTCTAATCGTGTTTCGTGTCTCACAACTTTGTTACATCTCATGGTGGTCTACTATTCAAGGCATGGTAACAACTTTCTTGATTTATTCCTCATGATAGGTCTTCAATACTCAGTCTTCACAATGATCTCCGCGTTCTTGTACATTGTAATCTCTTTTTCAAGAGTGTTGATCTCTTCTCCGGCTTCCTTGAGAATCTTCTTAGTGTTGTGAAGTCTCCACTTGAGTCTCTCAGTAAGTTCTTCAATAGCCCTCCATGCAGCACTTCTTGCTGAATCAAAGAATGTCAAATGCACCTCCTTGTTGGTAAGCATTCAATCTCCTCCCATCTTGTGGTCGTACTCCTTGTTCATGTACAGATGAATCTGCACCCACCAATACTCAAGATCATCTTCCTCATCAATGTAAGGAAAACCCCAGTAGACTGCTGGTCCTTCAAATCCCATGATTGACATGAGATCCTTCAATGCTCTTGGAAAATCAGTGTCACATTCCAGGGTCATGGTCATCATTGGTCCTTTCTTGAGTGATTCAATGATGTTGGTCATCTACAGATAAGAGTATACTTTAGAAATGTACCATGGAAAGGAGTACGAGGAGAAATGAAGATATAAAAGATCCCTTTGTGGAGTAGTTAATAGATAGTATATTTTTATTCCTATGGCTTTTCCTATTCTAATCCAAACTTAGGGTCTCGAATCCTACAGGCAACACAATGCTCTGATACCATTTTGTAGCATCCCAACTTTTAATAAAGATGGAATACCTGTGTTATTGTGCTAGTCCCTGGATCAATTGCTAGCACCACAGTACAAAATGAAATATCATGCAAATGCATCAAATTCTATTACATCGCATGATCCAGTCTTTACAAAATAGTATTACAACTTGCATAGTCTTGGAAGACTAGCAGAAAACAAAGTATTACAGCGGAAAACATAGAACAACATTGAGCCCATCTTCTTCATGTGCCACAGGCAAAACATGTTGGCGATAGTCTCGAGATCCTAAACGAAATCCTCACTCGTCTTCAGAACATCTGCAATATGGAATATGCAGCCACAAGGGAGTCAATACAATTTAATGTATTGGCAAGTAACACTATGGTGGATATAAATGGCGAGACTAATACTACATGCTCATTTGGCTGAGTGGAGTTTTGGCTAAGTTTGCATAAAGCCAATTTTGTCCTATCTCTTTTGTAAAAGAAACTTTTCTTTTCAAAGGGGTGGCAACATTGGATTAAGATCCAAGCACCACAACTACTGTTCACTTGGTCAAAATTTTACTTATTGAAATTGATGATGAGATTCTTCCGTCAATCCTTGTCCAGCTGCTCATAGTTGTCCATAACCGGGGACACGGCTAAGATCTTAGTTTGTTGACTCTGCAGAGCTTGTGCACTTTCACCCTTTGTCTTCAATTAGCCCAAACATCCTATACACCCGGAGTGCATCATGGAAAGGAGAGAATTGAGACGAGATCTTTCAGAAGAAGAAGTCCAAACCCACCGGCAAGACCCGTTCCACCTATAATTTTGCTACATCTGCTTGTCAAGCCTGGGCTGAACCCTCACAACTTAATTGATCAAGACAGAGCCCATATTGTCAAAAGGCTGCACGGGAAGCTACTAGATTTAGAGGGACATAGTAATCTCTTTGTTCCTGGGTGGCCATCCGCAAGTGACAACCTCAAGTGGAATAACCCTTAGATAAGGGCCCTGAGGAAACACTCAACATAACCCAATCTTACCACTTCCACCCAGGTGGTTCATTCATTAGTTATACTTAGGATTTTTCCTCAACATCTAGTAAAACAATTTGTAACATTGCATAGCACCTAGTAAGTTCAAAGGCTATCAAAATAACAAGGTAAAAGGGATGGCTACACACTACTAGGATAATAGCATAGCATAGTATAACTTAGTAAAAATTCCTATCAATGCATACTACTCAAAATCAACTAATGCATATAGAAAATAATGGGTAGTTGATGATGTGTTACTTGCCTTGTTGAAGTTGGTGAAGATA
Source organism: Alopecurus myosuroides (assembly GCA_028641055.1). Classification (NCBI taxonomy): domain Eukaryota; kingdom Viridiplantae; phylum Streptophyta; class Magnoliopsida; order Poales; family Poaceae; genus Alopecurus; species Alopecurus myosuroides. Next base: position 265,063,828 of record CM054058.1, read on the forward strand.
TCACACTCTCTTCACAAAAGATCGTTGCTCTCCGTACAATCTATTCATTGACAACACAAAACCAAATAAACAAGCATCCTAACAAACAAACATACAAGTGTAGAAAACATACATAGCAACTAACATATCAAAAGGGGCTTAACCAAGTTGGTTAGGGCAAGGTCTAGGTTTGAGTTGAGTTCAATACTTGTTAAGTAAAATTCCAAGGGCTTTACTTGGGATGGACTAGGTTGAGTTTGATGGGATCTAACTTCATTGTAATCATACTTGTCGAGGAAGCTCCAAGAGTTCACTTAGAATAAACATATTACTTCTTCAACTAAAGTATTACATGCAAACACTTGGTCATATTCACCTTCAAAAATATTTAAGTGACTATGTTAGTATTTTCCCATTGTGGTTAGGGTAGGTCTACTAACATCATCATCAAATGGAAAATATTACTAAGTCTTGGGTTTTCCATTTGGGTCAATGGCTGGACATAAACAACTTGTTATTCTTCAGCTTGTGTGAATTGCTCCAAGTCTTCACATGTTTGTCTTCTGGAAGTTCACCTTCATGTAGTTTCCTCCTTGTTGTGAATCTTCTCTTGTTCTTGATAAATCTTCATGATCTTCACTTCACTACTTGGTTTAGGTATGGGATGGTCACAAATACCACTAAGTCAAATTGGAAGGAATATAAGAAGGAAGATAGAAGGAGAGAGAGAGAGATGTCTTCTTCTAAACTTCTTCACACTTGTACTGCTTGGGTTGCTTCTAGTTGTTGTGGAGTCCAAGTCTTTTCAAAACTTCTTCATTGATCTTCCTTGTAGCTCTTCATGTTGCCACCAGGTTGAAAGTGAAGAACCTTCTATTTCTTGAGTCTTGTTTTCCATTTGCTAACTTGATGGATTCTTGAAGCAAGAATATGGGGATGGAGGAGTAGATAGAAAACTAAATTTCACTACTTGGTACTATATGTGATTGACACATTCTAAGGGCTTGGCTTGGCTCCAAATAGACATAACATCAAGGAATAACAGTTGAAAACAATTTCTAAGACATGGTGAAAATTGGATGTATCACTATGTTGGGTTTTTGGTCAAGTACTCATGGCCATGATCCAAGGATGTCCAAAATGGTTGGGCAAGGTTGTTTCTGGTTCAAGGTTGTCAAATGGAACAATTTTGCAAAAGGAACTATATTGAAATTATTTATAGAAATTAATCTATGTCAAAAAAATACCCAAATAGACAACTAAATTCTAAATTCAATTTTAATTTGTTCAATTATTATTTTGGGACAGAGTATATGAAGGTACACATCCTAAGGTTTCCAAATATATTTTATTTGCAATTTTTGGATTTGTAGAATTTGAATTATGCCAAATTTCATCAAACAAGCATATTTGAAATTGAACAATTTTAAGTTTGTCAAATTTGAATTTGGACAGTGCCAAAAGTTTCTAAATGTCAAGGGCTTTTCAAAAAGTCCAAGATTGCTAAATTTGGGCTTATGGATCAAAAGATATGATAGATCTAAGATGCAGGGACTAATCTGTAAAACTGCCAATTAATCCTAGCGGGAGAAAAATTTGAATTAAAGGCTGGGCCACGTGGCTGGATCTAATTGGGTGCTGGTGCTGACTGTGCTGCTGACTGGGACGATGACGTGGATAAGTGGATCAATCTGAGCCACTGGATCTGAATCCAACGGTGGCGTACCCCTTCGATTAAGTGATCTAATCACGCGCGTAGGATTTAGATCTAACGGCCAGGGATGAAAGGGGAGCTCACCGGGCGGCGGGATCTCGCCGGAAATGTCGAGGCGGCGGCGCTGTGCTCGGAGATCGACGGCGTCGATGTTCCGGTGGTTCCCCGCCTCGATGGGGATGACCAGGACGTGCAGCGCGAGCTGGCGAGCACGATGGCGGCCACGGGGTGCTGTCTCGCTTCCGGGAGCGGCGGCGCGGTGATGTCCCGAGACGGCGCGGCTCCGGTGGTCGTCGAGGATGTGGTTCCGCTGCGGGATAAATCGAAACAAGGACATGAGGTGGTGCAGGGGGTTGAGGGGAAGTGAACGAGCACGAAATCAGCCGCGGGGACATACATCTGTGGTCGGAAACAATGGAAAACGGCGGCGGCCCGTGCAAACTCCGGCGAGCTATTCCGGTGGACTCGGGAAATAATTTGCAGAGGAGGGAGAGGGGAAAGGAAGAGGGGATCGGGGGCCTCTTATAGATGCAGAGAGGGGAGGGGAACACGGCCTTAATGGCCTTGATTCGATGGCGAAATTTTCGGCCGAATTGGCCGTGGCTTTCCTTCCGTGAGGAAGAAGACGGTGACGTCACTGATGACGTCATCGATTTTATTCTTTTTATTTCTGTTTAATTGATTAAATCATATCTTCTGTTTTATAACTCCAATTAATATGAAACAAAAATCTAAATTCTTAATATTTCAATTACTTTCCAATAGTAACATTTTTGGAAACAAAATCATCATATTTTATTTTTGAATTTGGGAATTTGAATAATTCCTTAATAGTTACTTAATGTGATTTTTAATTTAAATTTTTATAAAACATAGTTATTGGTCAACTAAGATTTTAGTGACATTATAAATGTTGAAAACAAGATTTTGAAAGTCATTCCACCATGTTTTCACAATTATTTATTTTGAAAAAATAAATAAAGCACTAATACTACTTTAAGGCCATTTTATAATTTAGAAAATAATAAATTTATGTTATTGTCTAAATAAAATTTCAGAGACATTTTACTTGTCATAAATTATTTTTGGAAAGCCATTTTAAAAACTATTTCACATTGTAATATGAAGGATTTACTAATAGTAACTTAATGTTATTTAATTAGTTCTTATCAATTAATTAATATTGTTGATCAATAAATTTAGGATAAAACCACATGTCATAATATTGTTTTCAAAACTCCTTTTATGTTATTTTCCAAACAATGCATTTTATTTGTCACACCTTCATGTTTAAAACTTGGAATATCAACTAAAAGTTATTACTAACAATTTTATTCTCTTCAATTACCTTTGGGGCTTTAGAACTTTATTAAGGGTTATATATCTTTTATTGTTGTTGCCATAAAATACTTTTAAGGTAATATTTGAATTGAAAACCTTTTATGTAATAAAGTTTGCTAAAGATAAAATGGTTTCTTTATGTGAGAAAAAAATCATTTGAGAGGGTTTTAGGGTTAGTGGTAAAATTCAATTTCATTGGATATGTATTGTTTCCTTTTGTTTCTTGCTTCTCATTTGGTTTTTGGTGACTTGCATAACATGAAAACAAAAAGTTTCAAATTTTTGTGATTTTTGAGTTTTCCAAAAATCAGGGATGTTACAGACAAATGCAATCCATTTATGGTGTTTTCAAACCCATTTGAGCAATCAAAATTGTACTCACTTTCATAACCACCCGAATTGCCCTCCGAGATCCATTTCGGGGCTAATTTTAGTAAAATTACATATTTGCCATACAAACCCTAGCAACCCATCAAACCTGTTTAGTGCTTTATTTTATTGCATTAACTTGCTCATGCATACATATTGCGCACTGCATCGATGCCATGTGTTGATTGTTGTTCTTCTTTTTGGTGTTGTTTCCCCCTCGGTAGAATCCGACTCCGAAGTGAAGGCCAGCAACTCCATAGAGGAATACCTGATCTGAACCGACAAGTCAAGCACTTACTCCAGAAGATATTTATCTGGTTTTCTTAACCAAGCCAAGCGTAACCTCTCTTCTGAACATATATGTTTTCCAACGACTTTTGGTTCTCGTACTTTGCATTCGATTCCAAACTATTTGATGTCAATAGATAGAGTTCTCTTATATACTGCATAACCTACATATCCTGATCCACTCCTCCTAGCAGCTATAGGTTTGTTTGTGCGCGCTTTGCTAAACCATGTGAGTCTTTCTTAGCCATGCCTAGTTGTGATCTGATCCATCCGGTTGATGAATCTGGTCAATGCGTGAATGTAATATGTTAGGTTGTTGTGATTCGAATTATCTTTGATAACTTGACTAATCACGGCATGGATGTGAGGCCACATGGGTTGTGGCGTTTTGTCCTGTTCATGCCCCTAGGAGCGAGTTCTCGCCTTCGAGCCAAGACTGAGCGTATAGCCACACGTGGGCCGATGAACCCCGCCCGGCTAACTAACTTTTTTAACCTTATCCATGAGCCGCGTAGTTTGAGCTTTCCATGTGCATGTGTGTCGGAAAATGTTTTGGAGAAAATTAGGTCTTGACAGGGACAAGTGATGGACGTACACGGATCTTGATCCTGACTCACAGAACAGGTGCCGCCAACTCCCTGTTGACGGGGTGGCCCTGTTTGGGTTGACTCATGGATATGGTTCGACAAGGTAAAGGCCGGGAATCGACCACCCTCTTCTGGCACTTCCCGGGCTAGTGCTAACCTAGTGGCACTAAGAATCGGTTGGTACGTGTGGGTAAAGTTGTACACCCCTGCAAGGTTAAATCTTTTCGAGAAGCCGTGTCTGCGGTTAAAGACGACTTGGTGACAAATTCTGTGATCATAGATAACTTGAACGAAATGAAAAAAACTTGTTGATAACGAATGAAGGATGACTCCTTGGAGATGCCGAGAGGGGTTACCTTGTAGCATGAGGTATCGGAACAACTTGAGGTGGTGATCTTGGAAGCACGACAGGCTGAAATGATATTGGTGGATTAAAAAATGGTGATCTCAGTAGTTGAGTAGCTTTCTTATTTGTTGTCAAAATACTCCATGAGACATGCTATTCCTTCCTCAACTTGGAAAAAACAAAGTTGGATTTACGTAAAATAACCTTCATAACTCTTTCTAAAAGAAGCAGATATATAATAGGTTAACAAAGTCTTGTTGAGTACCTCCCGTCCTCAGGTTTGCTTAATTGTGGTTAGGTGAAGTTACTCACTCTGGTGGTGTTTCAACATGGACATCGACGAGTAGTTTGGGGTTCCCAGGTAGCAGCCTGGAATCTATGGGCTGGGACATCGCCCTATGTTGCGGCCTCTTAGGCATTTTGGTTCTTGTTGGTTAGAAATATAGTTTTCCTTCCGTTGTGTGATGTAATGTTGGGTCTTGTGACCTCTGTTTGTAAGCTATACTCTAGTAATACCTGTTTCATACAGTTTCCATGTCTAGAGTTCTGCTTTGATCATTTGTTGGTTTCGAGCTCATTGTTATACAGTTTTGGCTATGCCTACATATTTGTCGTAGTCGAGGGGTTGTGGAGCCGATGATCCATTTCCGAGCACGCGTGCCGATGTGATTCAGCTTGGGGCTTGGTAACCCCAGTAACCCTCGATTGTTGTTGCACTTTCTGGACACATAGCATCTCTGTATAGCTTTGGTCCCGTTCCTTCAGTTTCATACGATTCGTGGACGCTTTGATATGCATAGTTGATTATGCCTAGCATGGACACAAGGAGTAGTAGTACCATGGTGATCCGGCCTGCGTGCCGATGAATCTGGTCTGCCTGCCATTGTTTGTTGCGGCCGGGGCTGGTAACCCTGAAGACCTTGTCGGTCCATGACTAGGAGCGCATAACAGTATGTATATGTTTGGGTCCGGGGTCGTGACAAGTCATGGTATCAGAGCAGGACTGCCTGTAGTAAAGCCCTACTGCTTGGTCGATGTTGAGTCTAGAGTTGTGAAAATCTCTTTAGGATTCTTTTTACTCCTTATCTGGTATCGCTCTAACTCTGGGTCACCTTACCTGTTTTGATTTGAAAAGGTTTTCCTAGCTCTTCTATTCATTCAAAACCTAAGTGCCTTCTCTGGCAATGACATTTTTACCCAAGATGACCTAGTGTTAAAATTTCTAGAGTCGTGTGTGTTCCATATTCCATTATCTCTTGATTCAACTGGGAGATTCCTTTCCAGCATAATCTCTCATACTTGTTTGAATTCCACATTCCTATGTTTTTAAGTTTCAACTACAGACTCTCGAGATTTCCCTTTCATCTCGAATGTGTCCGTTAGCCTCTGTTCAAATTCTTCCGAATCTATCGTTGTCTTTTGAAATATACCTCGTGATTGATATTCGTAGTGTCCTTCAAGGCACTCAGATAGTAGTTAATCCTTCCTTTGAGTTTTCAACCTTGGACTTGAACCGAAGGTCCCGGAATGTCCTGAATTGCGATGGGTTGAATCATGTGGTCATAACCATGTGATGCTCATGCCATCAATAAAGGATGCTGACCTTTAACCCAAGTTATGTTTCTTTGGATCCTGAGGAGTCTTTTCCACCTCAGGGTGGCTAGGAAATTCCTTAGAACCAAAAAGGGGTCACAACAAGAGTGATCATCCTGAATTCCACATCTTAGTTCTTATTTCATCTATACCAATTCTTTTGCATGGGTTTTACAAATGAGTATTACCCTGTGCAATCAACATGATCTTAGTATTTCTCCTGAGCATGTTCCTATCTTTCTAGTTGCTCTCAAATATCCACCCGTTGTTTTGGACACCAAGTTGCATATGTGCGTTGGAGTCTGCCAATGCATTCCTCTGGTGTTCCGTTAAAACATTCCACCTTGGAATGTCAGGAGAAACAAACTCCAGTACCTCGTTCATCTCTAGGACCAGGTCAAAGTTTTGTAATCCGCAGATTAAAGAAGTTTCATCAACTTCCAATATGTTCTACCTTTGAGTATCACACTCTTTTATATCAGGAGGTTGTGTTGAGTTTCATGGCCTTATTGATGAAGTGATGCTCTTAGACGTCTTGACTCACCCTTCCTCCAAGTTTGAAAGTTTGAGAATGATGGGTCTGTTCATCGACATGTGTATCAGATATTCCTAGCAACTCTTATTGCTTTGAAAAGTTTAAGAAACATATGTATCCTTCTTAGCACTACTGGTCAATCGGTCTTTACTTAAAATTTACTGTGTAACCAAATCCGTTCATTCTGGTGAACATTCTTGGTCAAAGAGTTAGGTTCGTACCAAAGCTCTCAAGAACATATTTTTTGCCTTAAAAAGAAAGTCTCCTTTCGAACTCCAAGACATACCGATAGGTTTTGGTATTCTGGTTGTCTTTCTAGAAGTATCACCAGGTTTTTATCTGACCTTGATGTCTAAACAAGGGGTAATTTGAATTACTCCTTTCTCCAAGAAACCGTGCTGGATATTCTGTACTAGTTGGTTGAGCTTAAACAACATCTTGGAGAGTTGAACAACAAAAGTTTCGCCTAACTTGATCCTTCGTTAAGGGATGTCCAGTCTCCTCTATGTTGAATCTTGATAGTAACTCCTTCGTGGACATGCTATCTAACAAACTTTTTTATTTGAGTTGGGCTATCGTCAAATCAAGATCAGATCCAAGGACTATCTTGATGGTGATTTCACTCATAGTGTTTTGCCCGAGTAGACCTTCATGTCCTTTAGTCTGACCAATATTTTGCCTTGTTCATGTATCAGATGTGTCCCTCTGCTTGGAGTATCTCGATAAGAATGTTATCGAGCTCATCGATGACATTCCTATTTCCTCCAAGTTGCAAGAGGTTTCATGTCGAGCAGTTGGTACTAATGTTGGAAACTTTTGTGAACCATCTTTGTGTCCTCACGAAGTTTGTGTTCTTGATGTTTGAAGTTACTTATTCCGGTTCATGTGCTTATGGTGAAAGTTGTCGCCATGGATCCGAGTAAAGTTTTCTTGTTCCTTCGGGAATAATCCCAAGTTGGTCATGCATGTGTGTACTATTATTGAGATGGTTGGTTGTTACCTCCATTTACTTGAAGAATTTTGCATCCACACCTAGCCACTGACTGATAGTTCAATAAAGAGAAGAAGTCCAAGAACTTCGTTATCTTTGTATCGTCTTCCCAAAAAGGACTCCGATGTGTTTCATTGCAAGTAAACCATGTAGCTACACCCGTCTTTCACAAGTTGCTAATACATGAGTTCTGCAATCTCTCTCATCATCTTGAGGGTGGCATCGTAGTCCATACCTTGAGAATCCAACAAGTGTATCTTGTTGGTAACTGGTGCCACCTCTGTGATCAAACGTGCTGATTCTAAATCATCCTCCCACTAACCAGAGCTGTATCTCAAGCAACAACGATGGTTGGTGTTCCTCAGGGGCATTGAATCAGGTCTTTCCAAACTCTGGCATGGTTGATGTTGTGGTTGACACGACTAGCCAGAACGCCTAATGTCATATTTCTTTGAATCCATAAGACCAACCACTCTCCGTGAGAATTCTTGTGTGGTTCATTCTAACAAGTTTCCCTCTCTGTTCTTCCAAACCGGAGTTCTACATTCACTTGATGACCTATAGAAGGCTTGTCATGATCCTGCTGTCGGTATCTAAAACATCAAGGAGACCTTGGAACTTACTATGTCCAACGTCTCTCTACCAATCCTCCAAACCTTTGTTTTAGTGGAAACAGGTGCATCATGAGAACCACCTCGTGGTGTTTTGTAACCTCCATTGATCAATTCCCTTCAAGTTGTTTGTACTCAAAGTTCTATTCAGCCCACACATTGTGTGCATTTTTCATTCACTTCAGCCATGTGATCTTAACCATGTGGTAAACGTATTGCTACGTCAAATCCACAGTAGGAAAGAGATTCCCTATCCCTTCCGGTGTTTCAATCCCCATTGGTTACCCATCTTTATGGTGTGACCAAGAATACTTCTTCATTATGGTGTTCCAACATCCTTTGGTTACTTATTTTCTGTTGTGAAGTAACATCCCGATCCTTGACAAATATTTCGAGAAACTTATATGGAATGAATGGAAGTTCCTTCATCCTCTGTGTCCACTCCGAAGAGTGAACCTTCCTCTGTTTTCAAACTTCTCCGACGCATGATTCCATTGTGTTCTTATGTTCTCCCTCGTCTATGGATATTACTCTGTGGTACCCAAGACAATCCTCTCCATCTTGGTATTCTGTTTGAAGAAACTTCGATGTGACAAGTTGTTCAACCTTTCTTTTCCGAAAGGATTTAAGGTCTTGTGCAAAGCTCATATTCTAAATCCTTTCAAGACCAATCATCCACAAACTTCAAACCTTCTCCAATTCCTTCGATTAACTAGATGTGTTTCATGTATGCTAGCTCACAAGTTAATCGTGAAACTCTTTGTAAGGACCCCAGACCGGCAGTCTGAAACCCTACGTATGCATACATTCACGATCCCAGAAAGATCAGTCGTGAACAACATACACAGTTGGCACACAGAAATACATCATCCATTACACGAATACATAAAGGTATTACATAAAAGATCACATGATCAAGTTTAAGCAACTGCCACAAAGGGCAGGCAACTTAACAAACACAGCGGAAGACAAATAAAACACAACGTAGTTGAGCCCAAGTCACGCCTTAACCTACAGGCTGCTGACCCGGAGACGATCCTAGTTCGCAAAGCCGTCAACTCCGAACTTCTCTTCATAGATATCCTTTGGAGGCTCCTTCTCCAAATCTGATAAGTAGATACCAGGGGCGAAACCATAATGAGTACATTTGAATGTACTCAGCAAGACATCCATCATTTCACTTACCAACATGCAAATATGCTTATATGGTGGAATAGGTAGTCTATAAATAGGGTTCACTATCAATGGTGTTCATATATGATGACACCACAGTTGCAGTCAAGTTTATCTGTATCTTCGTTGAAGAAGATACTTCAGAAGAAAATAATATAGTTTTATTTCTCTTGTAGATATCACATGTACAAGAGGTTTTGTAAAACTTTGTTAAAGAATAATTTCTCTTTGCAAAACTTCTTGGAATCAGTTTCCAGAATTCTTGCTTAGAGTAGAAAAGGTTTTCTTTGCAAAACATTTTGTTTTGTATAACATCATCTGGCTTTTCATCATCGACCATACCTCCACGGTATAAGTTTCCATTCCTTTCCGAACTTCACAAGTTCAACACTTCCCTTCCAAAATTCCTTTTCAAAAACTCCTTTTTGAAAACATTGACACAATGCTAGCTACATGGCCATTCAACTGTCCATATCCGAGGACGCGGCTTCTTCGAAAAAGTTATACTCTGCAGAGGTGTACACATCCACCAGATCCAGTACACCTCCCGTGAACAATCACGGACTGTAACAACAGTATGTAAACATCAGGTATCTGATCATAACCATCCACTATGTTCAAGCTAGAATATGCCTATCTCTCAGTTGAGTTTTACCACATCCCCGGCACCGAGCTAATCCCCGCCAAGCCAGGATGCCTCAACTGATGCATCCGGAGGGAAAATTAATCCCACACTTTATATGTCTCCACGACATTCGGTTCAGAGGATCGCATCCCCTATAGCACATTGAGATAGCACACACTAATAAGAACAAACTTCAAGTTAAGCCCCTTGCCCATGTTGGGGTAGGGTGGCAGTACGGTAAAGGTTGTCCGGCGAAGACTAGGTTATGTGTCATTTTTTAAAACACCACTTTCTCAAAAATGACCACTTCCACATTCCTCCGGAGAACAAGGATCCGCCTTTTCTCCGGGTTTTTCCGTAAAGCCTTTGTTTTGTAGAATCACAATTTTAGGGTGTCCACTTAGGGACTAGCATATTTGATGGTAGTAAATACCATATGGTGGCTTATGGGCTTGGTATTACCAAGTTTAACTACTGGCATGATAGTAACCTATAATATAGTATAGTAGTAATTTCCACATCAAAAATAGTTTTGATAATCAAGTTTTTGTAAAACTTCAGTGGTAAAACATGCATGATAGATAATGGTAAGTATTGTATCAGCAAGCAATCAGGATGGCTTGCCTGGTATCTCCTTGTGTCCCTGGTTTTGGAGTGACTGGAACTTGAAACAGATCTTCACGACACTTCCTTCCTCTTCGTTTTCTAACGTCGTAAAAAGGAATAAAGGACACACATTCAGAACCAATCAAGGAAAGCAACCATACATAACAATACATACAGCAAGGAAATCTAATAATAACAAAATCACTCAATTATTAACTTAGGCAAACAATCAAACAAGCACACTTGGCAGAAATGCCGTTTATTAAGACAACTGAAGGTTGGAGGAACATACCTCACAACCTCAATATCATGGATTCAGTGGGTGTGCCACTCTCATACCAAGATATTAATAAACCCAAAATAAACTTAGTTTCACAATGGTGAGACTACTAAGAGTACACAAAATATGCACAATATTAATCATGGCAATGGGTCTATCAACCACACCACAAAAAGAACAAGGTAGCCAATCTATTAAGTCTAAATTGACATCAAGAATAAATGAAACACATGATTTGTAAAAGTTACTTTTACAAATCAGTGAGCCTACACAAATGTAACAAAGTAATAGACTCATCACAAAACACATAATTTCTCATAGTGAGAACAATAGAAACAACGACTAAAAGGAGGAATCCTATAGTCATGTTTCTACTAAAAGTTTGCTATGCAAGCAAGCATAATAAGTAAAGTATTAAAATGCAAACAAGGAACCATGTTATCATAATGGGAATGAAAACATGTCCTCATGCAAGGATACACACATATCTACCAAACACAAGTTGGTAGGAAAAATAACTCAACACAAAAACTGCTAGGAAAACTAGTACTACTCACACATGAAGAATCAATGGATGAATTCCAATAAAGGAATTGAAATACAACCAGAGGGTCCATGTCATAAAAACAGGGGTGAAAAACATATATACTTGCTATAACAAAAATATCCCATTTAGCAAAACAATGCATCAATTTGCAGGGCAACTCCTACATACTAGTAGTAATAAACAGGGCATTACTAGAGGAATCAATCAACACTTCAGAGATGAATTTTTCCTAGCAAGCCACACATGATTACAACCACTTACAAACAGAAGCATATCCATTTTCATTTAGCACAAAAATTTCCAAAGCAAAAATACTAGGCACTCATTAGTTATGAAACTACATAAGAGAAATGCATCTAGTTTGGGGAAATAATGTTTCCACCAAAAATGCAATGACACCAGTGGGTGTTCCACTATCATAACAAAGCATTAAGAGGTCACAATTCCTCTGGTCATACTTGACAAAAATTAGCAAAAACCTAAACTAGCACCTAGTGCAATAACGATACTAGCAGAAAATAATAGGGTGCAAAAATAATCAAGGCAATGCTACTCATGCTATTGTTTTCACACATGTGAAAATTCTAGGGGTCAAGTACTCATAAAAACATCATCAAAATGCTACTGGTCCTATGAATACAACACAAAAATATGTGGTTTTACAACCACAAATTCTTATGTCAAAAATTCCACACATGAGGGAATTTTTCCATAACAATTTCATAGCCATCACAAAGCTACTCATGCTTTTCTACCAACTCAAATGCAAGATAGCAGAGGTGATAACGACACAAAATAAGTACTAACATGGCACTGGATCCAATCAAAAATCCAAGTGCTAGCACATCAATTCATCACTAAAAAATTATATGCAACTATACACTAGAGATAACCATATGCTACTAACAAATATCATATTTCTTCTCCACTCAAGTCCACACAATATAACATGATAAAATAGCTAAGTAACACTTAGAAAACAAGTTCACACCACTTATACATGCTATAAAACAATATTGCAACACAAAAATATCATCACACAAATTAATTAACTAAAATGCCAAAATGGCAGAAACATGCAAAACAAAGATATGCCCACCAAATTTTCTATGATGCTCTAAAAATTAAACCCTTCTAGGTTTGGATAGTCCTAAACATATAAAAGACCATCCAAGTGAGTTTGCATCAAAATTCATTTTTAATAATTTTATAAAAATCACCAAAGTGCTCTCTGGTGTTTTACCAAATTGCATGCCATTTCAAAAATACAATGAATTTGGAAGCAAGGTTAATTGCTCCTGTTAGGAAATTTCAAGGGCTTTCCAATGCAATTGGCCTCACTTCATTCTGAGTTGTGAAATAAAAATGGTGCTCATTTTGGTGTTTCTGGTACCTGTTGCCAAATCATTTTTCATGTTCAAAATAATCATCCAAATGTAGATCTACAAATTGGAAGTGGTTTAGATTTTGTTGCTTTACATCTGTGAATTTTGGTTTGGTAAAATTCATCTTTTAAGTTGCCTTTTTGATCCAAAAGTAAACAGGTACATTCTGTAAAAAAAAAATTTAAAGGAATAAAACTTCACACGGGCCAGATCTGCTAATCTGGGCCGGCCAGATCTAATCTACCGCGAGCGGATCTACCCTAAGCCGCTGACTCGTGGGCCATCTGCCACGCGGGCAGCCACGCGGGCGATGCGCGGCCCCACCAGCCAGTTTGACTAGCCCAACGCGGGGTCAAGGACTCGCTGACGCGATCCCGATGTCACCATGACGTCACGCCGGCGGGAGAGGCCTCCGGCGAGCTCGAATCCGTCGAAATCGGACGCCAAATTTCGATTCCTAAACACCTACGCGACGTACACGACACAAGGAACCCAACGGTGGCAGTTTCGTTTCCTGGGAACGAACGAAGGGCGGCCGGCGACGAACGGCACACGGCGGCCGGACGGTGAGCGGTGCACGGCAAGAAATAAGGGGAGAGGGAGAGGGGAAACGCGACGGCGAGGAGCGCCTGCTCACCTAGAACGTCAGGGAGTGCTCGGAGAGGGAGGAGGAGAAGCGACGCGGCGGGAATGGCTCGCCGGAGTCCGCCGGAGTCGGAGAAGGGAACGGGATGGCGCGGGCTCTACGGTGGCTCCCGCCTCGATTTCTTCCGCAGGGAGGGCCAGCACGTCGAGGCGGATGGAATGGGAACCACGGCTGCCGCCGGTGAGCTCCCATTTGGCCGAATCGACGGCGAGCTCCCACCTAGGTTTTCGGTTTAGGGATTTTTAGAGAGAGAGAGGAGGTACTCGAGTGGGGGGAAGAGAGAGGGGGCATGAGCAGACAAGGGCACATGGGGGGCCTCTTTATCCTCAATGATTCCTTCTCATCGAAGCAATGGGGTAGGGGTGCTGTTTTCTACAGAGAGCTAGAGGTTGAAGATGACTCGGATAACATCTAGGTCCCTGGAAATTTACAAGTGGGTCCCTGTCCTCTCAGAAAATGGATGTTTTTACTAGGCAAACAAAGTTATAAATTGAAATCCTTTTGCCCAAAATTCTCATTAGTTTAGTTGCACAACATATGTGAAAATGGCTCAATTAGATAAACTTGATAATTCAAAGTTGTTCAAATTTGAATTCTTACATAAATGGACATTGAATTTATTAACCTACTTAGGAGCTTCCAAAAAATGCTAATTTTTGGCACACATTCCTTATTTGATGTGTTCCTTATGTGGTAGAAAATTCAAGTCATTTTGAGTTACTTCATAGAACAAACTTGTTCAAATTTCAAAAAGGTGCTGTCAAGATAACAGGGGTTTTTGGCAACTTAAATTATTCAAAAACTTGTGCCCTTTTGGTTTTCATCCTCATTTATGATATAGAGAATGTGGTATTTATTTCAGGGCATTTGGAAAAAGTTTGTAGAACAAACTTGTTCAAAATCCCAATTGTTGCTGTGGAGAAAAACCATGTTTTCAGGACTTTAATGGATTCAATTTTTGGTCTCCTCTTGTGTGTGTTCCTTATTTGATATAAGGAAGCAATGGTATGAATTTCAAATCATTTTAAGAAAGTTTCCAATAGTAACTTGTTTTAGTTTTCTGTTTCTGGAAATATTGGAATTTCTATTTAATAAAGCACTTGGCTTTTCTTTAGCAATGCTTTGCCAAAATATTTATATGACTAGGGATAACAAGTCAATGCTCTCCAATACCTTTGTTTTTAATCTTGCAAGGTTGGAAAAACATTTGATAATATTTTGGTGAAGCATCTAAGAATGCCTCTTTTTCTGATAATCTTTTTAGGGAAATTTATTAAGTGTTTCCTCTTTCTTAATTTAGGTCTTGGAATAATATTCAACATGTATGGGACTCATAAGATAGTTTTGGAAAACTCTTTGATCAATATTTACTTTAGAAAATATTGCCAAAGTCATTGGAACAATATGTTGAATATTTTTATTTTACTGCTTTGCTATCCTTTTTAAGTTTGTTTAGTTTATATAATTAGTTTGTTTAGTTGCACTTAAACAACCACAAACAAACACAACCAAGGTTTATTAGTAAAGCAATTAGCAAAACAACTGTGTTAACAGGTATTCCAAAATTGGGATGTGACAAGTCTTCCCCCCTTAAAAAGAATCTCGTCCCAGAGATTCACAAGCGAGGACTAAGGGAGGGCCAACAAACACAATGTTAGTGTTGGAGTGCAGGTGCTTCCCCCCTTTGACTTTTCTTGGGAGGTGGGGTACATCCCTAAATTAGAAAATTTACTTTAAAAATTTCTCTAGCTATCACTTTACTCAACCACCAAATTTTAAAATTTTCTGATAACATCACTACTGCCAACTAGTTCCTTTTAGTGCAGAACTACCTGGAAATGTACCGTAAATTTTTACATGAGTTCCTAGCTATATCCCACATCTTACATAACACATATGGAGTGGTATACCACTCTCATAATAAGGTATATAATAAGCTAAAAAAATATAGCTTGTGGGTGCAAATGTTAGGTTGCTAAGGTAAAATAAACAGACAGAACAATACCTATGGCAGTGGTTATTACTCACCATAAGCATCTATCACTTAATACGTTCATGATTTTAGTTGGATGTTTTAGTTTCATAAGATACTCTTAAGCACAATCATAACACAAGTACAAACTCATGCTAAGGTAAAACATTTAAACAAAATCCAAAAAGCAAGCAAACAACACCATAGATGAATAGACTATTTATTCACTAGGTTATTGTTTACTAGAGGTTTTGGAATCCATCAATCATGAACCATTAGCAAACAATCAGTAGCTAAAAACTAATGAATCCAATCATAAATATACTCTAAAACACCATCTTCACACAAGATAAAACTCCTATTACACAGGCATAAAAAAAACAGGATTGCACAAATAACACACTAGTATGAAAAATCTACACCGGCATGCTATAAGAGATAATAATATCCTATAACCATAGAACATGAAACTAAATAATTCATGGCATGATAACAGAAGTAATAACTTCCTAAACATGCTATATCAACACATATACTCATAAAATAAAAAGAGGGTAATACTAGAGCAAAAATCACCATCTTCTAGTGGTGAAACTAGTTTCACTCTAGAGAAGCAAACAATGCTATCATGATGTTTAAACTTAAACAAGAAAGTCATGAATATAAGTGTACCTAAATAACAGTACACAAAACTTACTCATGTTAGTAAGCACAACCATCAAAACAATCCCATGATACAACTATTAAACATGCATAAATTAATTCTAGCAATTTATGTTTTCTTAAACAATTACTAGCAAACAAGCAAGGTATAATTCACACAACCAGTAGCTATGTAATTAATGAAAAGTTATCTAAAACTTTTCAAAAATTCATACACTCAATTTAAAATCATTCACAAACAATCTACCAATCAAGAGGAATTTATTTTATTTGCGAACAATTTATTTTTAGCACACGATAGTGAAACATTTCTTAACATGATACCCCTAAGGAATATTATGCTAACAAAAGGATCACACCTAAACCTATTAGTGTTTACTAATAAGAAATAAACTTCTCACTTGCATAAGTGAAAACAAACAATTATATTTTCCATGGTGGGAAATAGAAATCAATCACCTAGTGAAACATGCTATTTTTACACATGTGTATGGTTGGGGATTTTCATCCTCAAGCCAAAATGCAATGGGACCAGTGGGCTATGGCCTATTAATACCAAGGAAAAATAGGTACTAAGCCTATGGTTACTCATGAAAAACTTTGCATACAAGATAAAAATATAAGGCTATTTAATCTAGTGAAGCAATACTAGTGCATACTGATAGTAATGCTTACATATGCTTTAATATTAGGAGACATGCAAGCTAATAGAGGTACAAGCATAAAAATAACAGTACCTAAATGGTACTGGACTCAAAGAACACATAGCACAAAATCTACTACGAAAGTATATACAGATCTAGTTCTCACAATATTTTCCAAATAATTAAACTAGAAGGTAACAAATGCTATTTTATTTTTATTCGAGTTCCAATCATGCACACACTTTCTAGGGTAGATTGGTTGTAAGAAAACAACATAATAACAAGTCCTAACAACTCCATATAAGTTAGGAAGCAAGATTGAATAAAACACAAATTCATTTCAATCAAGAGCACACAAAGAAACAAAAATAGGAAAACTGTTGTTTCCTAGATCTATCATAACCATTCCATCGTTCACTTAATTTCTAAACCCCGAATCTCATAGTACTTACAACGTCTATTAAGATTTGGTTTACAAAGTAGATACACCCGATATCCTATTGACTAGTAAACGAATAAGTCATCATCTTATTTTCCCGTGACTTCTCCTTTTTACCAACTAGATTAATAGGTGTTGTAAGTCACTTAATTCCTTGGTTTAGAAAGAGTTGTCAGTAGTTTTCATGCTTTGGTTAGGTGTCAACCTAAGATTAGGCAAAACATGTTAGTCTTGTTAGTTTCCTATTTAATTATGTTTGTCCGACAAGATACGACTAGCGTCATCGTACGTCGAATATTGAATTGTGCTCTTTGGATTGGCTTTTGAGGGGGTTGCGCATCATGGCATGTGCAGACTTCTTTCGCACCTTTCTCCAGAGGAGGGAGGTATATGACTCTTAAAAAGGGGATCTCTTTAGTTTGGTCTTTTAAAAGGGTACATGAAAAAAAAAATGTGCAACATTTAGCCAACAGGGTAAAAAGAGTCTTTTGCAAACAGACAAACATAGAGGTTTTGGCCAGTATTGGTTGGTTTTCTTCACGCCTTTTCTTCTTTGAGGGTTGTCGTTGTTGGAGCTTTATCTGTTGGAGTGCATCACTGGTAGCAATGCTATCAGCTCGTGTGGCTTGATGGTCCTCTATTTTTAGGTCTAATGGTACTTTCATTAATTGTGAGGGAGATGGTGGTGGTTCACGACGGGTCGCATTATGAAGCGAAAACTAGTATAAGTCTAAGCAACAAATTCTTGTTTTTTGAATGCTATACAAACATTTTTTCTTGCAAAAACGTAACAAGAGGCGATTCAAAAACAAGAGCGGGGCAAGCACAAATCTGTAAATTTTGAGCACCCCACAAACATAAAGAAGCCTAGATGAACCAAATCCTACACCACACAACAGCACAAAGTCCTACGGACACACATAAGCAAGCCAAAACACACAAGCAAGGCTCCATTGGAGCTACGTCGGGGGAGACGACTCATGGAGTTATCGCTAAATTACTCCAAACTAGACTAATCCAAAATCCTAGAAGTGGCTGAAGAACTATATCTATTGCTGACCATCATTACTGTAGAGCTAGGCAATTATTTTGGTCTTCTCGGGACATCGGCAAGTATAAAAGTTTTTGTATGGAAACAAGATAATAGAAGTAAAGTTTTCGAGAAAACTTTATGCAACAAATTGTTTTTGAAACTCCAACTATTTTCTGGACAGAAAACTTCAAATACGAGAGATGTTTCAAAAACAGAGCGGAGCAGTTGCAAACAAGTAAGAAATAACCTCTTAACCGAGAGAGATACCAGCTCTGTAAGGCCCGCCCTTCGAACCACTGTTCAAGGACGCCCTTGATATGCATTTAGAATCTTTTGAAAAGATAATATGGAGGGAAAATATACTAAAATTCCCTTAGATAAAAATAATGTAGATAGTAAATAGGTTTTTACTCCAAAATACTTATCTTTCCTATCTGACGTCCATGCTAACTAAGGTATCCTAAGGTCAGGATGGCTCTGATACCAACTCTGTAAGGACCCCAGACCGGCAGTCTGAAACCCTACGTATGCATACATTCACGATCCCAGAAAGATCAGTCGTGAACAACATACACAGTTGGCACACAGAAATACATCATCCATTACACGAATACATAAAGGTATTACATAAAAGATCACATGATCAAGTTTAAGCAACTGCCACAAAGGGCAGGCAACTTAACAAACACAGCGGAAGACAAATAAAACACAACGTAGTTGAGCCCAAGTCACGCCTTAACCTACAGGCTGCTGACCCGGAGACGATCCTAGTTCGCAAAGCCGTCAACTCCGAACTTCTCTTCATAGATATCCTTTGGAGGCTCCTTCTCCAAATCTGATAAGTAGATACCAGGGGCGAAACCATAATGAGTACATTTGAATGTACTCAGCAAGACATCCATCATTTCACTTACCAACATGCAAATATGCTTATATGGTGGAATAGGTAGTCTATAAATAGGGTTCACTATCAATGGTGTTCATATATGATGACACCACAGTTGCAGTCAAGTTTATCTGTATCTTCGTTGAAGAAGATACTTCAGAAGAAAATAATATAGTTTTATTTCTCTTGTAGATATCACATGTACAAGAGGTTTTGTAAAACTTTGTTAAAGAATAATTTCTCTTTGCAAAACTTCTTGGAATCAGTTTCCAGAATTCTTGCTTAGAGTAGAAAAGGTTTTCTTTGCAAAACATTTTGTTTTGTATAACATCATCTGGCTTTTCATCATCGACCATACCTCCACGGTATAAGTTTCCATTCCTTTCCGAACTTCACAAGTTCAACACTTCCCTTCCAAAATTCCTTTTCAAAAACTCCTTTTTGAAAACATTGACACAATGCTAGCTACATGGCCATTCAACTGTCCATATCCGAGGACGCGGCTTCTTCGAAAAAGTTATACTCTGCAGAGGTGTACACATCCACCAGATCCAGTACACCTCCCGTGAACAATCACGGACTGTAACAACAGTATGTAAACATCAGGTATCTGATCATAACCATCCACTATGTTCAAGCTAGAATATGCCTATCTCTCAGTTGAGTTTTACCACATCCCCGGCACCGAGCTAATCCCCGCCAAGCCAGGATGCCTCAACTGATGCATCCGGAGGGAAAATTAATCCCACACTTTATATGTCTCCACGACATTCAGTTCAGAGGATCGCATCCCCTATAGCACATTGAGATAGCACACACTAATAAGAACAAACTTCAAGTTAAGCCCCTTGCCCATGTTGGGGTAGGGTGGCAGTACGGTAAAGGTTGTCCGGCGAAGACTAGGTTATGTGTCATTTTTGAAAACACCACTTTCTCAAAAATGACCACTTCCACATTCCTCCGGAGAACAAGGATCCGCCTTTTCTCCGGGTTTTTCCGTAAAGCCTTTGTTTTGTAGAATCACAATTTTAGGGTGTCCACTTAGGGACTAGCATATTTGATGGTAGTAAATACCATATGGTGGCTTATGGGCTTGGTATTACCAAGTTTAACTATTGGCATGATAGTAACCTATAATGTAGTATAGTAGTAATTTCCACATCAAAAATAGTTTTGATAATCAAGTTTTTGTAAAACTTCAGTGGTAAAACATGCATGATAGATAATGGTAAGTATTGTATCAGCAAGCAATCAGGATGGCTTGCCTGGTATCTCCTTGTGTCCCTGGTTTTGGAGTGACTGGAACTTGAAACAGATCTTCACGACACTTCCTTCCTCTTCGTTTTCTAACGTCGTAAAAAGGAATAAAGGACAGACATTCAGAACCAATCAAGGCAAGCAACCATACATAACAATACATACAGCAAGGAAATCTAATAATAACAAAATCACTCAATTATTAACTTAGGCAAACAATCAAACAAGCACACTTGGCAGAAATGCCGTTTATTAAGACAACTGAAGGTTGGAGGAACATACCTCACAACCTCAATATCATGGATTCAGTGGGTGTGCCACTCTCATACCAAGATATTAATAAACCCAAAATAAACTTAGTTTCACAATGGTGAGACTACTAAGAGTACACAAAATATGCACAATATTAATCATGGCAATGGGTCTATCAACCACACCACAAAAAGAACAAGGTAGCCAATCTATTAAGTCTAAATTGACATCAAGAATAAATGAAACACATGATTTGTAAAAGTTACTTTTACAAATCAGTGAGCCTACACAAATGTAACAAAGTAATAGACTCATCACAAAACACATAATTTCTCATAGTGAGAACAATAGAAACAACGACTAAAAGGAGGAATCCTATAGTCATGTTTCTACTAAAAGTTTGCTATGCAAGCAAGCATAATAAGTAAAGTATTAAAATGCAAACAAGGAACCATGTTATCATAATGGGAATGAAAACATGTCCTCATGCAAGGATACACACATATCTACCAAACACAAGTTGGTAGGAAAAATAACTCAACACAAAAACTGCTAGGAAAACTAGTACTACTCACACATGAAGAATCAATGGATGAATTCCAATCAAGGAATTGAAATACAACCAGAGGGTCCATGTCATAAAAACAGGGGTGAAAAACATATATACTTGCTATAACAAAAATATCCCATTTAGCAAAACAATGCATCAATTTGCAGGGCAACTCCTACATACTAGTAGTAATAAACAGGGCATTACTAGAGGAATCAATCAACACTTCAGAGATGAATTTTTCCTATCAAGCCACACATGATTACAACCACTTACAAACAGAAGCATATCCATTTTCATTTAGCACAAAAATTTCCAAAGCAAAAATACTAGGCACTCATTAGTTATGAAACTACATAAGAGAAATGCATCTAGTTTGGGGAAATAATGTTTCCACCAAAAATGCAATGACACCAGTGGGTGTTCCACTAGCATAACAAAGCATTAAGAGGTCACAATGCCTCTGGTCATACTTGACAAAAATTAGCAAAAACCTAAACTAGCACCTAGTGCAATAACGATACTAGCAGAAAATAATAGGGTGCAAAAATAATCAAGGCAATGCTACTCATGCTATTGTTTTCACACATGTGAAAATTCTAGGGGTCAAGTACTCATAAAAACATCATCAAAATGCTACTGGTCCTATGAATACAACACAAAAATATGTGGTTTTACAACCACAAATTCTTATGTCAAAAATTCCACACATGAGGGAATTTTTCCATAACAATTTCATAGCCATCACAAAGCTACTCATGCTTTTCTACCAACTCAAATGCAAGATAGCAGAGGTGATAACGACACAAAATAAGTACTAACATGGCACTGGATCCAATCAAAAATCCAAGTGCTAGCACATCAATTCATCACTCAAAAATTATATGCAACTATACACTAGAGATAACCATATGCTACTAACAAATATCATATTTCTTCTCCACTCAAGTCCACACAATATAACATGATAAAATAGCTAAGTAACACTTAGAAAACAAGTTCACACCACTTATACATGCTATAAAACAATATTGCAACACAAAAATATCATCACACAAATTAATTAACTAAAATGCCAAAATGGCAGAAACATGCAAAACAAAGATATGCCCACCAAATTTTCTATGATGCTCTAAAAATTAAACCCTTCTAGGTTTGGATAGTCCTAAACATATACAAGACCATCCAATTGAGTTTGCATCAAAATTCATTTTTTATAATTTTATAAAAATCACCAAAGTGCTCTCTGGTGTTTTACCAAATTGCATGCCATTTCAAAAATACAATGAATTTGGAAGCAAGGTTAATTGCTCCTGTTAGTAAATTTCAAGGGCTTTCCAATGCAATTGGCCTCACTTCATTCTGAGTTGTGAAATAAAAATGGTGCTCATTTTGGTGTTTCTGGTACCTGTTGCCAAATCATTTTTCATGTTCAAAATAATCATCCAAATGTAGATCTACAAATTGGAGGTGGTTTAGATTTTGTTGCTTTACATCTGTGAATTTTGGTTTGGTAAAATTCATCTTTTAAGTTGCCTTTTTTATCCAAAAGTAAACAGGTACATTCTGTAAAAAAAAAATTAAAAGGAATAAAACTTCACACGGGCCAGATCTGCTAATCTGGGCCGGCCAGATCTAATCTACCGCGAGGGGATCTACCCTAAGCCGCTGACTCGTGGGCCATCTGCCACGCGGGCAGCCACGCGGGCGATGCGCGGCCCCACCAGCCAGTTTGACTAGCCCAACGCGGGGTCAAGGACTCGCTGACGCGATCCCGATGTCACCATGACGTCACGCCGGCGGGAGAGGCCTCCGGCGAGCTCGAATCCGTCGAAATCGGACGCCAAATTTCGATTCCTAAACACCTACGCGACGTACACGACACAAGGAACCCAACGGTGGCAGTTTCGTTTCCTGGGAACGAACGAAGGGCGGCCGGCGACGAACGGCACACGGCGGCCGGACGGTGAGCGGTGCACGGCAAGAAATAAGGGGAGAGGGAGAGGGGAAACGCGACGGCGAGGAGCGCCTGCTCACCTAGAACGTCAGGGAGTGCTCGGAGAGGGAGGAGGAGAAGCGACGCGGCGGGAATGGCTCGCCGGAGTCCGACGGAGTCGGAGAAGGGAACGGGATGGCGCGGGCTCTACGGTGGCTCCCGCCTCGATTTCTTCCGCAGGGAGGGCCAGCACGTCGAGGCGGATGGAATGGGAACCACGGCTGCCGCCGGTGAGCTCCCATTTGGCCGAATCGACGGCGAGCTCCCACCTAGGTTTTCGGTTTAGGGATTTTTAGAGAGAGAGAGGAGGTACTCGAGTGGGGGGAAGAGAGAGGGGGCATGAGCAGACAAGGGCACATGGGGGGCCTCTTTATCCTCAATGATTCCTTCTCATCGAAGCAATGGGGTAGGGGTGCTGTTTTCTACAGAGAGCTAGAGGTTGAAGATGACTCGGATAACATCTAGGTCCCTGGAAATTTACAAGTGGGTCCCTGTCCTCTCTGAAAATGGATGTTTTTACTAGGCAAACAAAGTTATAAATTGAAATCCTTTTGCCCAAAATTCTCATTAGTTTAGTTGCACAACATATGTGAAAATTGGCTCAATTAGATAAACTTGATAATTCAAAGTTGTTCAAATTTGAATTCTTACATAAATGGACATTGAATTTATTAACCTACTTAGGAGCTTCCAAAAATGCTAATTTTTGGCACACATTCCTTATTTGATGTGTTCCTTATGTGGTAGAAAATTCAAGTCATTTTGAGTTACTTCATAGAACAAACTTGTTCAAATTTCAAAAAGGTGCTGTCAAGAAAACAGGGGTTTTTGGCAACTTCAATTATTCAAAAACTTGTGCCCTTTTGGTTTTCATCCTAATTTATGATATAGAGCATGTGTTATTTATTTCATGGCATTTGGAAAAAGTTTGTAGAACAAACTTGTTCAAAATCCCAATTGTTGCTGTGGAGAAAAACCATGTTTTCAGGACTTTAATGGATTCAATTTTTGGTCTCCTCTTGTGTGTGTTCCTTATTTGATATAAGGAAGCAATGGTATGAATTTCAAATCATTTTAAGAAAGTTTCCAATAGTAACTTGTTTTAGTTTTCTGTTTCTGGAAATATTGGAATTTCTATTTAATAAAGCACTTGGCTTTTCTTTAGCAATGCTTTGCCAAAATATTTATATGACTAGGGATAACAAGTCAATGCTCTCCAATACCTTTATTTTTAATCTTGCAAGGTTGGAAAAACATTTGATAATATTTTGGTGAAGCATCTAAGAATGCCTCTTTTTCTGATAATCTTTTTAGGGAAATTTATTAAGTGTTTCCTCTTTCTTAATTTAGGTCTTGGAATAATATTCAACATGTATGGGACTCATAAGATAGTTTTGGAAAACTCTTTGATCAATATTTACTTTAGAAAATATTGCCAAAGTCATTGGAACAATATGTTGAATATTTTTATTTTACTGCTTTGCTATCCTTTTTAAGTTTGTTTAGTTTATATAATTAGTTTGTTTAGTTGCACTTAAACAACCACAAACAAACACAACCAAGGTTTATTAGTAAAGCAATTAGCAAAACAACTGTGTTAACAGGTATTCCAAAATTGGGATGTGACACTCTTTCCCTGAGTTGGCCATGAGATACTCGATATTCATGAAGATCAATTCCTAAGAGTTTCCCCCTACCTAAGGTGTAGCCGCTGGATATCTTTGCAAGTGCTACGGATCAACTTCTTCAAGAAGAAAACTGCAAGGTTCGAGAAGATCGCTCAAAACCGTTGTTTGTTCTTTCTTTCTCCTTCAGGAATATCTCGGGACGATATTCTTGTAAGGGGGGTAGATTTGTAACATCCCTCTTTTGCTAAAATAGGGTTGTGGTGTTGTGCTCATGTCATTCATGCGTGAAATAAATTTGAACCAATTTAAAACTTTAATTTAAATGGAAATTGAGAAAAAATCCACAAATACTACTTAATGTGGATTTCAAAATTTTGAACTGAAAAATATTTCAATTTCACCAAACAAAAATATGGTGTGGTTGGAAATTTGATAAGGTTTTCAAATCTTATTTTTGCCAAATTTTCTGTTTAAAAAATTCCCTCAAACCCCTGTTTTTGCCCTGTTTTAAAATAGAAAAGGACCTTTCTATAGTTTTTAGTTTTTCCAGGGGTTTTTGCGAAAATTGGTCTTCTTCTTCCTTTGACAGTAGGAGCTCCTGCGTGGCAGGGACGCCGTCGTCATATGCCACCTCATGCTCGCCTTACGTAGAGGGATAAGACGACCATGGAGGCCCCGCGCCCCCTCCTTCACCTTCCCCTCGAAGTCTCGATCCCCCTCTGCCTCCCGAGAAGCCAAACCCTAACCGTGATGGACGCCGGCGAGCGCCGCCGTTCTAGTCGCTCCCGTGCCCCGTTGAGCAACCCATCCTCTCCGTCGTGGTCTCCTCTCCCTCCTCTACAATTCCTGCGAGCCGAGGAGGCCGACATCGCCGCAATCGGGCCTTCCTTCATCGTTTCCGGCCGCCGGCCTTCATCGTCATTGTCGTCGAATCCCTCCATGATTCTCCTCCCCGAGCCTTCCATCAGGTTCACCGTGAGATGACGCACCTCCCCATGCCCTCCATTTATTTCCTCGCGTTCGATTCCATCGCCACCGTCGAGTTCCGCCGTCGGCCTCCATGAACGTCCATGCCGGCGAGCCTCTGATGGCTATAATCGGGCAGCGCCGCTACTAGTACGTTCCCCGTCATACTCTCAGCCTTGCTGTAGAGTTGGATTCGCGAAGGAGTCGCGGAATCGACGGATTCGTCGACGGTAGTGCAACGCCGGCCATCCGATGACGCCACGGGGATGTCAGCATGACATCACCGTGTTCTTTTAAATTTAATTAGAAAAAGAAAAGGCCCTCACACGTGGACCCCACCCCTTTAATTAATTACATAAAATGGTTAATTTTGTAAATTCAATAACTATTGTTTTATAACTCAGAAAAATAAAAAGGAGGCACCAAAATGTTCAGAAAAATAAACTCTAAATGTTTATGTCATTTTCACACATGTTTGACAAAGTTTATTTTTGAAAATTATTTAAATGTTGTTTAATTCAGTTAAAATATAGAAAATAAGTTTTTATTCAATAAAATTAGAAAAATACAAGTTATATACAAAATTTCTCAAAATTACAAATGCAATCCATTTATGGTGTTTTGAAACCCATTTGAGCAATTAAATTTTACTCACTTTCATAACCACCCGAATTGCCCTCCGATGTCCATTTCGGGGCTAATTTCAGTAAAATTGCATATTTGCCATACGTACCCTAGGAACCCATCAAACCTGTTTAGGGCTTTATTTCAGTGCATTAACTTGATCATGTATACATATTGCGCATTGCATTGATGCCATGTGTTGATTTTTGTTCTTCTTTTCGGTGTTGTTTCCCCCTCGGTAGAATCCGACTCCGAAGTGAAGGCTAGCAACTCCACAGACGAATACTTGATCTTAACCGACAAGTCAAGCACTTATTCCAGAAGATCTTTATCTGGTTTTCTTAACCAAGGAAAGCATAACCTCTTATCTGCTCATATATGTTTTCCAACGACTTTTGGTTCTCGTACTTTGCATTCGATTACAAACTATTTGATGTCAGTAGATAGAGTTCTCCTATATACTGCATAACCTACATATCCTGATCCACTACTCCTAGCAGCTATAGGTTTATTTGTGTCCGCTTAGCTAAACCATGTGAGTCTTGCTTAGCCATGCCTAGTTGTGATCTTATCCATCCGGTTGATGAATCTGGTCAATGCGTGAATGTAATATGTTAGGTTGTTGTGATTCGAATTATCTTTGATAACTTGACTAATCACGGCATGGATGTGAGGCCACATGGTTTGTGGCGTTTTGTCCTATTAATGCCCCAGGAGCGAGTTCTCGCCTTCGAGCCAAGACTGAGCGTACAGCCACACGTGGGCCAATGAACCCCGCCCGACTAACTAACTTGTTTAACCTTATCCATGAGCCACGTAGTTTGAGCTTTCCATCTGTGTGTGTGTGTCGGAAAATGTTTTGGATAAAATTAGGTCGTCACCGGGACAAGTGATGGACATACACGGATCTTGATCCCGACTCACATAACAAGTGTCGTCAGGAGGTGGCGAACTCCCTGTTGACGGGGTGGCCCTGTTTGGGTTGACTCATGGATATGGTTCGACAAGGTAAAGGCCGGGAATCGACCACTTTCTGTCGGCACTTCCCGGGCTAGTGCTAACCTAGTGGCACTAAGAGTCGGTTGGTACGCGTGGGTAAAGTTGTACACCCCTGCAGGGTTAAATCTTTTCGAGAAGTCGTGTCTGCTGTTAAAGACGACTTGGTGACAGATTCTATGATCATAGATAACTTGAACGGAATGACTAAAACTTGTTGATAACAAATGAAGGATGCCTCCTCGGATATTTTGAGAGGGGTTACCTTGTAGACTGAGGTACCGGAACAACTTGAGGTGGTGATCTTGGAAGCACGAGGTGCTGAAATGATATTGGTGGATTAAAAGATGGTGATCTCAGTAGTTGAGTAGCTTTCTTATCTATTTTCAAAATACTCCATGATACGTGTTATTCCTTCCTCAACTTGGAAAAAACAAAGATGGCTTTATGCAAAATAACCTTCATAACTCTTTCTAAAAGAAGCAGATATATAATAGGTTAACTAAGTCTTGTTGATTACCTCACGTACTCAGGTTTGCTTAATTTTGGTTCAGGTGAAGTTACTCACTCCGGTGGTGTTTCAACATGGACATCGACGAGTAGTTTGGGGTTCCTAGGTAGCAGCCTGGAATCTATGGGCTGGGGCGTAGCCTTATGTTGCAGCCTCTTAGGCCTTTTGGATCTTATTGGTTAGCAACATAGTTTGACTTCCGTTGTCTAATGTAATGTTGGGTCTTGTGACCTCTGTTTGTAAGCTATACTCTAGTAATACCTGTTTGATAGAACTTCCATGTCTAGAGTGCTACTTTGATCGGTTGTTGGTTTTCGAGCTCATTGTTATACATTTTTGGCTATGCCTGCATAGTTGTCGCGTCGAGGGGTTGTGGAGCCGATGATCCATTTCCGAGCACGCCTGCCGATGTGATTCGGCCTAGGGCTTGGTAACCCTAGTAACCCTCGATTGTTGTTGCACTTTCTGGACACATAGCATCTATGTATAACTTTGGTCATGTTCCTTCAGTTTCATACGATTCGTGGACGCTTTGATATGCATAGTTGATTATGACTTGCATGGCCACAAGTAGTAGTAGTACCGTGGTGATCCGACCTGCGTGCTGATGAACCCGGTCTGCCTGCCGTAGTTTGTTGCGGCCGGGGCTGGTAACCCTGAAGCCCTTGTGGGTCCATGACTAGGAGCGCACAACAGTATGTATACCTTTAGTTCCGGGGTCATGACAGTTTCTTTCTGAGGGAAACTTGCTGCTACACTCTTCATACCTTCCTCTTGGGGTCTCCCAACGAATGTGTGTTCACACGCATCAGGAGGCCGTGGAGGATTTGCAAGGAGATTACCATTGGAAAATAATAGAGAGGATGATGGCCTGGGAAAACCAAAATTCTCTATACCTATTCTCACTTGTGACACTGAAGATGTGGAAGAATACTTGATGTGGGAGCTGAAGATTGAGAAGCTATGGATATTACATGAGTATAGTGAACAGAGGAAAATAAAGCTTGCCTCTTCTGGATTTGATGGCTATGCTCTCTTGTGGTGGGATGTCAGTACAAGACTGAGAGAAGAACATGAGGATCCATAAATTGTTACATGGAGAGAGATGAAGCAATTGCTAAGATAAAGATTTGTTCTCAAGAACTATATTAGAACTGTCCATGACAAGCTCCAACAGTTGAAGCAATGCACAAATATGTGGATGCATACTATAAGGAGATGGAATTGATACTCTAAAGAGCTCGGGTTAGAGAGGATCTAGAACAAACAATGCAAATATTTCTTTCAGGTTTGCAATTCAAAATAAGAAGCATTGTGAGGCATGTGCAATATAATAACATGAGTGAATTGTTGCAGCAAGCAAGAGAATCTAAGAAAAGGTTGCCCAAGGAGGTGTAATTGAGTGCAAGAAGGATTTTTCCATCAAGGAATTATGTTTTATCACCACCAACACCTCAAGTTTCTCAAACCCGAAGTGGTACTAGTGCCAAACCCGAGACTACCTATCCTAGTGCAAGGAAAACAACACCTCAATTTTCGAGTTCTAGTGGATCCACACCTGCACCAAGGAATAGAGACATGACATGCCATACATGTGGAGGAAAAGGGCACTTTCGAAAAGATTGTCCTAACAAGAAAATTATGTTTATCAATGCTGATAGGGAGTATGAGACTAGAGATGGTGCTGATCCTAACGAGGAGGATGATTATGATGATGGAGACGGTCCTATTGATGCATATGCTACAAATTATCCAACTATTGTTTGCACCCAAGCTTTAAGTGTTATTCGAAGTGATGAAAGCCAAATATGCCATTTATTCCAAACCAAAGCAATTGTAGGTCCTCAAATGGCTTGCAAGGTGATCATTGATGGAGGGAGTTGCAGAAATTTAGCAAGCAAGGATTTATGTGCAAAGCTCAAGTTGAGATATATTCCACACCCACACCCATATTATATTCAATGGTTGAGTGACAAAGAAGAAATTAACGTGTGCCATATGGTGAGAGTAGAATTTCAGATTGGACCATACAAAGACATAATTGAGTGTGATGTGGTTCCCAGGTCAGTTTACCACATGTTATTGGGATGGCCTTGGCAATTCGACAAAAAGGCTATATACAATGGGAGAGAAAACACATATCAATTGAATGGGAATAACAAGGATATTATCTTGAGGCCTATGACACCACAACAAATTGTAAATGAGTCTAGACAGAAAATAGAAGTGAATCTAGAAAAGCAGAGTGAGAGAGATGAGAAGATTGAAAACACAATTTCTTTGGGTGAAAACAAACCTAGGCGAATGGGTAAAAATAAGGGAGTGAGCCTTTAAACCATGTTAGCCACCAAAGACGACTTGAGAGATTTTAGTGAGGATCTTAGCTTAGTACCTATAGTGCTCCTATATAAGGGGGAAATTTTAGTTTCTAACAACATGACTCCTCTTTCTATTGGGGTTTCATATATATATCCATAATGAACATGAGCACATTGATCATATTAGACAAGTCTTGCATGTGCTAACGGAAAATAAATTGTTTGGTAATTTAGAGAAATGCACTTTTTGTAAAGATAAGATCACATTTCTTGAATATGTTGTATCTAAACATGGGATAGAAGTAGATGAATCTAAAATTAAGGCAATAAAAAATTGGCCAATTCCCATGAATGTGAGTCAAGTAAGAAGTTTTAATGGACTTGCTGGATTTTATAGAATATTTGTGAAAGATTTCAGTACTATTGCCGCCCCCTTTCAACGATTTAACTAAAAAAGTTGTGAATTTCGAGTAGGGGGTGCTCAAGATATTGCTTTTGAAATTTTGAAGAATAAGTTGATTTTGTCCCCATTATTGATGCTTTCCAATTTTCATAAACAATTCAAAATTGTATGTGATGCTAGTGGCATAGGTATTGGAGGTGTGTTAATGCAAGATAGAAAACAAATTGCTTATTTTTCTGAGAAATTGCATGGTGCTCAATTAAGTTATTCTGTTTGTGATAAAGAATTGTATGCACTTGTTAGAGTTCTTGAGGTTTGGAAACATTATTTGTGGCCAAAAGAATTGATCATACATTCTGATCACGAGGCATTGAAATTTTAAAGAATCAATCCAATCTTAATAAGAGACATGCTAAATGGGTAGAATTTATTGAATCTTTCCCATACATTATTAAACATAAGAAAGGATTAGATAATGTGGTTGCTGATGCTTTGTCTAGAAAAAAACATGTTACTTACCAAATTAGATGTCCAAGTTTCAGGTTTGGGGAGTTTAAAACCTCTATATGCCGAAGATAATGAGTTTTCTATGCCATATGATAAATGTTCTAATGTGGAAGCTTGGGATAAATATCATATACATGATGGATTTAACTTTAGTGCTAACAAGTTATGTATTCCTGAGTGTTCTTTGCATTTGATGTTATTGCAGGAATCTCATAGTGCCGGATTGATGGGACACTTTGGACGTGAGAAAACATTACTTATGTTGACTGGTAATTTTTACTGGGCACATATGAGACGCGATGTTTATAGGTTTGTGCAATGTTGCTTCCCTTGCAACAAAGCTAAATCAAAATTGAATCCCCATGGTTTGTATACTCCTATTCCCGCACCTACTACACCACGGGAACATATTAGTATGGATTTTGTGTTAGGATTGCCTAGGACTAAAAGAGGACATGATTCTATATTTGTGGTAGTGGATAGATTCTCAAAGATGTCACACTTTATTGCATGCCACAAAAGCGACGATGCGTCGCATATTGGTAATCTGTTTTTCAGGGACATAGTGAGACTACATGGAGTACTAAGGACTATTGTTTTTGATCGTGATGTGAAGTTCTTGAGCTATTTTTGGAACACATTATGGGGGAAGCTAGGAACAAAGCTGTTGTTTTCAACTACATGTCACCCCCAAACTGATGGACAAAGGGATGTGGTTCATCGCACATTATCAACATTGTTGCGAACCATGATCAAGAAAATCTTGCGGGAGTGGGAGGAGTGTTTTCCACATGTTGAATTTGCATATAAAAGGTTGTCCACTCTACTACTCACCTTTACCCGTTTGAGGTTGTCTATGGTTTCAAGCCCATGACACCACTTGACTTATTACCACTTCCCATACAAGAGAGAACAAATATGGAGGCATCCAAGAGAGGTGATTTTGTGAATAAGATACATGAGAAAACAAGGGAGGCCATAGAGAATAAAGGGAAGTATGTGACTGAGAGAGTAAACAAGAAGAGGAAGGAGGTATTATTTCGGCCAGGAGACATGGTTTGGGTTCACTTTGGAAAGGACAAATTTCCAACACTAAGAAAATCCAAATTGATGCCTAGAGGTGTTGGTCCATACAAAGTAATTTCGAAAATCAATGACAATGCTTACAAGATAGACCTTCCAATTGATGAGTTTGGTGTGAGTAATTCATTCAATGTGGCTGATTTGACATCATACCATGGAGATGACCTTGTTGCGTCGAGGTCGACGCCTTTTCAAGGGGGGGTATGATGAGGACATCCTTAGTTCTTTACCATTTAATGAGGTTGTTATCCAAGAGAAGCATGATGAAGTGAGACTTGGACCAATAACAAGATCAAGGGCCAAGCTGCTACAACAACATGTGAACTCACTCCTGATTAAATATGATGTTTGTGATAATGATAATTTTATACTGCCTAAATATATGCATTTATGTATGATAAGGGTTATTAATAACACAAACATGGAGGTGGAAAACAACAAGGAGAAGCTAGAAAACAAGCTGGAGATGCTGGAAAACAAGAGTACAAGTGTGGAAAACAAACATACAAGTGCGGAAAACAAGACTACAAGTGAAGAAAACAAGAGTACAAGTGTTGAAAACAAGCATGCACATGTTTTCCACAATTAATATATCAAGGAAAGATGAGGAGGGCGCCCCATTGAAGATTGATGTGCCATAATACAAGTCCTACTCCTAGTAGGCATGGACCTGCGTGTCCATACATGGCCGAACCCTAGAGGGTCAGTTTGTATCTTCCTTCGAGTCCTAGTAGGAGTCCTAGTCCGAGTCAGGGAAGGGAGTGCGTGCGCAAGGGCCTTGTGGTTGCACCCCCTCCTCTCTTAAATAACCAACCTATGAGTTCTGGAAGTAGAACCAGTTTAAACCAAAGAAACCCTAGCCTCTAGATTGTATTGCTGTTAAGCATTCATCTTGAAGTATACAATTGCAAAGTTGTGTGATATCTTGTTGTTCCCTTGGGAATAAGGGGATACAGGATCACCTCATAGTCTTTGATTACGTTGTGCAAGAGTGTGTAGTTGAGAATATACAAAGGGATTGATTGTTGTTGCATTGGCAGCAGGGATTATCCGAGGAGAGTTTTCAGTGTAGCACTAGTTATCATACCACCATCCACCAATTTTTCATTGATAAGATCGGGCCACCCCATATCACAAATGAATTAAGATCAATATGTAATGCAAGTAGTGGTTCTCATCCGTAGACAAGAGCACCCCTATTTTCTCCCTAGTGGGAACAACACATCCTCCCCCTGCATGTTTCTGTCACTCGAGAGCAGGCAACAAGGAGGCATGAACCCACGACCTAGCATATAAACCCTCTCTTGGAGGTGAAAAAAACTATGTGGCCAAGGTAATCATAAAACCAGATAGCATTGCAAGACAAGATTAAAACTCTCTACAAATATAAGTGAAGCATCTTAGATTGACATGAACAAAATAATCATAATATCATGGTTCATCGGATCACAGCTAACACAACATGCACAATTACATAACGGTGGTCTCGATCATGTGAGGCAGCTCACGAGACTATAAACATGGAGTCATAAACGAGAGAACAACCATCTAAGTACTGTTATGGATCCGTAGTCTCGAGATGAACTACTCACGCATTTGTCCGGAGGAGATCATGGAGATGTAGAGGCCCCGGTGCTGATCCCCCTCTCCGGCGGGGTGCCGGAGCAGGACTCTAATGTGCGTGTACCACACGTTCGTTGGGAGACCCCCAGAGGAAGGTTTGATGAGCACAGCAGCAAGTTTCCCTCAGAAAGAAACCAAGGTTGAATTGACCAGTAGGAGGAAGGAGTAACTTTAGAAGGTTGATGCAGTTGAGATGGTAGGGCGCACTACCGGTTCAGCAGCAACGTGGAACCTACACAACACAATCAAATCACTTTGCCCCAATGAAGCAGTGAGGTTGTCAATCTCACCGGTTTTGCTGAACAGAAAGAGGTTAAATGTATGGTGTGGAAAACTGTATGAGAACAATATGAAAACAGTAGCAGCAGTGGAAACTGTGGTTGTATTATCAGTATGAGAAAATGGACCAGGGTCCATATTCAGTAGAGGTGTCTCTCCATAATAAAATAGCTAACAAGTGTGGTGAACAAATTACATCTGGGCAATTGACAGAGAAAGAAACATGCATGACATGACCATCACTATGACATTCATCCCGGCATTACAACAAAATACATAGATCGTCATCCAACTGCATCTATGACTAATAATCCACCCTTCGAATATCATCCGAACAAACGTGGGGTATTAAGTTGCAAGCAACGGATAATCGCAGTAAGCAAAGTGTGTAATGTAAACAATGTAAACGAAGTAAACATCGTTGTTTTCTCCCTAATGGAAACAACACATCCTCCATCCGTCACGTTTCTGTCACTCGAGCACAGATGAAAAGGTGGCATGAACCCACTATCGAGCATAAATACTCACTCTAGGAGTCACTAGCATCTACTTGGCCAGAGAATCAACTAAAAATGGAGAGCATGCAAGATCATAAATAACATACACATGAAGATAACATGATAGATTGATAATAAGAAGACATAGTATTCAGTAATCATCGGATCCCAGCAAACACAACATGTAGCATTACAAATAGATGATCTTCATCATGTGAGGCAGCTCACGAGATCTAAACATGAGGCATAAAGTGGAGAGGACAACCATCTAGCTACTGCTATGGACCCGTAGTCCATGGATGAACTACACATGCATCCTCCAGAGGTGGGCATGGTGGTGTAGACCCTTCCGGTGATGATTTTCCCTCCCGGTAGGGTGCCGGGGAGAGCTCCAGAACCCTCCCAATCTCGGGTTGACGATGACGGCGGCCTCGGGTGTTTCTCAGGAAGAAGTGGTATATTTTTAGGGTTGACGTATCGGGGGGAATAAACAGGCGAAAGGGCAATGGTGGTGGACGCCCGAGGGTCCCACGCCACTCCCAAGCGCGGCCGGGGGGCGCGCCGCTCTAAGGTGTGGGCCCCTCCGGGCCTCTTCGGGACTCCGTGGAACTTACAGGAATTCTATGACTTTCGGGCTTCAAATTTTCCAATTCCGAGAAGATTTCCAGAACAAATTTTTTTGGAACTAAAAACAGCAAAAAAAACAGGGAACTGGCTCTGTGGCATCTTTTCAATAGGTTAGTCACGGGAAATCGATAAAAATAACATAAAGTTTAAGGAAAACTTGTAGCATATGGCATGAAAACAACATGGAACATCAGAAATTATAGATACGTTTATGACGGATCAGACTCCAAAAGCCCTAGATTGGACTATCGAGGTGACGATGCCTCTATATATGTTTCGTGGAAAATAACTCTGTCCCCATGATTTTTAGGGTTTAGGGAAATTTGTAAGCGAAGGGGGGACTTGAGGCGGTGCCTAGTTCCCCTAGGGGCCCACCAGGCGCGGCCTCGGGGCAGTCCGCTCCAGGTGCCCTCTTGGTGGCCCCCTAGCTCCTATCTGGCCTCCCAATTGGAATCTATCTTTGTTCCGGGTAAAAATTGATCTCCATGGATTTTCAGACCTTTCCGAGAATATTTCCTGAAGAACTTTTCTAAAATAGAAAAATAGCAGAAAACAACAACTAGCCTGGGGCATCTTGTTAATAAGCTAGTATGTGAAAACATCCGGAAAATGAAGGAAAACGAAAGAAAACATGTGGAAAACAAAAGGTATTAGGTAGAAAACAAGCATGGAGCATTAAAAATTATAGATACGTTTGCAATGTATCAGCATCTCCAAGATTAACTCCTGCTCGTCCTCGAGTAGGTAAGTGATAACAAAATAATTTTAGAGGTGACATGAAGCCAACACAAATCTTGATCAACGTTATGTGAAAGCATTGCAAAGCTGAGATTAAAGTACTTTAACAAAGGCATGATAAATATTATTTCAACTAATGTAAACTTAGCAACCATGTTGCACATGAAAAGAAACACAAACAAAATAAAATTAATGATGCAACATTGAAAGTGATACGGTTGTTTCAATCATAAAGGAAAACATAATAAAGTGGTGTCCAGCTAGTCCTTCATGTGGTAGCAAAACATAAATACAAGACACCTTCAAAGTTTAAATGGTGACTAGATACAAATAATTTGCGAGCAAGCAATACCAAAATCATGAATAAATCAATAATAGATTTTGAGACTATGCTCATTATACTCAGAATGAAAACTATGCTCTCTTAGCTGGTGCATAAAGTAAGAAAATGAAGACTGAACATAAAAGTAAAACAAAGGCCCTTCGCAGA
The DNA here is from genome assembly GCA_028641055.1 of Alopecurus myosuroides. Classification (NCBI taxonomy): domain Eukaryota; kingdom Viridiplantae; phylum Streptophyta; class Magnoliopsida; order Poales; family Poaceae; genus Alopecurus; species Alopecurus myosuroides. Next base: position 265,100,426 of record CM054058.1, read on the forward strand.
GGGAAGCAGAGATTACTCATCTCCTAGAGGTTTTTATTTGAGAAAACAGAGCTATTGAAAACAATTTTTAGAGAGGTGTATGTCTATGTCACCGAATGCTAATGAAAAAATTATCATAATCCATGTCAAGCAAATTGTTTAGAATTTTGAGAGCAGTTTCCGTTGTTCGTTAGTATGGCCCTTCTGAAAGTACACTATGGTCAACTAGACCGGGGGGGTGAATAAGTGACTACAAATTTTAATCCTTTTTCACTTTTAGATTGGCTTTAGCAAGTAAACGACTTGGTTATATAGACATGCAACTAGGTAGACACCCTATGTGATAAGAAACAAGTATGCAACGGAAGTAATATGCAAGGCACAAGATAACCACAAGTGAAACACGGAGACAAGGATATGTTTCCCGTAGTTCCTTCTTAAAAGAAGTATGTCTATGTTGGAGAGGTGGGGAGCCACCTAGGCGCTCCTCAATAGCACGGTTGTGCACACCTTGTTATCCTTGAGCTTCTCCGGCGAGGGAGATTCTCGTTTCCACTATGAGGTCGACTTGAAGGCGTTGACCAAAACTTTACAAGTGGTTGAGGCTACTCCACAAGTGATATGGAGGCTCTCAACGATCCGAAGCTTCTTGCTACAAGGTGGAAGCTACAGGCACTAGGGTTTCTTAAGGATGACAAAGCAACCAAGAGATTTACAAGATCCCAAGAGGTATGGTATGGGAAAACGATTTTTGGCTTGGTAGAAAGGTAGATCTAGGACTCCTCCATCAAATCCTTGAAGGGAATCGAGTTTGGTTGGAAGAGAAGGGAGATCTGGGCGTTTTAAGCTCTTGATCAATGGAGAAGAGAGAGGAATGGACGAACTAGCTGTCTAGAGGAAGAAGACGGCTATTTATAGCCTCCTCCAAGATCTGACCGTTGCTGCTCTCCAGGGGCGGAATATTCCGGTATTAGGACCGGAAATTTCCGGGGTAGCTGGGCCGGATATTTGAAATCTCCGGGGGGCGGATTATTGAATAATCCGGGGCCGGAAAATTCCGACGGCATTTTCGCCCCATCTCTGCGAGCTGGCAGCAGCGGCGCGTCCGAATTTTTGCTAAGGACCAGGGGCCGGAAATTTTCCCTGGAAATTTCCGGTCAAATTTCCGCCCCTGCGTCTGTGAGCGGGCAGCAGCGACACCTCCAATTTCTGCTAAGGACCAAGGGGCCGTAAATTTGGCCCAGAAATCTGTGAGCGGGCAGTTGGAGCCATGACTTCACCATCTGGAGCCTCGAGTAGGCCGGAATATTCCGGTGCTGAGGCCAGAATTTCCGGCCTGTATCCACCGGAAATTCCGGGCTTAGATTCGTATATAATCCGGCTGCAGTTATTTGCTTCTTCAGAAAACCTTTGTGTATCTTCTCGACGATATTATATTTGATCATATTTGAGGCCAGCTTTAGACACTTAAACCATATGGTTAATAAACATACCCGCGTTGTTATCATCACTAAAATCATTAGAGGGGACATGAGCTTTCAATCTCCCCCTTCTTGGTGAGTGATGGAAACACAGGTATTTGCATAGTGATAATATAACAATGCAATAGGAATTAAAACATCACAGGTGATCATAACTAGGAGACATGCCTCCCAATAATATAAGTTCAGGAATAGGAAATCCACGAATAAACGGTCACAAAGAAAACGAAGTTCGAAAAACACGAGAGATAAAAAAAGCAGTCCACCCTAGCAAATCCCCGTGAGCTCTAGTCCATGGCATCATCATCCTCGGCATGCTCCGTGGAGTCTTCCTCCTCACTAGCAGTGGCGATGTCAGCATCATCAGGAACTTCGAGATCCCAGTTCACATCACGGTTGTTCCACTTGCGGTAAGGAATCTGAGCACGAAGAGGAGCAGGAACATTGGGCATGTTGAGGGATGTCATGATGGAGCGCTGATTCTCTTGAATGGTGCGGCCCTCGACATAGGCATTGTAGTTCTCCTTGTAGATGGCACGAACAACCCAGGAGTGCATCTTGGTACCTGGCGGAGCCTGTCTCATGCGAGGATCACTGCGTCCCTGACCGGTGGCACCAAAATCATGTGTAGTTTGCTGAGTGTGGGCGCTCTTCTTGTACAGTTTCACATCCTTGTGAGTCTCACAATCCAACTCAAGATATGCACGAAGATCAGCAGGATACCTGGACTTGATGTGCTTCATGATGTATGGTGCATAAGGTGGCACCTTGCGGTGGAAGAGAGCGTAGTGGATGCCATTGAAGATGAAGTCCATCACATCAATCTTGTGGAGCTCAGTATCCTCAAGATCTCCCTCGGTGAAAGTCAGGAATGCATGATGCATGAGGTTCACCAAACCTCCACGGATCTCATCATTGTTTCTACCGCTAGGGGCAATGGTCTCCCGGAACATACGCAGAAGGATGTCATAGATAGCATAGAGGCCCTTGGCAGAACCCACAACACCACGAGGACCATACAACTCAACCAACTTATTCTTTTCATACTCCATGCCGTGGATGTGCATGCGAGCACCCTGAGGAACATTGCGGCCAGCAAACGGATACCCGAGCTCAGAAGAAAAATCATGGAACGTGGTTGTGAGCAAGTGAGGGACAGACATCCAGGTCATACCAATCTCCCCAGCATCATCAATGACCAGAGTGGCGAAGAACTGCTGAATGAAGGTGGTGTTGTAGGAGCATTGGGTCTCCATGAGTGTGCGCAGACCAAGGAGCTCAGCAAGATTGACAGAGTTGCTGAAATAGGCAGGATTGGCAGCCATGTGTGCAAAGTTGATGTATTTCATTGGGCAGACAGGCTTGCTCATCACGGTGTAGACATGCATGTACAGAGTCTCCCGCTCCACATGCCAGAAGCAAGAATAAATGGTGGGATCTTGGGGGCCCGTAGTGTACCATGCCTTGGAGCGCCAAGGTTTAAACTCAGCGACGGACATGGTGGCCAGATTGAGAGCGGTCTTGCCCTGTTGCTTGTTGGCCCGACGAGCAGCCCTCTCGACATTGCGCTGACGCTCATACTCATGTTGTTCATCAAGCTGATGCTGACGAGTCACAGCTTCATCAACAAACACACCATCATCATTTTCTCGAAAGTGGCGCCACCGCTTGGGAGAGCTAGTCACCTTGGTGGGCCTAGAGCTTGAACCATCTGCGAGAAAAGCGAAAGCAAACCAGAAAGAAAAGCAAAAACAACATCAAATAGGGGCTCGCATCTTTGAGGAGTGGAATAATGAGATCTCTCTAAAAGATTCATAGTAGGCCGGAAATTCCGGTCCTTGCTGAAATTTCCGGGCGGCGGAAATTTCGGCCTTGGGCCGGAAATTTACGGCCCTGGAAAAATCGCATTAGGGTTATGAATCTAGGCCTGCAACGAATCTACAACTAGATAGGAGTGCAATTGGAGGAACAAAAAATGAAAAACTGGACTGGTCAGGGGAAGTTCCAACCCTAAACTTGTGGGAGATCAAATCTACCAAGAAACCTAGATTGCGGAGAAAACATGACACATACCGGGATCCATGGATGGGCACGGATGTGCGGTCTCTTGATCCGCAAGGGGAAGCTGGAAGACGAGGAAGGGAGGCGACGGGGCCTCCCGGGGAGCTCTGAGGCGGCGGCTGCGGTTGGGGAAGGAGAAGAGGCGATGGGAGGGGAAAAGGATCTGGGAAATCCCCTCCCGTCACCTATTTATAGGCCCCAGCCCCTTACCCCGGAATATTCCGGTGTGAAAGCCGGAAATTTCTGGGGGCCGGAGATTTCGATCAGAAATTCCGCGCCAAAAATCCGGGGTGCCTTCTGTGAGGGGGCACAACGGATCGGAGTTGAGTTTCTGGGCAAAATCTCGAACCCCGGAAATTTCTGGGCTCAGGGCACGGAATATTCCGGCCCCCGGATATTTGTCCCGGAAAATTCCGCTCAAATTTCTGGAGTGCCTTCTGAGAACGGGCACAGAGGAAATGAGGGAAATTTTTCGAGACAAGTATCACGTGGCCGGAAATTTCCGGGCCTTAAGACGGAATTTCCGGGGTCCCCACGCACACAGAGTTTTTGCAAACGAGGGATAAGATATGAGTCTCCAAAAACGATAAAAACAAAACAACAACAATGTAAACGCACACACAAAAACAAGAAAAGAGCAAAAGAGACAATCAACATATTGAAGAGAGAAATGTTGGTGGCCGGAGCCACCGTGTTTCAGTGTATACCAAGGAGCCGCGCAAGTATATCTTGGGCCCAAAAGCATGACTCATGTTAAAGCACAATAAGTCACAAAATGACTAGATATGCATGAAGTTTTGATTGATTTGCACATGATAGGAGGAGTGTTGGTTCATGAGTTGAAATATGCTCCCCCTATGTCCATGACTACATCTAAACCTAGATAGCATGTGTAGTGAAGGTATCTATGCAAGGGTTCAAGGGAAGTTAGACGCATCGATGACATTTAGCTCATTCCTCAAACCCGAAACCTTGGTTCATCAAGGTCCTTCGTGAATATATCCGCAAGTTGATCCTTGGTCGGCAAATAAGAGAGATCAATATCGCCCTTCTCAACATGATCCCGAATGAAATGATGTCGAATATCAATGTGCTTTGTCTTGGAGTGAAGAATGGGATTGTAGGTGATCTTGATAGAAATCTCATTGTCGCACAAGAGGGGGACCTAGTCGATACCATAATCTCGCAATGTTTGTCGCATCCAAGCAATTGAGCACAACAACTTTCCACGGAGATGTACTCGGCCTCAGTGGTTGAGAGAGCGATGCAATTTTTCTTCTTGGAAGACCAACATACCAAAGAGCAACCGAGAAATTGGCAACCCCCGGATGTAGACTTCATATCCGTCTTTTCTCCCGCATAATCCGCATCCGAGTATCCGATGAGCTGAAAGCTTGAACCCTTGGGATACCAAAGACCAAAGTTTGGGGTATGAACCAAAGAGAGAAAGATACGTTTAACCGCTTCAAAACGACTTTGCCTCGGATAGGCTTGAAACATTGCACATTTACCTACACTATACATAATATCGGGTCTAGATGCACAAAGGTAGAGAAAAGAGCCAATCATGGAGCGGTATACCTTTTGATCTACCTCTTTACCATTCGGATCGGGTTTGAAGTCAAGAGTCGTTCACATGGGGGTTTTCATGGGCTTGGCGTCATGCATGTTGAATCGTTTGAGCATATCTTGTGTATACTTGGCTTGCTTGATGAAGGTTCCTACGGGGTGTTGCTTGATCTAAAAGCCAAGAAAATACTCCAACTCGCCCATCATAGACATCTCAACTTTATTTGTCATAAGCTTGCAAAACTCATCATTGAACTTGGTGTTAGTAGAACCAAAAATGATATCATCCACATAGAGTTGGCATATGAACAAGTCACCTCCAACCTTTTGGTGAAAGGGGTGGGATCTATTAAACCAACATTGAACCCACGATCCACTAGAAATTGTTTAAGGTGCTCGTACCACGCACGTGGAGCTTTTTTAAGTCCATAGAGCGCCTTATCGAGTTTGTAGACATGATCGGGCTGGTTGGGATCCTTGAAACCGGAGGTTGCTTGACATATACCAACTCATTAATGGGACCATTTAGGAAAGAAGTTTTAACATCCATTTGTTGTAGTTTGAAATTATGATGAGAAGCATAGGCAAGCAAGATACAAATAGATTCAAGACGAGCTACGGGAGTGAAAGTTTCATCGAAATCGACACCTTCGACTTGAGAAAAGCCTTGATCCACCAATCTTGCCTTATTGCGAATGACGATACCATCTTTATCTTTCTTGTTCTTGAATACCCATTTGGTTTCGATGACGTTCTTGCAATCCTTTGGCCTTGGCACTAACTTCCACACTTTGTTGCGCTCGAAGTTGTTGAGCTCATCATGCATAGCTTCAAGCCAATATTGGTCTTCAAGCGCTTCATAGACCTTCTTGGGCTCAATGTGAGAGACGGAAGCATGTGCCTTGCTAAAATCCGCCAATTGCCTTCTCGTGACTACCCTTCCACAAACTTATCCAAGAATCCTGTCCTCTCTGTGACCGGCACGCGCAAGATTTTCTAGCCTTCTCTTTACCCTACGCGCTAGCAAGTCCTCCAAAGACTCCTTGGATATGTCTTGATCGTCACCTTCATCATCGGAGTTATGTCCATATTGTCCTTGATCGTGTTCCTCGATGGGAGATGGATCTCTTATGTGTTGGGTTCTATCACCAACATGAGTGTCTTGTCCTTGTGCTTCATTGTGAGCTTGGCCTTGATTATGAGCTTGGCATTGATTATGAACTTGGCCTTGATTATGAGCTTGGCCTTGAGTGTTAGCTTGGCCTTGATCGGTGGAATGATCTTGATCATTAGCTTGGCCTTGATTTGTAGTTTGAGGGCTTGGTGCATCTTGTTGGGTAGCTTATGTATCAATGGGTGTAATAAATATCTCCACTTGAGTAGAGCATAGTCCTTCTCCCTCCGTCATCCGGTAACCCTCAATGGGGATTATTTCACCAATCCCCATTCTTCTTATGAAGATGGGAGGAATTGCATCTCCCACAACACCATGATCTATACGGCCCCCTTGGGACCCATTATTCTCATCAAACACCATGTCTATAGCTTCTTCAACTTGTCTGGTGGACTTTTTGTAGACTCTATAGGCGTGAGCGTTTGTGGCATAACCAACAAAGATACCCTCATATGACTTGGTCTCGAATTTTGACAAGCGTTTACTCTCTTACGAATGAAGCACTTGCAACCAAATACCTTGAAGTATGAAACATCCAGCTTCTTGCCCGTGAGGATCTCATAAGGAGTCTTGTTCAAGATCTTGCGGAGATACAACCGGTTGCTAGCATGGAAAGCGGAGGATACAGCCTCGGCCCAAAAATTGTATGGAGAAGAGAATTCCGCAATCATGGTCCTTGCCACATCCATTAGTGTCCGGTTTTTCCTCTCCGCCACATCGTTTTGTTGTGGGGTATAGGGAGTGGAATATTGATGAGGAATCCCCTCTTCACTAAGAAATCCCTCCATGGTGTAGTTCTTGAATTTGGAGCTATCACTCCGGGTCTCCATAATGCCCGTATTGTGTTGGCGCTCTACTAAAGTGATGAAATCGATGACTCTCTTTTGAGTCTCACTCTTCCTATTGAAGAAATAGACGCAACAATATCTTGAATAGTCATCCATAATCACCAAGCAATACTTCTTGCCTCCAAGACTATCATATGACAGGGGACCAAAAAGGTCCAAGTGAATGAGCTCGAGGATTCTTGAGGTGGTGATGGTGGTCTTGGTGGGGTGAGCTTCTCCATGTTGCTTTCCAAGAACACAAGAGCTACACACACGATCTTTGGCAAACTTAGCATTCGTTAGTCCTAGAACATGACTACCACTTTGAAGGTCATGCAACGTCCGCATATTGGTGTGAGCTAACCGGCGATGCCATAGCCAACCCACATCAACTTTAGCCATTAGGCATGTCGAGGCACACGTGTCTCCTTTAGAGAAGTCCACTACATACATGCCGTTCTCGACATGCTCAACAAAGGCTACTTTAAGAGTCGTCTCCCAAGTGACAATCACATTCTCTTTACTAAAGAACGAGGTAAAACCACTTTTTGCAAGTTGAAGAACAGAAATGAGATTGTAACCAAAGGACTCGACCAGGAGAACATTCTCAATTGATAAATCATTTGAGATAGCTACCTTGCCTCGTCCCAATACCTTTAGCTCGGAGTTATCACCAATAGTGACGCAATTGAGATGAGGTGATGGAGGATTAAGATCACTCATTGCGTCCTTGCTTCCGGTCATATGTTGGGATGCACCACTATCCACCGTCCATTTGCCCGACCCGGAAGAACTTCCCTACAATAGATTAGTGTCTTGATTTAGGTACCCATCGTTGAATGGGTGCTCTTTTGTTAGCAACAAGGGTCTTTGGAACCCAAATAGTCCAATGATAGTCATCACCATAAGAAGTACCAACATATTTATCATACACATGAACATCTCTATATTTCATAAGAACATAAGATGGATTATATTTGCCAACAAAGACATTATGAGTGGTTCTCCCCCTAGAGCTCTCACCACCCACAATGGTGTTGGTCTCTTTTTCTTTGACCACCTCTCCCTCTTTCACAAATTTCACTCCTTGTGAGGAAGAGGTGACCTTCTTCTTGTACTTATTCCTTGACTTGGCTACATAGTCAAGTCCCTCCTTTCCATTCTTGACTCTTTGAGGAACCACCTCATTGATAGTTTTCTCACTTCCTACAAGATTAGTTGCACCACAAGAATTTCTAGGCAAAGTATTAATGCTAGTATATGAAGCGGACATGACTTGCTTATTTGACTGTTGAGCTAGGAGATTGTCATGAGATTTGGTTAGCTTGTCATGAATTTCTTTAAGAGACTTGAACTCCTTTTCTAGTTTTTCATGACGAGCAATAAGTTCCTTGTGAGCAATTCCTAGCTTCAACTCTTCATTTTCAAGTGTTTTAACAAGAGCAAGAGATTTTTGATTATCTTTCCTAAGCTTAGAGACACTCATAGCGAAAGTCTCTTCAAGACTCGATAATTTCTCCTCAAGAGGGGCTCTAATGGAACGCTCATTTTCAAGAGCCTTTTCAATCTCTATATCATTGCAAGAGTGACCTCCATGGCTTTCCAAGGTCATGATAATTTCCTCCTTTTCATCTACAAGAGAGTTAGCATCATCAAGTTGCCGCAAAAGGGTATTCACTTTCTCCTTAGTCTCACCTTTGAGGCTAGCTAACCAAATGCCTAGCTCCTTTTCCTCACTATCCTCTTCACAAACATTTTCAACACAATCCAATAATGAAGGAGGGTTAGTGACAATGGTTTTGGAGTTGGGAGAGCATACTGAAGTGGCTTTTGCCATAAGACATGTAGGTCGGATAGCCGCAATCTCATTGGGGGGTTCAAATAGAGAGACCGATGGAGATGAGGTGGTAGCTATGGCAACATGGGCCACACCTACCACTTCATCTTCTCCTTCATCTCTGGAGATATAGGTTTCCAACACCGCCCCTTCTTGAACGTAAAGAGCCCTTGGAACTCTTCTAGCAAAGTTCTTGTTTTGTGGAGCCTTGGCCTTGTTTTTGCGGACAAGATTGCCTTCATTTTCTTCTCTTGGCTCAAAAGGGCACTCCTTCACGAAATGATTTTCACTTCCACAATTGTAGCATGTCCTTGGTCGCCCCCCTTCTTCTTGTAGTTCTTGTTTCGTGGAGGTTTTGGAGAGTCGTCCTTGTGAGCTTACCATCTCTTCCAATTTCCGTGGATAGCAAGGGCAATGCACTTATGAGCACTAGTGTAAGTGTCCTCATAGTCTTCCTTATCATCATCCTCCTCTTCAACTTCTTCAACTCGAGCCATTGCTTTTGACTTGAATGCAAGATTAGGTGACTTTCCCATTGCTCTAGAGCGATCAAGAGCATCATTCGCACTCTTGTGCGATAGGGATATGGCGATGAACTCACTAAGAACACCAATGGAGTTGAGGGAATTGTAGTCTGCTCTTGTCCGTATGCTAGTGGAGAGGTTCTTCTCGAAGGGTGTAATTGCTTTGATGAACTTCCTCTTTATCCACTCATCGGAGATCTCTTCTTTTCCAAAGTCCCTCAATTGATTGGCAAGGGTGACAACTCTCCTATATAGCTCCTCGGGGGAGTCATCCTCTTGCATAACAAAGTTCTCGGACTTGTCAATGGCCACATCATACTTGGATGATTGGATGCTAGTATTGCCTTGAAACAAAGTGTCAAGCTGGTCCCAAGCTTCCTTGGCGGTCTTGCAACCACGAATTTGAGTGAGATGCTCCCTTGGAAGAGCCTTTTGAATGATTACAAGGGCGGTCTTGTTGAGTTGAGATTCCACGATGGATGGAGTCATAATTTTGAGGTGGAGGAACTTTTGAGTTGGACCCCGAACCATTAGCCGCTTGAGACTTGGAGCCTCCGGAATTCTCCTTTGCCTTAGCCTTTTGTGTGGATTTCGCCTTGGCTTTGGCAATGTTATCTTCGACTTCGGTATCGTCCGGAATAGTTTTCTCTTCCAAACTATCCGCATCAGAGACATGGGGAGAATTTGCGTGCCCCTTAGGTTTACCCATCATGTTCTCCAACATCCTCTTGATGGTGGAAACCTCTGAACCAACACTAGAGCTAACCTTGGACAATTGGGTTTGAATGGTCACAACCGTTGTCTCTAGGTTAGCTATAGTCTCGGCCATTTTGGAGAGCTCCTCCTTAGAAGATTCGGGATCATCTCTGTTGGCCATGATACTCTTACGCGGTTAAGCCCGATATAAGAGCCGAGGCTCTAATACCAATTGAAAGTAAACTATGGTCAACTAGAGGGGGGGTGAATAGATGACCTACAAATTTTAATCCCTTTTCACTTTTAGATGGGCTTTAGCAAGTAAACAACTTGGTTATCTAGATGTGCAACTAGGTAGACACCCTATGTGATAAGAAACAAGTATGCAACGGAAGTAATATGCAAGGCACAAGATAACCACAAGTGAAAACATGGAGACAAGGATATGTTTCCCGTAGTTCTTTCTTAAAAGAAGTATGTCTACGTTGGATAGGTGGGGAGCCACCCACGCGCTCTTCAATAGCACGGTTGTGCACACCTTGTTCTCCTTGAGCTTCTCCGGTGAGGGAGATTCTCGTTTCCACTATGAGGTCGACTTGAAGGCGTTGCCATACCTTTACAAGTGGTTGAGGCTACTCCACAAGTGAGATGGAGGCTCTCAACAATCCGAAGCTTCTTGCTACAAGGTGGAAGCTACAAGCACTAGGGTTTCTCTAGGATGACAAAGCAACCAAGAGATTTACAAGATCCCAATAGGTATGGTATGGGAAAATGATTTTTGGCTTGGTAGAAAGGTAGATCTAGGCCTCCTCCATCAGATCCTTGAAGGGTAACGAGTTTGGTTGGAGGAGGAGGGAGATCTGGGCGTTTTGAGCTCTTGAACAATGGAGGAGAGAGAGGAATGGACGAACTAGCTGTCTACAGGAAGAAGACAGCTATTTATAGCCTCCTCCAAGATCTGACCATTGCTGCTCTCCAGGGTCGGAATATTCTGGTATTAGGACCGGAAATTTCCGGGGTAGCTGGGTCGAATATTTGAAATCTCCGAGGGGGGCAGATTATTGAATAATCTGGGGCCGGAAAATCCTGGCGAAATTTCCGCCCCCATCTCTGCGAGTTGGAAGCAGCGGCGCGTCCGAATTTTCGCTAAGAACCAGGGGCCGGAAATTTGCCCCGAAAATTTCCGGTCAAATTTTCGCCCCTACGTCTGTGAGCGGGCAGCATCGACAGCTCCAATTTTTGCTAAGGACCAAGGGGCCGGAAATTTGACTCGGAAATTTCTGGGCAAATTTCCGTCCCATCTTCTGTGAACGGGCAGTTAGAGCCATGACTTCACCATCTGGAGCCTCGAGTAGGCCGGAATATTCCGGTGCTGAGACCGTAATTTCCGGCCTGTATCCACCTTTGGTTGCAGTTATTTGCTTCTTCAAAAAACCTTTGTGTATCTTCTCGAGAATATTATCTTTGATCATATGTGAGGCAAGATGTAGACACTTAAACCATATGGTCATTAAACATACCCGCGTTGTTATCATCACCAAAATCATTAGAGGTGACATGAGCTTTCCCCTTCCCCCACCTTTTTTTTCACATATCATGGCTAGTCGTGTTCACGGGTACCCACCAGCTTTCATCAAACCATGGGGAAATGCCTTTTTGTTATTATTTCGCACCAGCTCTCTGTAAATTTAAATGCGCATAGATTCCATACTCATTGGGTGAAAGAAGGAAGAATAACTTTTCTTGACACAAACCATGATAAAATTTAAACTATTTCCTCATCGGCTAAAACAAGAACACAAAACATGTTATAATTTTGAAGGTTCAAAGGTAGCACACGAGAAATTTACTTGAAGTGGCGGTTAAACTCCACATATAGGTAGATATGGTGGACACATTTGGCATACTTTGGTTTTTGGGAGTTGGATGCAGAAGGAGAGCTCATACTTAGTACCGGTGTAGGCTAGCAAAAGACTGGGAGCGACCAACTAAGAGATCAATAACTGCCATAATCACGCATAGCGACAAAACATCATTAATCAAAGCATGAAGTGATATTACACGTCACAAACTAAATGATCATAAATTCTATAAGTGACTTGGTTTGTAGTCATAACATGATGTGAGCATCCACCAACTCAATCCAGATAAAGCATTCAAAGGAGAAATACCACAATACCATGCTTTAATATGAGAGAAGAACACATGATTAAATTCAGTGACACATTAAGAACTCTCAACTATTTGAGACTATTCCCGATACATCATAAATAACTAAGCACATAATTAAACTAACATCTAATATGACATGCTAAAGCCTAAGTGGAAGTGCATTTTGTTTTCCCGGTGTTTTGTGTGTTAGTTAACAATACTAAGTACATTATTTATCGAGGTGTTTAGTGTGCACGTGTTATCTTTAACATTGGCATCGATCACCGAAAAGATCGGTGAAGATTGGGCTAAGAGATTTGGGACAGTGAGGAACCGGATTATTCTGACCGGATTATTCAGGGAACTGGATATTCCGGTTAGGATATTTTCTGTCCAGTTCGGGACAGAGAAGATCTGAAATATTGGTACCGGATTATGCATATCATACCGGATATTCCGGTTGAGGGAGTTTCTGCTCAAAATCGGTTAAGGACAGGAGTTGGATCTCACATAAGTGAACCGTATTATTTGAATCGGATTATTCCGGAGCAACCGAAATATCCGGTTCAGGTTCCTGCGCAAGACAGAAGCCAACCGGATTATTCATACCAGATTATTCCGAGGCAATCAGAATATCTGGTTGAGGTCAACGATTTTGAAACAGGTCTGAAGAAATATCCAGACCGGATATTCCGGTACCAGTTTTTCAGTCAAGCGGCTAGATTTGAGGAGGGGGTATAAATACCCCTCCTCTTCCTCCTTGAGCTCTAGGTCTTCCCTCTATCATTCAATAGCATTTAATAGCTCACCAAATCCGCCATAACTCCCAATCACTCCTACCAAACTTGTTGATCTTTGGAGGATTGAATGAGAAGGCCCCGATCTACATCTTCACCGAGCCGTTCTTCATTTCCCCCTCATTAGCTTGAGGGATCTAGCATGGGATTTCCTCTTGTGGAGAACCTAGGCATCTTGCTACTCTTGGTGATTCGAGATTATTGGGAGCCCCCAATTGGTTGTGGGTGTGTGCCCCAAGTTATTTGTAAAGTATTCGATTCCCGCCTCAAAGGGAATCAATAGTGGAAGGTGGACTAGGACTTTGTGGCGAGGTTCATCGGAGAATAGGGTGAGCCTTTGTGGCATTGAGTAGGCCTTCGTGGCGATATCACACCCCTCCAACGAGACGTACTCCCTTAACAAGGAGGAACTCGAGAGTACATTGTGTCTCCGCGTGCTTCATATCGGTTACCTCGTTCCCTTCCTCCTTTACTTGTACTTGCATTGTGTTTGTTGTTATCCTTGTCATATAGGTAAATTCACCATAGTTGCATTATCTAGAGAATTTACCTTTATGCCAATCCTAAACTTGAAGAAAAAATAAAATTGGTCGTAGCACCTATTCACCCCCCCCTCTAGGTGCCCATACATTACTTTCAATGGTATCAGAGCCTCGGCTCTTTTATCGGGCTTAACCGCCTAAGAGTTAAGTATGGGAGATGAAACGGAGACTGCTGGTTCCGCGGTGAAAGTCTCTATTGATGATCTCAATGAGTTGAAAAATTCATTGACCTTATCCATGGATAACAAAATCGATGAATTGCGACAACTCGTGTTGCAACTCATAAAAGACAAGGAACCGGAAGTCTCTACTTCACCTCCTCCGGACAAAGTTCTGGATGGCGCCGCGAAAGGGGATGATGGTGATCCATCTAAAAATTCTTGCGCAAAAAACTCCACCGATAAGGGTACGGAAGGAGATGAAGAATGTCACTCTGTCAAAGGACGTTATTCTTCCGATCCTCCCGTCCCATATCCTCATATAATTCCAAGGGGAGATCCACCTAAAATTGATGCTTTTTCATTTCGTGAATGGCAATATTACATGGAAACTCACTTGAACTCTTCTTGTATAGATATTTGGAGGGTCACTCATGATGGATACAAGAATCATGACCCCAAGAACTTGACAAGAAGATAAGCCGTAAATTGTCAACTCAACTACACCTCCTTGTCAATTCTTCAACAAGCTGTGGGTCCTAACCACATGCCGCATCTTCAACAATATTCCACTGCCAAGGAAACATGGGACGCTCTTGTCGTCATGTTTGTGGGAAATGAAAGCATGCAAAGGAATAGGTATGATGCCTTGAGCAATGAGGCCGAAGGGTTCTATATGCATGATGGAGAGAGCCATGAAGACATGTACTGAAGGCTCAAGACTCTTGCCACTACATTCTCCAATGTTGGTGCCAAGTACATTGATGATGCTTGGATCAAAAGAAAGTACATGATTCCTCTAATACCATTTGAGCCCGCGGAATTGAAGAGCATTCAAGGAAGACATGACTTTTCTTCTTTGACCTCAACCCAAGTTATGCAAGAGATGTGCTCCTATCAAGTGCAAACCAAGAATGCTCTTGACAGCCGTGCTAGGGCCATAGGAATGCACAAAGGGGCATCGGTTGCTTTGAGGGCCAAGGTTGTGTCAATATAGGTTGAGTATGAAGAAGAGGGCCATGAGGATTTGGCTCCATTAAAGGATCAAGAATATGATCCCGTCTCAAGGATATCATTGCTCTCACCGTGCAGAAGTTTTGGAGGAATCCTCCCAAGGCCAAGGCATTCGTTGAGGAGAAGACCAAGTCTCGCTATGGAAATGATGGGACTCAACAAGTGAGGTCTTGCTTCAATTGTCAAGATAAGAACCATTTAATTGCGGAGTGTCCCTATGAAAATAGAGAACTCCATGGCGGAAAGCTGATTCGCAAGGACAAGTCCAAGGTTGACTACAAGCTAGCTCAAGCAACAATCTTGAATCCGGCTTTTTCGGCGGTCCTTTGTAACTCAGCTGCCTGACAATAACTCCCAAGATCTCATTCCCGTAATCTACGGGCCGAGTATATCTTTCTGCAAATCTCTCCATTTTACCGTTTGGCATCCTAGGGTTTCACCGCGCCTATAAATATAGGGCCCGGGGAAAACCCTAATCACAAACGCCACCGCACTCCCTCTTCTTCTTCTTCCTCCGAGCGCGCCATTGGAGCCCAAAGGCCCGAGCTTGAAACTTGAGCCGCCAGACTCCACACGCACGCCGTTGACTTCGACAGCCGGCCCGTCGTCCCGCACCGCCGTTCCGCACCGCCGTTCCACACCGGGCTTCATCTTCAAGATCTCGCCGCGCCATTGGAGCCCAAATTTCGAGCTCAAAGCTTGAACACCGGACCGTACGCGCGCCGCCGTCGCCTTCAAGAACCGGGCCGCAGTTCCACGCCGCACTCGCCGGGCTTCGCTCCGCCACCATTTTCCGGTAAGCCTTCCCAGATCTAGGTTTTCACTTTTAGATTGAGTTCGTGTTCTTCGCGCCTTTCGCCTTCATTTTTTCCTAACTTTATTTTTAATTTTCAATCCCCTCTAGATCTTTCTCAATGGCACCCAAAGCCGCTCCCAAGTCCCAGGGCAAGGCCGCGTCCTTGAAGCAAAAGCCGGGTCAATCCATCTCAGCCAACTGGGCTCAGTCGACCGACACGTTCGAGAAACTAGAAGAGCTGGCCGAGTCTGGGGTCCTCCCACCTCAGTCGGAGATCTCTTGGAGGGCGGCTGAGGAGGAGAGCCAGCCTTCGCCTAAATCAGGTGAAGTTGTCGTTTTTCTTGAGCACGTGTGATACGTGCATTTTATATCATCATTTATACCCTCCATATAGGCATTATTGGGATGTTTTATCAATGTTATGTCATTGTTTTGCATGTTTTAGATGATTTTATGGGACTTTCCTACCAAGTCCCTATTTTTGGTATTTTATTTCTAGGTGTCAGAAAACACCTGTTTTCATATTTTTGATGTTTCAGGAGCTACAGGTATCCAAATTGCGAAAGGAAAGAAACCCTGTCAGTTTTTCTTCGGGAGAAAGGCCGTGGGCACAAGACTCAAAGGAGGAGGGCCAGGAGGCCCAAAAGGGGGTAGCCCACGCGGCCAGATTCCCTGGCCGCATGTGGGGCCACCAAATGGGCCCACAGCACCTCCTCCCCGAGGTCTTTTTGCTGACAACTCCGTCTTCCCCGAAAATGTACACCCTAATTTTCCCGAGACGAGACGGAGCCGCCAGGGCGGCGAAACTCTCGAAACTCTCCGTGGGGGAGACAGATCCTGCTGCTCCGGAGCTCCGGAGAAGGGGGAAATCATCCCCATCTCCTCCTTGGCGTGGGAGGAGGCATCTCCATCACCATCCTCACCAGCACCTGCATCTCCACCATCACCATCACCGTGATCCACTCTGTTCCCCTCATAGTTTGATCATTGCTACACCCTAGATACGTGTTATTGTACTCCGTTGCATGTTTGGGATTGATTACTTGTCATTATTTGGTGGTGGATCCATTGTTTCAGATTGTGTTGTACCACATATGTCACCATACATGATCATGTTTGCATGTTGTGAGTAGTTCCCGCATGTTCCTGAGGGCATAGGATGAATTGGCAATGATTTGTTACATAAGATGAGTTGTTATTTGGTCTAGTATTTATGTTTTATGTGATTCTATGATGGTGTTGTACGAACGTCGACTGTACAACACTTCACCTACATGGGCTCATAGGAGAACACCGTAGTGTAGTGACGTGATGATGTCTTTAGGTGACAGGAACTTGAGACAGAGTCGTTGAATTGCATTATGAGGGTACTTGTATCGGGGACCTTAGAGCATAAGGCTATGGTGGGACATCATGTCTTAATAATTCTCGTGCTGTCATTTAATTGGCCACATGATCCATCATAAGGGGTGATAGTTTATTTATTTAGCTATTCCTATTTGTGGCTCTGTCCGAAGAAGATTAAAACTAGACAAGATATACAAACATGTTATGCAATGAATCACTATGCCAGCTAAATCCGTGCAGCCCTCAGGAACGTTTTCCACATATAAGACACAAACACACACTTGAGATTGTCCTCTTGCGCATTAGAGGATTGGTCTTTGTCTCTCATTGAGACCTACTACTTGCTGCAATTTACTTTCCACATTTTACTTTACTTGCACTACACAATTAAAACACAAAAACACCTATTGCTTTTATTATTCCTTTGCTATTCTACTTACCAGTTCCTTCTGCTCTTCGTGGGTTCGACAACCTTTCTAATTTGAAAAGTACTACAATTGATCTCCTGAACTTGGGAGCCATCAAGACACTTTTCTGGCGCCGTTGCCGGGGAGCGTAGCGCTATTGGTAAGAAGTTTGGTAAGGAAACTTGAAAGCTGAATTTTACTTGCTGTTGCATCCTGTTATTATTATGGCTTTTATGAGAGATGCTTCGCTGAAACTTGCTTTATATGAGAGTGCTTATGCTATTAAACCTAAAGTTGTTGAAAAAGCACCTCATGATGATGGTTATATTATTCCCCTTGAATTTGTTAAAACTGTTAGGAATGAGTATTTTGCAGGGAATGGAACAAAGGATGAAAGTGATCACATACTGGCTATTGAGGATATATGTGGGCTAATTAGGCTCAAGGCTATTTCTGAGGAGGAGGTAAAATGCAAGTTATTGTACCAGTCCTTAACTGGTGATGCTCAAAAATGGTATATGTCCCTGGATGAAGAAATTACACATAATTGGGATACTTTTATGAAAGTTTTCTTTCTTAAATATTTTACTCCTAAAGAGGCTTATGAGAACCGTTGCTTTATATTTAATTTTTGGCCACACCTTGGAGAGAGTATTACTCAAGCTTGGGGGAGGCTTAAGGACCTCCTTCGTAAGAATACTTGTCATGATCTCACAAATAAACTTATATTGATAAACTTTATGTGAGACTACCTGATAGGCTAAAGCAATATTTCGATGGTTCATCTGGTGGAAGCTTTACAAATAATACTGCAGAAGAAGCTTGGAATTTATTGGAAATTATTTCGAAGAACTCTGAATATTGGGACCTAGACAAAGGTAATGAAGCTTATTTTGATTATGGATATTCATGTGTAGAAAGTTTCTCTAGTTCTATTTTGTTCAAGAATGTTATTAAAGATTTTGGTCTTGATCCATATGTTGCAATTGAAATAGCTAAGAAATTTGCTGAGCACATTCGAATTCCTAAAAGTGGCTTTGATTATTATGTTGAACCTGTTAAATCTTCTATTGTTGTCCCTAAATTTATTAAAGAAACACCAGTGTCATCTGTAGTAATAGAAGAATATATTGAACCACCTCCCTATCCTGAAAAAGTTAAAGAGAATTTGCTTATTTCTGTTGCTGACAAAAGTAGAAAGAGATGTTCTCAACCTAAAGAACAGGTGGAAGTCAAGAACCAAGTCTCTATTATTAAGCAATTAAATGAAGAAGATCTTGTTGATGTTTATTTATGTGAAGATGCTACCAAAGTTATTAAAGGGAATTCATCCAAAGTTGGTAAGCCAATTATATCATGCTCTATTGGGACTTCTTGTTATCATGGTTTATGTTATATTGGAGCAAGCATTAGTGTCATTCCATATTCTCTCTATCAAGAAATTAAGCCTGATATTGATCCTATCACCATGGAAGAAACAGGTATGACCATTCAGCTTGCTAGTAAAGATTATATTAGTCCCTTTGGAATTGTTAGAGATGTTGAAGTATTGGTAGGGAAAATAAAATATCCTACTGATTTTATTGTGCTTGGTTGTCCACAAGATTCTTTCTGTCCTATTATATTTGGTAGACCTTTCTTACATACTGTTGGTGCTGAAATTGATTTGCCTAGAGAAAGGGTGTTTATTGAATGTGCTGGAGAGAAACTTGAATTTAATTTTTCTAAATTTGCTGATAAAACTGCTAAGAAAGAACCAAAATCTAAAGATATAATTGAAACTCTTGCTCATATAGTTGTAGCTTCATCAGACGTGGTGGAACGTTATATGCTTAATCAGGAAGAGCCATTTAATGATGCAGAAAAAGAAGCTTTAGAACAAATATTATGGCAGCAACCTCCACAATTACAATTGCATATCCCACCTGATAATCTAGGAGTACTCCCACCTCCTAAAGGAGATCCTAGTTTTGAATTAAAGCCTTTGCCTGAAAATCTGAAATATGCATACTTGGATAAGAAAAATATATATCCTGTTATTATTAGTGCTAACCTTTTAGCTGAGGAAGAAGAGAAATTACTTGATGTTCTTAAAGCCCACCGTAAGGCTATTGGTTATTCTCTTGATGATCTTAAGGGCATAAGTCCAGCTCTATGTATGCATAAAATTAATTTGGAAGAAGATGCTAAACTTGTTGTTGATTTCCAACGCCGTCTACATCCAAAAATGAAGGAAGTGGTAAGAAAGGAGGTAATTCGACTCATAGAGGCTGGTATTATTTATCCTATAGCTGATAGTAAATGGGTTAGTATTGTTCATTGTGTTCCTAAGAAAGGTGGAATTAATGTGGTTCCTAATAAAGATGATGAACTTGTTGCTCAACGTACTGTTGTTGGTTATAGAATGTGCATTGATTATAGAAAATTAAATAAAGCAACTCGTAAGGACCATTATACATTGCCCTTTATTGATCAAATTCTTGAGAGATTATCTAAACATTCTCACTTTTGTTATTTAGATGGGTATTCAGGCTTCTCTCAAATTCCAGTTCATAGTGATGATCAGGAAAAGACTACTTTTACTTGCCCATATGGTACATTTGCTTATAGGAGAATGCCTTTTGGTTTATGTAATGCGCCTGCTACTTTTCAGAGATGCAGAAATGCTATATTTGCTGATTATATTGAAAAGATAGTGGAAGTATTTATGGATGATTTTTCGGTGTATGGTACTTCTTTCGATAATTGCTTGTTCAACCTTAACAAAGTTTTGCAGTGTTGTGAAGACCAACACCTTGTTCTTAATTGGGAGAAGTGTCACTTTATGGTAACACAGGGAATTGTTCTTGGGCATCATATTTCTGGAAGAGGAATAGAAGTTGACCCAGCAAAAATTGAAGCTATTGAGAAATTACCATATCCAAGAGACATCAAAGGTATAAGAAGTTTTATCGGTCATGCACGTTTTTATCGTAGGTTCATTAAAGATTTCTCTAAAATATCAAAGCCTCTAACCAATCTTTTGCAAAAGGATGCACCGTTTTCTTTTAATGATGATTGCATAGAATCCTTTAATGTTTTAAAGAAAGCCTTAATAACTGCACCTATTATTCAACCTCCTGATTGGAACTTGCCCTTTGAAATTATGTGTGATGCTAGTGATTATGCAGTTGGAGCTGTTTTAGGCCAAAGGGTTGATAAGAAATTGAATGTTATTTACTATGCTAGTAAAACACTAGATTGTGCTCAAAGAAATTATGCTACAACTGAAAAAGAATTTTTAGAGGTAATATTTGCATGTGATAAATTTAGATCTTACATAATTGATTCAAAAGTCACTATGCACTCTGATCATTCTGCTATTAAATATTTGATGAATAAGAAAGATGCTAAGACTAGGCTAATAAGATGGGTACTTTTGTTGCAAGAATTTGATTTACACATAGTAGATAGGAAAGGAGAAGATAATCCCGTAGCTGATCATCTTTCTAGAATGGAAAATATACCTGATGATCCTATTCCTATTAATGACAGTTTTGCTAATGAACAACTTGCCCTTGTTAGTGTTTCTAGTGCTAAAATTGCATCTCTTTGGTTTTCGAATTATGCAAATTTTATTGTTGGTAAAGTCACCACAATTTACTTACCAGCAACGAAAGAAATTCTTTTATGACCTTAGACATTATTTTTGGGATGATCCATTCTTGTATAAGAAAAGTGTTGATGGCATTATTAGACGTTGTGTACCTGAGCATGACCAGCAGGCTATTATAAGAGATTGTCATGACAGTCCCTATGGAGGACATCATGCAGGAGATCGTACTGCAGCAAAGGTATTACAATGTGGTTTTTATTGGCCTACTCTATTCAAGGATTGTGCTGAATATGTTAAAACTTGTGATAAATGTCAAAGAGTAGGAAACATTGGTAGAAGGAATGAAATGCCTATGAACTATACATTACCACTTGAACCATTTGATGTGTGGGGTTTTGACTTTATGGGACCATTTCCTACATCTAGTACAAAACAGACTCACATTTTGGTTGCTGTTGATTATGTTACAAAATGGGTAGAAGCAATTCCTACTAAGAGTGCAGACCATGCCACAACCATGCAAATGCTTAAAGAAATTATTTTCCCTAGATTTGGTGTTCCTAGATTTTTAATTATTGATGGTGGATCTCATTTTATGCATGGTGTTCTTAGAAAAACATTGGCAAAATATAATGTTAATCATAGAATTGCATCACCCTATCATCCTCAAACTAGTGGACAAGTTGAATTAAGTAATAGGGAAATTAAACTTATTTTAGAGAAAACAGTAAACAGAGCTAGATCTGATTGGTCACTTAAAATTAATGATGCATTGTGGGCTTATAGAACTGCTTATAAAAATCCTATGGGTATGTCTCCTTATAAAATGGTTTATGGAAAAGCATGTCATTTACCCGTTGAATTAGAACATAAAGCTAGATGGGCTATTAAGAAATTAAATTTTGATTTAAAAACAATGGGAGAGAAGAGATTGCTTGACCTAAATCTATTAGATGAATGGAGGAATGAAGCATATGAAAGTGCAAAATTGTTTAAAGAGAAAGTTAAAATTTGGCATGACAAGAAAATTAAAAGAAAGGAATTTAAAGTAGGTGATCAAGTCATATTGTACAACTCTCGTTTTAAGTTTTTTGCAGGGAAATTAGCTTCAAAATGGCAGGGTCCATTGGTAGTACAAGAGGTATACCGTTCGGGGGCCATCCGTCTTCACGGTGATATGAAAGGTAAACCTCATGTGGTCAATGGACAATGCCTAAAACATTATATTGCAGGAAAGAGCTTCATAGGAACCATCGAGGAGATAAAGTTAATGACACCGGAGGAGGTAATTGTAAGGGATCCTGCAGTTTCAGACACCCAAATTCAATAATTTACAATTATTGTGTTTGGAAGTTTCTCGGAATTGCGTGAAAACTTACGGAACTCATTTTTTGTGGAAATTAACGTGTGGGACAAGAAAATTGGAAGGAATTGGACCTCGAGGGGGAAAAGAGGACCCCACATGCGGCCAGATTCCTTGGCCGCGTGGAGGTACCCCTTTTCCACCTCGGGGTCCCGTTCCGTCTCGTTTTCGACTCCAACACTTCGTCTTACCCTAAAACCCGTCAATATATACCCCCTTTTGTCGATCTAATCCCGCACCAAGAGTTCTCGCGCGGTCTTTGTTTCTGCTGTTTCTGTCTGCCAGGGTTTAGCCATGTCAAGCTCCGGATCCAACCTAGGGGGGGGGAAGATCCACCCAAGGGAGGCATTGTGAACCATTACCTCAACTCCGTGATGACCCCCATGAAAACCCTGACCATGAAGGATGGTGTGTTGCTCATGGAGGAGGTGAAGGCTCCCAAGACCGAAGGCACGCTAGAGGAGAGGCTGGAGGCTCTGGAACAAACAGTTTTCAGGTATAACTCTATTGTTGAACGCAGCCTTGATGCCCGCCACTTCATGAATCTGGAGCTGGAGAAGAAGATAGAGGAGTACGAGGAGAGGATCAAGGACCTGGGGACTAGGTATCTGCGTGTCATATCAGAGATGGATAGGTACCAAGCTCTGATGTGGGACATGGAGAACCAGAACTGTGAGTATGAAGAACGTTTCAAGAAGATTGCAGAAGCTGCCACTCTCAAGTACAATGCTCCACCCATGTCCTTCCATACTGGAAGGCCTTTTCCATGGAAGCAGGAAGAGTGGAAGGAAGATTACGACAAGAAGAAGAAAGAGTGGTGGGCTGAATACGAGAAGAAGGGAGAATGAAGAAATTACCGCAACCATCTAAGCTTGGGGGAGTTTCACCTATCCCCCGTCTTTTATCAGCTTTACCATGTCTATCTAGTTTTGGTGTGTCTTGCTTTTATTATCTAGTTATCGTTTTTGTTTAGGCTTGAGTGAGCTCATTGAGCATTATCATGCATCCCCGTCTTATGGTTTATCAATGAATAATAAAGTATGGTGCCATCCATGATTCCCTTGTTTTGGGGATTTATGGGTAACACTCATGCAAATGAGCATGGCATATTTAGAGGTTTCAATCACATCTTGCCTTGAAATTAATTAACTTGAGTGTGTTGGACAATTGTAGAATTATCTCAATATGACATAAATCCACTATCTATCTATTAGCTTAATGGCTATTCCGAGCATGTTCACCATGTTATAGTTTCATTTATGCTCTAAATTAAGATGCTTATGTTATTAATTGGCATGGGCTGAATTTGGGATAAGACTCTCACGAAATTTTGAATGCACACATTTATTTCTATTGCACTTAACAAACATGACCCATTAATGGGAGCTAAAAGTTTTGTGCTTGACAAGGATTTTGGTTGGGAGTTGGCTAACACGTGCATCACGTGAAAAGCTTTCAACATTGCACAAAGAAATTTTATATTTAGTTGATGTCATGTGCTTTTGTTTTTGGACTCCTGCCATGCCGAAATGAAATAGAGGAATAGTAAGTTTTGATGAGTAAGTATATATGACTAGAGAAATTGCATTGGGCCGCTAACCCAAGCCATGCTTGATCATGGTGGAAATTTACTTACAGCTAGAGTGGACTCTACAAACACATCCTACAATAAAATAAGAAGCTATGCATATAGTGAATGAAATAAAAAAGGATGATGAGTCTACTCCGTTTGTTCATCTTGTTATTGTGACATGGGCTGGTTTCTATGTCATGGGGCAAGAGGTACCTCTTTGCAATTCTCTATGATGTCATTAATACTTATTATGATTGTACAAAGCTTATTAGGAATCTTAAGTTGAGTAATCATGGAGTAGGTTTTCACACTCACGGGGCATGAGACATTCAACCAACACCTTGTCAACCACATTACTTCAACATTCATAAATTAAGATGCTAATGATAAAGGGGCAATGAGAGTCTTAGCCCAATGGATGCCACATTACAATGACTAATTTAAGCTGAATAGTTTGGAAACTAAATTAGACTTGATCATGTGTTACCTCTACTCATTTATCTTTCTCCAAATTAAAGAGTATAATTCGATTGTCCAACATATAATGGTTATTTGCTTTGAAAAGTATGGGGTGTTTGCTAGAGCTTCGAATATGTTATCCTTATGTGTATGAGTTCTATTCATTCATCTTGCATTATAACTGAACATGATGATTATACAATTCCCGTATTTATTTATCAACCATAAGTCCATTGATGCATGTAATGATCTATGTCCTTATTTACTCGAGGACGAGCAAAGGTTCAAGCTTGGGGGAGTTGATACGTGCATTTTATATCATCATTTATACCCTCCATATAGGCATTATTAGGATGTTTTATCAATGTTATGTCATTGTTTTGCATGTTTTAGATGATTTTATGGGACTTTCCTACAAAGTCCCTATTTTTGGTATTTAATTTCTGGGTGTCAGAAAACACCTGTTTTCATGTTTTTGATGTTTCAGGAGCTACATGTATCCAAATTGCGAAAGGAAAGAAACCCTGTCAGTTTTTCTTCGGGAGAAAGGCCGTGGCCACAAGACACAAAGGAGGAGGTCCAGGAGGCCCAAAAGGGGGTAGCCCACGCGGCCAGATTCCCTGGCTGCGTGTGGGGCTGCCAAATGGGCCCACATCACCTCCTCCCCGAGGTCTTTTTGCTGACGAATCCGTCTTCCCCGAAAACGAACACCCTAATTTTCCCGAGACGAGACGGAACCGCCAGGGCGGCGAAACTCGAAACTCTCCGCGGGGGAGACAGATCCTGCTGCTCCGGAGCTCCGGAGAAGGGGGAAATCATCCCCATCTACTCCTTGGTGTGGGAGGAGGCATCTCCATCACCATCCTCACCAGCACCTGCATCTCCACCATCACCATCACCGTGATCCACTCCATTCCCCTCATAGTTTGATCATTGCTACACCCTAGATACGTGTTATTGTACTCCGTTGCATGTTTGGGATTGAGTACTTGTCATTATTTGGTGGTGGATCCATTGTTTCAGATTGTGTTGTACCACATATGTCACCATACATGATCATGTTTGCACGTTGTGAGTAGTTCCCGCATGTTCCTGAGGGCATAGGATGAATTGGCAATTATTTGTTACATAAGATGAGTTGTTATTTGGTCTAGTATTTATCTTTTATGTGATTCTATGATGGTGTTGTACGAACGTCGACTGTACAACACTTCACCTACATGGGCTCATAGGAGAACACCGTAGTGTAGTGACGTGATGATGTCTTTAGGTGACAGGAACTTGAGACAGAGTCGTTGAATTGCATTATGAGGGTACTTGTATCGGGGACCTTAGAGCATAAGGCTATGGTGGGACATCATGTCTTAATAATTCTCGTGCTATCATTTAATTGGCCACGTGATCCATCATAAGGGGTGATAGTTTATTTATTTAGCTATTCCTATTTGTGGCTCCGTCCGAAGAAGATTAAAACTAGACAAGATATACAAACATGTTATGCAATGAATCACTATGCCAGCTAAATCCGTGCAGCCCTCGGGACCGTTTTCCACATATAAGACACAAACACACACTTGAGCTTGTCCTCTTGCGCATTAGAGGATTGGGCTTTGTCTCTCATTGAGACCTACTACTTGCTGCAATTTACTTTCCGCATTTTACTTTACTTGCACTACACAATTAAAACACAAAAACACCTGTTGCTTTTATTATTCCTTTGCTATTCTACTTACAAGTTCCTTCTGCTCCTCGTGGGTTCGAAAACCTTTCTAATTCGAAAAGTACTACTATTGATCTCCTGCACTTGGGAGCCATCAACGTGACCCGGGGTTTTCGTCCCCCGGGTCATCCTTTCTTTCGTGAGGTTCTCCAGCACTATAAACTCCGGGTTTTCGACATAGGCCCTAACTCGATTTTGAACATTTGCCATTTAATTGTTCTCTGCGAGGCTTATCTTTGCATCGCCCCCAATCTTGCTTTGTTCCTTGAACTTTTCCAATGCAAGCCTTGCCGTGAAAACATGGATGGACCCCTCCTTGTCTGTGGGGGCGTGTCCATCCAAAGACGCAAGAAATCGTTAATGCCGACTCTCAGTCTTCATTCCCACGTGAAGCGCTGGCAGAAAACGTTCTTTTACTGCAAGGACACATCCAAACCCGGCGAAAAGCCTTTGCCGGGTTTTTCCACTGAAACTCTTTCTCTTAGCGATAACTGAAGCGCTTTCGCTCCAGAAACCGAAAGACAATCTATTCAACCACTCCTTCACAAGTTAGCCGTCTTTGATGCCCATGGTCTGTGTGGGTTAAACCTGATCAAGACCTGGATCAATTATAGGATCCATCCCAACAGCATTCGCCCAAAGCTGCTCTGCGAATACTCGGGCCATCTGACCGACTCTCTCCGATACTCGGAGAAGTCATACCAGGCCGTAGACGTCAACAAGGTTATGAAAAATTTCTTGGCCGAGAAGATGGATGCCATCAAGAGCATTTCTGGGCTCTCCCCCTTCTCTCGCTCAAACCCGGCTCCACCAGTAAGAACCGGCTAATCCCTTTTGTACCGATTGAGTTTTCTAACTCGCATATACTAACTTTTATCTCTACTGCTTTTTACCCAAGAATCTGACGAATGGTGGAAGATTGTCACCCCTCCCCCCTCCGAAAACTCGGAAGAGGAAGAGCCGAGTGACAGCAAAGAAGGTGATTCCAAGTTACTAAACAAGTACTTTGTCAACTTACTAGATCAAGATTCTCCTCCCACCATTATTCCTCACAATACACCACCATCACCAGCTCCGGCCGACAAGGTCGATTCCGAGTCTGAGGAGAGCGAGGCAGAGCCGGAAGCCGAGCTAACCAAAAAGAGGAAGGCCAAGGGGGTCACCTTCAAGGTATCATATTCTTTCATAACCTTAAACCCGGGAATCATATACTGATATGTGCAAGCCCATCAAATTTCTAACCCCCGTATCATCTTCAGAAGGTTGCATCTCCTCCAGCTAAGCGGCGGGCAACCCGGTCTTCGCCGGGTGACGATCCCCTTAACCCCGGGATTTCTCTTCAATCACTCGCTCGCCGAGCCGGTACTCCTTCAACTTATCCTGTTTACACTCCACGAAAATTTCCATCTCCGAGTCATCCATTAGCCGAAAAACTCCGAGTCTCACTTTCCAATTCTCTATCAGTGTCCTCCGGGTCTAGCAATGATCTCCCTAGTGACTTTGTCGTGAATACCGGGTAATTTTCATACCTTGCTTGACAATACCTTATACTTTGCAGGTTTTACTTTTATAAACCATTAACACTTCTCCTTTTCTTCCTTCAGGGCTAAGGTCACACTCAGCGACGCGGTTGAGACCCTTGTCGACGATCCAACGGCGGAAGACCCAGAGAGTGCCGCCAATCCTCCACCTACTGAAGAGCAAGGGCCGGCTAACACGGCCAACCCCATGACCGAGTCTCCTCCTCCCACGCATCAGTCGGTTGATCTCGATGTTGAATATCTTGGAACGCAAAGTGCGGCTCCTTCTGAATATATCGCAGCAACTAGAGTCGACACAGGGAAACACGAGGCGACCCCACCACCGGCTGATCAGAAAGCCAGCTCTTCCAGGCCGACTCTCAGTGGCCATGAGTTTGAAAAACTGTTGAAGGGTATCGCTCCCTGAAGGCAACTGAGGGGGAGATTGTCGAGTCTCTGGCAGCTGAGCACCAGGTTAGTTTACCTAGTACTATGTATATACTCATCCTAGTCCCCAAGTTCTGAATGAACTGTCCACAGTCATTCGGTACTTTGAGCTCATTGCCGACTGATGTTTCTTTGTCTTTTTCAGGCTTACATTACCCAAACAGATGAACTGTTGGCAAAGACCAATGAACTCCTGCAAGCCGAAACAAAACTCCGTGAAGACCTGGAGGCCAACGTCAAGGAGCTCTCCAAACAGTGCAAGAAGTATAAGAAGAGACTCCACGCCGCTGAGGAGGTTGTGAATAAACTCTCAACTTTCATTGCCGAGACTTATAACTCCATCATAGGTAAAGCACATCTAAATTTCCGACTGTCGCCTTGTATCACTCGGATTTCCCGTTTTAGAGGGTTTTTGACCCGGATCTCACTATCTTACTTCTCTTTGTGTACTGCAGGTCCGGGTGAAGTTGCTGGGGAACATGATGATCTCAAAAAGCTGAAGATACTCAAGACTGTCATCCGACAATTCTCGGCAGTGTAGTAAGGACGTAGCTGAGCCATGTTCCTGGTCGTTCACGCTCTTGCATGGAGGAGGTGGAATGAGCAGTGTCATTCACATAATCCGACTCTTCCCTTGCATCCACCAGATAATACGAACCATTGTGTAGATTCCGGCTTATAATGAACGGACCCTCCCATGGAGGAGACAACTTGTGTTTTCCTTCCTTGGATTGCGCCAAACGTAGCACCAGGTCTCCTTCTTGAAAAACATGCGTCTTGACCCGGCGGCTATGGTATCGCCGTAGATCCTGCTGATATATTGCGGACCGCTCCAAGGCATGTTCCCTGTGCTCTTCTAATATATCCACAGCGTCTTGCCGGGTCTTCTCATTCTCTACCTCAACATAACCCGACACTCTTGGCGAATCATGGATAATATCGCTTGGGAGAACCGCCTCTGCACCATAAACCATAAAAAACGGGGTCATCTGAGTAGACCTGTTAGGTGTAGTATTGATTCCCCAGATAACAGAAGGTAACTCCTCCACCCATGCTCCAGTAGCTCTGATACACGGGACTCGCAGTCGTGGTTTTAACCCACGCAGTAGCTCTTGGTTTGCTCTCTCCACCTGACCATTGGCTTGCGGATGGGCTATGGAGGCTACGTCAAGTCGAATGCCATTGTTTCCGCAAAACCTTTCCATTTATCCAAAGGACATGTTAGTTCCATTGTCTGTGATTATGCTGTGGGGGTATCCAAACCGATATATGATCTTCTTCAAGAATTTCACAGCTGTGGCCGCCTCACAGTTCGTCACTGGAATAACCTCAACCCACTTTGTGAACTTATCCACGGCTACCAATAAATGAGTCTTTTTGCATAGAGACATATGGAAAGGGCCTACCATATCCTTACTCCAAACCGCAAATGGCCAGGTCAATGGGATTGTCCGCAGCTCCATAGCCGGTACATGGATTTGCCGAGCATACCTCTGGCATCCATCACACCTTGCAACCAAACGTTCTGCATCAGCCAAAGCTGTAAGACAAAAGAAACCATGCCGATATGCCTTGGCCACAAGGGATCTTGTGGAGGCATGGTGTCCGCAATAACCTTCATGAATTTCCTTCAATATTTGCCGGCCTTCCTCTGGAGCTACGCAACGTAAAAAGACGCCTGTAGCACTTCTCTTGTAAAGCTCACCACCAATGATGGAATAACCTTTTGTCCGTCTCTGGATTTGCCGGGCTACGACTTCCTGCTGTGGTAGCTCGCCCCGCAATAGAAACGCCAAGAACGGCTCAGTCCACTCTGGAATAGCGCGCACCACGGCCACAAACTCCAAACCCGGGTCTTGGTGAGCCATTTCTTCTTCTGACTCGGTTTTAACGGAAGGCCGCCATAACTCATCCAAGAAAACATTAGGCAGAACTGGCTCTCGATGGGAGTCGAGTTTTGACAGCGCGTCTGCAGCCTCGTTCTTTCGCCGGTCAATGTACTCCATCTGGTATCCTGAGAAAGACCCGACAACTTTGTCCACCTCTCTCCGGTATGCTGCCGTTGTCGCATCCTTCCTGTCCCATGTTCCTGAGACCTGCTGGACAACAAGATCCGAGTCTCCGTAGCACATTATACGCTTAATGTTCATCTCCTTTGCTACACGCAAGCCATGTAACAAGGCCTCGTACTCAGCTACGTTGTTAGAGCAATCAAAGTGAATTTGCAAGACGTAACGTAACATATCTCCTTTTGGCGATGTGAGCACAACACCAACTCATGATCCTTCGTACTTCTTGGAACTGTCGAAATGCATAACCCATGACTCTGAACTTGGCACCAACAAGGGTACGCTTGTCTGTGTCCAATCATTAATAAAATCAACCAGCGCCTGAGACTTGATTGCAGACCGGGGCTCATAATTGATATGATAATCATCCATCTTGATGGCCCATTTGGCTACCATTCCTGTAGCATCCGAATTATTTATGATATCTGCCATGGGTATGGAACTTACGATAGTAATGGGGTGTTCTTGAAAATACGGCTTCAATTTCCGACTGGCCATGAATACCCCAAAAACCAGTTTCTGCCAATGCGGGTACCGCTGCTTTGCTTCTGATAAGACCTCGCTTACATAATAAACCGGTCGTTGCACCGGGTAATCCTTCCCATCCTTTTTGCGCTCAACCAGGACTACTGCACTAACTGCCCGAGGCCCGGCCGCGACATATAACAACATGGGCTCTTTGGGACCCGGTGCTGCCAGAACCGGTGCTTCAGACAACTGCTTTTTTAGAGCTTCGAACGCCTCATCCGCCTCTTGATCCCATACGAATTTGTCTGTTTTCTTCAAGAGTCGGTATAAGGGTATTGCTTTTTCTCCGAGCCGAGATATAAACCGGCTCTGTGCCGCCACACATCCTGTAAGTTTCTGGACATGTTTCAATTCCTCTGGCTTTTTTAGGCTCTGAATAGCTTTGATCTTCTCCGGGTTAGCCTCGATTCCCCGCTCAGAAACGATGAAACCGAGTAATTTCCCCGCATGAACTCCGAATGCACATTTTGTTGGGTTGAGCTTCATTTGATATCTCCTCAGGTTATTGAATGTCTCTTTTAGGTCGTCAATGAATGTTTCTGCGTTCCTTGTTTTGATCACCACGTCATCAACGTAAGCATGGACATTGCGCCCAATATGATCCTTGAAACACTTCTGAATGCACCGCTGATATGTTGCGCCATCATTTTTCAATCCAAAGGTCATGGTTTTGTAACAAAAGGCTCCAAAAGGGGTTATGAATGACGTCTTCTCCCAATCCTCCTCTTTGAGCTTTATCTGATGATACCCGGAATAGGGATCCAGAAAACATAGCAGGTCACTTCCTGCCACTGCATCTATGATCTGGTCTATCCTTGGAAGGGCAAACGGATCTTTTGGAAAATACTTGTTGAGGCTCGTGTAATCTATGCACATTCTCCACTCATTATTCTTTTTCAGCACTAAAACCGGGTTTGTCAACCACTGGGGGTGGAAAACCTCCATGATAAAGCCGGCCGCCAAGAGCCGGGCTACCTCTGCTCCTATAGCTTTTCTTCTTTCCTCATTCATTTTCCTTAAACCCTGCTTCATTGGCCGGGACTTGGGATCAACGTGTAAGCTGTGCTCAGCAAGTTCCGTCGGGATACCCGGCATATCGCTAGGTGTCCAAGCAAAAACATCCTGATTCTCGCGAATAAACTCGATAAGTGCACCTTCATCCTTGCTATCCAGGTTTGAACCTATGGCAAACTGCTTGGAAGAATCGCCCTCAATGAAAGCCACCATCTTTGTGTCTTGGGCTGCCTTGAACTTAGCTCTCTCATCTTCAGTATTTGGTTTCTTCAGAGCGGTTCGATCTTCCGGGTCTACCTGAGACCTGTAATACCTGAGTTCCTCCTTTGCACAAGCTTGTTCTGCAAGTGCAACATCTCCCTCATCACATGATGTTCCCATGTATAGTCATGGTTCGTTTAGGACCCGAAATTTTCAGCTGTAAGTACATGTAACACGGCCTTGCCATGAATTTGACGTAAGCCGGCCTTCCAAACAGTGCATGATAAGGACTCCGCAACTTCACCACCTCGAATGTGAGCCACTCTACTCTGTAATTGTCCTTGGATTCTCCAAAAGCAACCTCTAGTGTTATCTTTCCCTCAAGGCAGGCCGAGTGTCCTGGCACGATTCCATGGAAGACTGTGGAGCTTTTCTGCAGCTGAGACTCCTTGAGCCCCATACGTAAAAAGTTCTCCCAGTATAGGATATTGATACTACTCCCGCCATCCATCAGAACCTTCTTTAGCTCGTAGCCATTGACCTGCGGCGCTACCACCAAAGCTAACACACCCGGATGTTCTATTGCTTCCGGGTGATCCCTCCTACTCCATGTTACTTCCTGATCTGACCATCTCAGGTATCTTGGAACACCTGAGGAAACCGAGTTTACAGCTCTTTTGAGTATCTTCCTCTCCCTTTTGGAGGTCCCAGTGGTGTGGACATGATACTGTCCTAACTGCTTTGGGTTAGCCTGAAAACCACATGCCCCACCCTGGTTATGACCCGGATTGCCAGCTCCTGCATTGCCTGCGGGGGGTGGCCCGTTGCCCGGGTTTCCACCCAGACCCGGTCCTCCTCCCCACCCTGCACCCTGCAGAGCCTTCTGTATTTCTTCATTTTTCCACCTCTATAGATCCACACATTGCTCCAATGAATGATTAGCCGGCCTGCAATTCCTGCTCTGGCGCGGGCATGGCATCTTGAAGGCATCTATGTGATTAGCCGGCCGTGGTGGTCCCTGATAATTATTTCCTCCGTTAAAGTTTCCATCCGCTCTGGGTCTTGCAAACCCGGCTTCAGCGCTGGCGACTAACTCGGAGCTTCCCTCATATGGACGTTTATGTTGATTATTTCCATTACCACCATTGCCACCTCCATTATTATTCGGCGCGTTCCCATTTCCGGTTCTTCCACTATTGTTCGCACTAGATTTCCCCTTTTTGTCCTCGATATCTTCTTCTGTGGTGTTAGTGGAGGCATGCTTGTTGCATGCGTCCATCAACTCTCCCATAGTAATTTCCGAAACATGTCTGTTGGATTTCATGCGTACTAATTTTTGCACCAAGGGCATATATCTGCATGGCTTCGCTATAGCTTGTATTGCATCCTTAGGCTGGATATCAGTAGAAGAGTGGAGTATTTCCATAACTTGGCGCACCCAGCTGCGTGCCGACTCTCCCTTTCTCTGCACACACCGATCCAAGTCATCAATCGTGTATAATTTCCTGCAAGTTCCATGAAAGTGCTTGACGAAAGCCGACTTGAGATCGCTCCATGAACTGATAGATTTCTCAGGCAAGTTATTGAACCATAATTTAGCTGCTCCTTCGGACATCATGAGATACATTTACTTGGCTTGGAGCTTTTCTGAAGCGTTGCGAATAGACATAGCCATCTCGTAACTGCTTAACCAGGTCTCAGGATCCATGGTTGGCTCGTAGTTGACAACTTTACCCGGCTCCTTGAACTTGTCCGGATAAGGCTCGGCCCTGATAGCGTCTAATAAACATTTGGGTCCGGCTAAGTTTGTCGGTACTGGCCTTACTCTCGACACGTGTGAAACCTCGGCTACCGCAGCGGGAGGCGCGCCAATTACCGGACCTCGTACTGCAGACCCGGCCGCACGCCTTGCCCGGGAACTATCCACAATAGCCTGTGCCGCTGAAACCGCTGGAGCCGCTGGCCTGAGTGGAGGAGGCGGCATTTGCTGCTGCTCTGCCCTCCGTTGTGCTGATGTCGACTGAATGTTCCTCGTATTGCCTTCCTGCCGACTAATATATGGCGTCCCATGCATCCCGCTCCTGTTGTCCGGGTAATTGGCATGTTGATCCACCGCGGTGCGTAACATCTCTATAGCCTGCCGGGTCTCTATCGCCTGAGGCGATTCTCCCAGTGGAATACGATCGAGCGCTAAAGTTGCGGCGTACACGTTATCCATAGGGTTGTTGAAGTGACCCGGTGGGGTATGGAATCGTGATGGCTGTGGCTGCACGGTACTGCCCCCAGGCACCCCAACGGGTAGCACAGGTGACCCGGTCGGTACGTTTGTCGGCTGTCCTTCGAGCGTCGCTCCTGCATACCCGGTTCCTGGGTTCACAATCGGGATCGACTGATCCTGAGGCGTGACAAACAATGCGGCCGGCTGTAGGGCTCCGCCTGTCGCTGGCAATCTTGTCTGATGCCTCCGATTATATACTCTAGTCATTTGTGCCTGTATACGGTCTTCTAACTCATCCAACTGACACTGACGCGCGGCCATCTGCAATTTCTCAGCCTCTACATCTCTCCTTTGCTGTTCTAACGCTCGGCGGGCTACATCCAGGTCTCTGGCCCGGGACGCTGCGTTCTCCGGGGTTATCACCATGGCCAACACTGTGGGATCCAAGATTAAGTTGTTGCTGAACAGAGCCGGATTTGGTGGATGTGATGTTCCCGCACTGGATGTTCTGTTCGTCCTAAATCCGAACATGTTCCTGTGATGAACAGTTTCGCCTGTTTTGCTGGTGACAGATGTTTGCTCGCCATTGACCCGGGCTCCGGCCGGGTCTCCGTTAACCGGCATCTGTTGATGGGCCAGTGCTTGCGCCGCACCAGTCGTGGCTAAGGTCACATCACCCAGGTTTAGATTTATCGCAGGGGCTGTGTAAACCGCGACTCAGAGCGCAATGCCTGATGAAGACTCATACTCTTCTTCCTCGCAGCTATCCTCCTCATACCGATCTTCGAGCAGATGCAAGATAGATTCGGTATCGTCGTCTTCATTAACCCGGCCACGCGGGGTCCATGCCGGCTCCTCCGGCTGTTCCCTCTTCGTGGTGGGTGCTTCCTCCGGTTTTGCCGTGCCTACCGACTCTTCAACATCCGACTGAACGCGAGTGGCGGCCCCTGACACAGAATCATACTCATTATTGTCAGCAATTAAACCCGACGTACGTACCATACCCACGAAGACGTTCACGCGGCCGATCGTGATGACAGATCTGGTTTCTAGCAAATCCGACTCTGGCCCCTAGCCAGAATCATCGACGATCTTCTCTCCTTCGGGGTTGGTGACGATCTCGCCGACAACAAGGTTCTTCATGCTTTCCAGAGCTTCTCCTGTGATATAAACACCTTTGGACGTAGGCCCCATGGTGGGCGCCAACTGTCGTGGGATAGTCACGGCAGACGTTACCAGGGGTAACCTAGTTTGGGGCAAATCGACTCTGGTGTTTGGGAGAGGGTTTAGCCCGAATTGGACACAAGGATTATCCTGGTTTGGCCTCTCCATTGGAGATAATGGCTTACTTCCAGCTGGGATCTTATTATCTATCGATCTGGAAGCTCGGACTGCAATGTCGCCGAGACACCAAATCTAGGGTTACAAATACCAGCTCTCGTGTACCTCGAATCTAGGGTTTCTACTCGAAATCTCTTAGTCTCTCCGATCTATGCTAGGAGAACCGGTTTATATAACACCCGATTTCCTGGCTTTCCTTACAAGATAGGGCTAGAGTTCTACTCGGAGTCCTCTTGTAACCCTAAACTACTCTTTGTAACCTCCAAGTCTTGGACCCCACGGTCTATGCCGCCTCTTAGGCCTTCTAGAACTTCCTTCCCTTGAGCCGGATTGCCAACACAGCCGTTGGCCCGCCGACGAGACCCGGCCCAGCATCACTTTACAAGGTCTTCACCTAAACTTGCTCCAGCCGGGTCTTTATCCCTTCCTTTGGGCCTATCGGGTTAGTATCCCCCTAACAAAACCATTCAACAAGAAGTCTCCCACAAAGTTTGTGCTAGTGACTCAAGAGGAATATGATTCCGGAAGTGATGAAGAAGAAGAAACCACAAGTGAAGTGGCCGCTCTTGCTATTGCTTCCACTCCATCATCTTCATATCTCTTTGAATCCCCCAATGAGAATCATCCTCAACCAAATGCCAAGTGCTTCATGGTTAAGGCCTTGGAGGTATCACCTTGTCCCAACTCTAAGACCCCAAGTGAACTTGAAAATCATGATAGTCTTAGAGTAGAATATGAAATTCTATCTTTGGAACGTTTTATGTCTAACATACAAGGGGAGACCAAGAAGTACTTTGATCATTTCATGAGCCAATTGGGAGAGGCGCATGAAGCTCTTGAGAAAAAAGGTGAGATCGAAAGAAGGGATGCGGATGAGATAGCATCTCTCTCTATGACTCTTGAGCAAGAGCATGATGGTAGAGTTTCTCTTGAGCAGGAACTAGAATCTATTGAAGAGTCACATAATGAACTTGTTTCTAATATCACTAAGGAACGTGAACTTGCAATTGCTAAATATAAAAAGTCTAAAAAGGATAAGGTTGAGTTTGGTGTTGGTCATGGTAAACTAACCGAGGAGTTTGAAAAACTAACCAAGGCTCACAAGGCTTTGGAGAGTCGACATTCTTCCCTCAAAGAGTTGCATGAACAACTTCAAACTCAACTTAATAAACTTAACAACCCTAGCACCTCCACTTATTCTTGTGATCATGCAAATATTATTGAGGAAAATGCTAGGTTGAAGCAAGAGCTAGCAAGGATCAAGGGCAAAGGACCTAAAGTTGATAAGGTTGTGGTCTCTACCCCCACAAGTGGTTGCCCCTAGCCCTCATGTGGTTGTTGCTAGACCACAAATGAGTGCTCCAAGGCAACAAGTGGGCAAGCAAGGTCTTGGCTATGTTGCCAAGGAGAAGAACAAGAAGAAGAAGATCAAGAAGAAGGACAACAATGGTGCTTCGGGTGGTGTTGTCATTAGGGACAACACTACTCGTAGCACACCCGCACAAGCTATCAATGTCGTTTCAAGTAGTGGTGTCATGAGGGACAACAATACTTGTAGCATTTCCGATGGAACTAACAATCCACACCATTTCTTATATATTGATTATTATGGTGTTGTGCAAGCTAAATATGTTGGTCCTATTGAGGGTTACACTAACTATACCATTTGGGTTCCAAAGACCCTTGTTGCTAACATAAAGGGACCCTCCTCGGGTCCTAACTCTAGTCAATGATCTCTTGCAGGACTATGCTTCTGGTGGGTCTAAATGGATAATTGATAGTGGATGCACTAGTCATATGACCGGAAGCAAAGAACTTGTGACGGAGTTGCACCCAAATGATATTGATGCAACCGTCACCGATGGAGACAAGTCCAAGTCTAAGGTATCAGGGTTTGGCAAGGTTGTGATTGCTCCATATATCACTATCGTGGACGTCATGCTTGTTGAATCCCTTGGTTACAATTTACTTTCATTTTGTTCATTAGGGAAGATGGGTTTCTCCGTCTTGTTTGATCCTGATATTGTGGTTCTTTTGAGGAGCAAGACTCTTGACGTCGCATACGTGGGACATGTTGAAAATGAGTTGTTCGTGGTGGACTTTTCGAAATCTACCAACTCTCAATCAATGTGTCTTTTCGGAAAGGCGGACGTGGGGTGGTTGTGGCATCGCCGCTTATCCGATGTCAACATGAGAACTTTGCAAAGTCTTCACAAAGGTGGACTTATGCTCGGACTAAAAGAAAATGTTTTCTTTTCCAAAGATCGCGTTTGTAGGTCGTGTGTTGAAGGAAAGATGCATGATGCCGCCCACAAGGCCAAGACTATTATCTCATCAAAGAGAATCTTGGAGCTTATCCATGTTGATCTTTTTGGTTCCGTGCCCGAGGCAAGTCTTGGAGGCAAGAAGTATTGCTTGGTGATTGTTGATGACTACTCAAGATACACATGGGTCTATTTCTTCAAGTGCAAGAGTGAGACCCAACAAACTATCATCAACTTCACCAACCAAGTGCAACACCAACATAGTGTCCAAATCATGGCCATTAAGAGTGATAATGGCTCCGAGTTCAATAACTACACTTTGAATGAATTTCTCAGTGATGAGGGTATTCGTCATCAATATTCCGCCACCTACACCCCTCAACAAAATGGTGTAGCCGAGCGGAAGAATAGAACTCTATTGGATATGGAAAGGACAATGTTGGCGGAGTACTCTTCTCCCCAATATCTTTGGGCGGAAGCTATTTATACCGCATGCCACTCCTCCAACCGCCTCTACATCCGCAAGGGCTTGGGCAAGACTCCCTATGAGATCCTCACTGGCAATAATCCCAACGTCTCCTACTTCCGTGTATTCGGTTGTAAGTGCTTCTATTTGATCGAGGGTGTTAGGTTGCCTAATTTTCAATCCAAAACTATTGAGGGTATATTTGTTGGTTACGGTGCCGAATCCCACACTTATACATTCTTTGACAAAGCCTCACGGATTGTCATAGAATCTTGTAGTGTGGTTTTCAAGGAAAATGATGGCTCCCAAGTGGCGAAATGTCATGTTTCTAATGTATATGTTGAAATAACTCAAGAATCCATAGGAAGGATGGGTGTGGGATTTTTCCGCCCCATTGAGGGACACCTTATGGCAACTCGAGAAGGACTATGCTATATCCAAGTGGAGCCCTCCTCTACAATATAAGAACAAGACAAGGATCCAAGTGTTGCACCTAACCAAGAACATGTTGAAGACCCTCCTCTTATTGATCAAGTTACTGAGCAAGATGCAACCACTCCTATCATTCATGCTAGTCAAGGTCAAGGCCAAGATCAACCATCCTCATCCTCCTCTCCTCAAGTTGAAGCTAGTGTTGAAGAAGTTTTTGTTGATGATGATGATGATGATGATGATGATCAAGGCCAAGTTGCTCAATACGGGGACCCAAATTATCAAGATGATTAAGTGATTCCTCCTCGCAATAATGAGGAAATCGAAGCCCGTCGTGGTAGAAGGACAAAAAGATCTTTGAAGCAAATTGATGCTCAAGACAACAAAGTGTTGGAAGATGTTCAATCTCGAAGATCCAAAAGAAGGCAATTGGCACATTTTAGTGAGCATCAAGATCACATATCTATGGTGGAACCAAAGAAAGTGTTTGAAGCTCTCGAGGACTCCGATTGGGTTGAAGCTATGCATGATGAGCTCAATAACTTTGAGCGCAATAAAGTTTGGAAGCTAGTTGAGAAGCCCAAAGATTGCCACAATGTTATTGGCACTAAGTGTATATTCAAGAACAAGCAAGATGAGAATGGCGTTGTCATGAGGAACAAGGCAAGATTGGTGGCTCAAGTCTACGCTCAAGTGGAAGGCATTGAATTTGATGAGACCTATGCTCCCGTGGCTTGCCTTGAGTCCATCTGTATCCTCCTTGCATATGCATCTTCGCATAATTTCAAATTGCAACAAATGGATGTCAAAAGTGCTTTCTTGAATGGTACACTAAAAGAGGAGGTATATGTTAAGCAACCTCTGGGGTCCGAGAACCGCAACTTTCCTAACCATGTCTACAAACTTGATAAGGCACTCTATGGACTTAAACAAGCACCACATGCGTGGTATGAGCACCTTAGAGAGTTGTTGGTAGACCATGGTTTCGAAGTTGGGAAGATCGACCCCACCCTTTTCACAAAAAGGGTAAAGGGAGAGATTTCCCTATGCCCACTCTATGTGGACGATATTATCTTTGGCTCAACTAACCAAGCTTTTAACAATGAGTTCTCAAAGCT
This sequence comes from Alopecurus myosuroides, assembly GCA_028641055.1. Taxonomy (NCBI): domain Eukaryota; kingdom Viridiplantae; phylum Streptophyta; class Magnoliopsida; order Poales; family Poaceae; genus Alopecurus; species Alopecurus myosuroides. Next base: position 265,140,114 of record CM054058.1, read on the forward strand.
TATGACTGACGGGTTTGAGATGTCCATGATGGGAGAGCTTAAATTCTTTCTTGGCTTCAAGATCAAGCAATTGGCTTGTGGGACTTTCATTTCTCAAGCCAAGTACACCCAAGACATTCTCAAGAGGTTTAATTTCCAAGGTGCAAAGATGAATCCTTCACCTATGCAAGTCAAATGCCACCTCAAGCGCAATCCGGATGGTAAATATCTGGACCAAAAGTTTTATTGTTCTATGATTGGTTCTTTGCTTTACCTTTGTGCATCTAGGCCCGATACCTTTTTGAGTGTAGGTGTGTGTGCAAGGTATCAAGCGGCTCCTAAGGAAATCCACTTAGTGGCGGTCCATAGGATTTTTTGGTATTTGGTTAATACCTCAAGATTTGGTTTGTGGTACCCAAAGGGGGCACAATTCTCTCTCAAGGGCTACACGGACTTGGATTGGGCCGCTGATGAAGATGATAGGAAGTCTACTTCCGGGGCTTGCCAATTTCTTGGTAGGTCCTTGGTGAGTTCGTCTTCCAAGAAGAAAAATTGCATATCTCCCTCCACCGCCGAAGCCGGGTACGTGGATGCCGCAAGTGCTTGCACCCAATTGCTATGGATGAGGCAAACCCTCAAAGAGTACGATGTTCACTTGGAGAAGGTTCCCCTCATGTGTGACAATGAAAGTGCCATCAAGATCGCCTACAACCCCGTGCAACACACAAGGACGAAGCACATTGAGATTCATCACCATTTCATCCGGGATCATGTGGAAAGAGGTGATATTGAGCTATCATATGTCCCCACAAAGGATAATCTCGCGGACATCTTCACAAAGCCTCTCGATGATGCAAGATTCATGCTCTTGAGGAATGAGCTAAATATCACTGATTCTAGGATTTTGACTTGAAGATCTTGCACACACACCCCTATAGTTGTGACGTGTTTGGATTTAGGTGTAGGCATGGACATAGGGGGGGTGTTATCCTAATACATTGGGTTCTCCCTCCCCCATTATGCCCAAAGCAAAAATCCATTGTTATCTCTCTTTTTCTAATGTTGAATTGTGAGCTTCAATGTCGAGTATTGGCCATGCACCCAAGATATATCTTCGCGGTGTCATACCATGATCTCTTACATGGTGGCTTAGGCCACCAACCTCTTCTTTGTGAAGAGTTGGATCTTAGTTGAGGTTTATTCGATATTTCATTGCATTTATATTGTTTTTCCCTCGCTAAGTGTTTTCGTTGGAAAATCTCTCTCAATTGGTCTTTTGATTGTTTGATTCTTGCAATAGAATGAGATAAGTACTACTTTCAGTTTGGTGTTTCTATCCTAAGCCTTCCTACCCAAAAACCAAACTGTATCTAGCACATTTTTTAATCCATTGAAACTAGGAAGTTTCGAATCAGATGGTAGCCGGAATTTCCGGTTCAGTTTTGAACCAGAATATCCGGGTGGTACCGGAATATCCGGTTCAAAATTGAACCGGAATATCCGGTCCAGTGCATCTTCACTTATTCGGAGGGGCGGGGAGAGTGGCAGTTCTTGCCTTTTTTTTCTCCCCCAACTCCTATTCTCCACCCCAAGAGCCGCCACCTTGATTCTTCGCCTCTCGGGCCACTTCCTCCGCGGAATCTGCGAGTCTGTGTCCGGATCTTGTTCCCCTCTTCCTTGGGAGCGTTTTCATCCAAGCATCTTCATCCATGGACGCTGCTAAAGTTCAAATCCTTTGAATCTTGGTGCCATAACCCTACCCCTCCATGGATTTGTGTTTTCCTTGACAATGCTTGGTAGTGATTGCTCCTTAAGGTACCCTATGCATGCTAGTGACAATAGGTTAGATTCACATGTCACCGGTCTAGTTTTCAACTCTAGTTTAGAATCAATCTAGTGCTGGTTTCGTGCCATCGGAATATCCGGTTCAGTTTTGAACCGGAATATCCGGTTGTGTTCTGCCGAGCAGCCAGAATATCCGGTTCAGTTTTGAACCGGAATATCCGGTGGTGTTCTGTCACGCACTCGGAATATCCGGTAGAGAACTGAAATGGAATTTCATCAGTACTAGTTTGATCCTAACTAGAACTAATTCTCGATCATACCATGGAATCTTCCCTATTGTTTTTACGTATGATTCCTTCATTGTTTGACATATGTGCACTTACCCCTATTGCTTCATCAATATTTCTCCTTCACAGGTAGTTCTCATGCTGACAAGTTGGGCCCTCGCAAGCGTCCTTCATACAAGGACACTAGTGATGAGGATCCCGGTGATGCTCGCCCTCCAAGGAAAGCTATTGCCAAGGGAAAGACCCTCTCCTCAAAGCCATCAAAGAAGAAGAAAGGAAAGGCATCAAGGCAGAACTACAAGACTGATATCTCCACTCAGGACTATGCTCAGATCAGACAGAAGGATTGGTACAACACTCCCCGTGATGTGGAGTGTGAGCATGCTCGTTTCTGGTTCTTGGAGCAGTCATATATCTATGCTGACATCTACTCTGACTACAAGTTTCCTATCTGTCAGATGCATCCTACCAAGTTTCAGATGATCAGGGACAAGGAAGAGTTTGCTGATGCTGCTAGCATCATAGAGAGGTTCGGTCTTGTGAGGCTTCTAGCACTGGTAGAAAATAGGCCTATAGTCCCGGTTCGCAAGGGCCAGTAGTCCCGGCCGCGCAACCGGGACTAGCTATGCGCGACTAAAGACCCCCCCCCTATAGTCCCGCCATTTACGGACCGGGACTAAAGGCCCGTCCACGTGGGCGCCAGGGATCCGTCGCGGCGGAGGACCTTTAGTCCCGGTTCTTGTGGCCAACCGGGACTGAAAACCTGCGCAGGTTTAGGGTTTTAGGCCCCCTAAACCTGGTTCCTTTTTAATTTATTTTGTTTTATTTCTTTTATAGTTTATTTTGTGTTTTATTTTAATTTTGATGAAGTTTCAGTACACATATATATATATATATATATATATTTTACGATACTATATACATGCATATATATATATGAAATTTCAAACAAGGAGAATTCAATAGGAATATATAATATATATTCAATATCGGGTGACCATATATACAACCTCGAACAAGTTTCCATATTACACAATTAAGATGGATGACCATACACAAATTCGAACAATTAAGATGGCTTATGCGTATAATAGTCATCGTCGGTGGACGCATGGTACTCTCCTTCCTTATCGATGACATGCCTAAGGAAAAATCCTGCTATTTCCTCTTGAATTGGTCGGAAGCGAGCTTCTGGAGTAAGCGCCCTCCGCAAGTTATTGAGACCGCTCCGCGTGGTCTCGTCCTTCTTCCTCTCAGAGATTTCTTTCCGTATGTTCTCACAGACATAGTATCCACATAGACCGGTCCCCGGTGGCTGCTTATCCACACCTTTGACCACATTTTTAAATTTTAGCTCATGTTTGAATCCACCGACATGTCCAAGTGAGAATTGTCTCCAAACTCTACATTGCAAATAAAATTAAATGAACAAGGGAGTTATTAGCTTAGGAAATGAACAAAAGAGACCGGTCAATATAGAGCGCAAATAATTGAAAAATAATTACCTTTGCATCATTTTTCTCATGTTGATCCAAAGATCTGTATTTGAATTCATAGAGTCAAAGATCAAAACTATGGAGTTCTGAAGATCATTTTTTAGCAGAATCCAGTGGAACCTGCGGACACGTTAGATGCACAGTCATGCATAACTTATCGATTAGACATACCATGCATGGAGTAAACAAAAGAGAATGGGAACATGAGAGAAACACTCACCCAAAAAGGTAAGGAAATAGAATATATCTTTTGGATTCATGCTTTTTAAAAAAATTGTACAAGTCTTTCTCCACGTCTTTGGGTGACGTTCTAACATAGTTCCATTAATGATTTGTGGGTCAATGAACCCAACATCATGGATGAGTCTTATTTTGCATTCCCAAATCTTCAATCTGCATAATAGCGTACGCAACAATATAGTTAGGACAATATATATATATATATATATATATATATATATAGTGTAGGCAATGAAGAACGAGATGAGGTAGAAATAAATCACTTACAGAATGTAGCAACTCAGGATAGATTTGTCGAGCTCACGCAGATTGAACAGCTGGAACAATTCACTCATCTCAACTGTTACAGAGTACTTTTTAGTGTGATGCTCCTCTATATAATCCACATACACAAATTCGTTGTCGGTCCATGTTATGAAATGTTTGTACCAACGTAGCAGAGCTTGCATTAGTGGTGGTAGATCCTTTTCCTTCGCAGGCTCGACGAGAGGCCCTTTCTTCTCATATTGTAATCCTACCTCAGCCATTTGCGCATCGTATAGGCCTAAAAAGAGACGAAGAGATATACCGGCCTCGGACGCATTTTGCATGGCAGTAGGTACAGTCAATCCCATTGCTGCCACAACATTTATGACCTCGGGGTCCTGTTCCGGAGTGGCTTTCACTATGAGCGGGGGGATCGATTGTTTACTCTGCATCCCGAGCTGGGCAACTTGTTTCCCGCTTTTTTTCATTTTTCCTTTTCCTTTCTCCTCCTCCACTATTTTTGCTTTCTCTTTCTCCTCCTCCAATATTCCTGCTTGCTTACGAAGTTCAATATCATAGTCTTTAGGCAAATTCTTCACGGCTTGGGACACTGTCGACAAAAAACCCGTAGCCCAATAGTCTACAATCGGAGGGAATACTTCCTTGGGCTCAGGCTCCTTTAGCGCCTTCAGTCGGCCCTTCCATTTGTCAACGTCAGCCTTCACGGCCAATTTGGTTTCAGCATCACTAAGTTCCCAAGGCCTTGGGGGGAGAGGCTTCAGTGATGGCTCCGGTACCCGTGTGGTCTTAGGTACATAAGGCTCCGGGTTAATAGACCAAGAGCAGGTTCCCTTGCTGTCCGCATGCCTCTGTTTCTTCGCTGGAGGAGGAATGGGGGGCGACGTCTGCTTATCCTCCGGAGGAGGAATGGGGGGCGACGACTGATTATCCTCCGGAGGAGGAATGGGGGGAGACGGCTGCTTTTCCTCCGGAGGAGGAATGGGGGGAGACGGCTGCTTTTCCTCCGGAGGAGGAATCGTGGGCGACGGATGCTTGACCGCCGGAGGAGGAATCGTGGGCGACGGCATCTTACCCGCCGGAGATTGTGGATCGGGGGACGGCGTCGAATGGCGTGAAGGAGGCGTAGGTGAACCAGCACCACCACCACCACCACCACCAGCACCTGCACCATCGGAGGGGGGTGGACTTGTTAGCCTTGGCGTCTCGCCTGGAAACACTATGTACTTCTTTTTCCATAGAATGAACTGGCGCTTGACATCTCCAAGTCTTCTCTCCCCTTCGGGTGTAGCTATGTCAATCTCCAGGTCCTCAAACGCTTGGACTATGTCTTCCACCGTGACACGAGCATAGCCATATGGAATGGGGTTGTTGTGATGGAGTGCTCCAGGTGTATAGGGTAAAGCACTGCCGGTAGCTACCTTCATGGAAATGTTCCCCACGGGATAATGCAGATCACATTCTTTCATCTCCTTTGCATCATCCACGAGGTAGTGAGGCTTCGGTGCACGACTCTCGATCATCGGTGCATTAGCACCTGGAGTCGGGGCCTCCGTGGAAGCCACGCTGCTTCTCAGCTGATGCTGGCTTCCGAGATCCGCTGCATCTTCATGCGGCCCTGCAGCCGACGCTTTTTCTTTCTCAAGTATTCCCGCCACGATCTTCTTCAGCTCACTGACTTCCATTGCAAGATGCGACATTTGATCTTCAGCCCGGTCCGTACCTCTCTTACGGCTTCTGTAACAGTACGGGTCACCCTCCTGGGAAAACCCTACTTTCCACGGCAATCTGCCTTTGCCTCGTATATGTCCTCCGTGTTCAGGATTCCCGAGGGCATGGGTCAGTTGGTCTCTCTCTCTGTTGAACGTGAGCACGCCCTGTTGAGCTTTGGTCATTGCGTTAACAAGGTCTTTTGTGGGAGCAAACTTTTTCTGCCGGTGAACACACTCCCCTGTCTCCGGGTCTAGCGATCCCCCATACCCGTACCACCACATTTTGGCTCTTTCGTCCCATCCCTCTGTACCTAGACGGATTCCTCTTGCCCTCAGGCCGTCCTCCATTGCCTGCCACTTAGGCGCCGAAACGCGGTATCCTCCTGGCCCCATAACATTATGGTACTGTTTCTTTTCCGCATTAGCCTTATTTTTTGCCGATATTTCCTTGAAATGCTCCGATTTATGTTGCGTCACAAATTCTGTCCAATCATCTCTCAGTTTCTCATGTTGTCCAGTGAAAATCGGAGTCTTTCCCTTGCTGACATATTCACGGAACAATTTTTCTTGAACTTCCGGAATGCTTCGGCCATCTTCTGAAAAGCGAACTCTTTGACTATCCTCCTCCTCTGACGTCCACCCGGAACGTCCTCACCGAATTCATCTTTTTTGTTGTATTCCGGAGGTAGAATGAAATGTGCAATAAGCTTTCTAAACATAATCTTTTTCGTTCTCTTGTCGACATAAGTGAAACCAACACGTGCTTTCTTTGGCTCCTTCCATTCCGGGACGGTGATCGGGACAGTGTCTCTAACAATGACTCCACATTGGTTGATAAACTTTGTGGTGTGCTGTAGGGGCTTGCCGATTTCACTGACTGATTCGATGGTATATGTTTCTCCATCTTTCATCGACTTGGATTTGCCACGCTTTGTCATACTAGATCCGGCCGAAGGCTAAAATAAGAAAGAGAGTCGCGCGCGTTAGTGCATATGTATTCACATTTCAGTAAGTTTGTATCACGAGAGTCCCAATGTATATATATATATATACCTCGCCGGAGGTGGTTGTTCTTTGCAATTGGAGATCGTCGTTTGTCGACGGTTGACCTCCGTCATCAATGTCCATTCCTTCACCTCCTTGATCATCGACAATTTCCGTTCCTTCACCTGTTTCATCATCGACAATGTCCGTTCCTCCACGTTCTTGATCATCAAGGTTCAGATAAGAAGAGACTACATCGTCTTGTTTCTCATCTTCTGGGCCCGGCACATAAGGGTTCTGGTTGGCTATCATGCCGTACATAATACCTTCAGCCTCCTGATCCGTATACGGCAAGGCTCCATTGTCCGCCATATGTCACTCCTGCAGACATGCATATAGTAAAAATTAATTAAGTATATAGGAGACTTAGCAAATATTACACCCTCTTTCTCAAATTAAGACATTGGACCACATCGTTCTGTAACCGTGGTAGATCTTCTGGACTGATTACCTTCTGAGATTGCATTGAGGAATGCACACAGCTTCACAATGGCTACTCGAACATTTTCCTGTAGGAGGCCCCTCAAAGCAATCGGAAGCAATTGCGTCATAATCACGTGGCAGTCGTGAGACTTCAGGTTTTGGAACCTTTTGTCCGCCATGTTTATTATTCCCTTTATATTCGACGAGAAGCCAGACGAGACCTTCATACTGCTCAGGCATTCAAAAAAAATGACCTTCTCTTCTTTCGTAAGAGCGTAGCTGGCACGACCTTGAAACCATTCCGGATGCCGGTCATCTGGGTCTTTCAAAAGTTGCTGATCCTGCCGTGCTTCCTTTGTATCCTTTGTCTTCCCATACACGCCCAAGAAGCTTAGGAGGTTCACGCAAACATTCTTCGTAACATGCATCACGTCGATTGCAGAGCGGACATCTAGGACTTTCCAATACTGTAGCTCCCAAAATATCGATTTCTTTTTCCACATGGGTACGTGCCCGTCAACTCCCTGCGGAACTGATTGTCCGCCAGGACCCTTTCCAAAGATGACATTCAAATCCTTGACCATATCAAATATCTCAGCTCCAGTATGTTCCGCAGGCTTCGGCCGGTGATCTGCCTTGCCATTGAAATGCTTGCCTTTCTTTCTTACGTTATGATTTCGGGGCAGAAATCGACGATGACCCAGGTACACGTTCTTCCTACAATTATCCAAAAATACACTTTCATTCTCATGTAAGCAGTGCGTGCATGCTTTGTATCCCTTATTTGACTGTCCCGAAAGGTTACTGAGAGCAGGCCAATCGTTGATGGTTACAAAAAGCAACGCTCGTAGGTTAAATTCCTCTTCTTTGTGCTCATCCCACACAGGTACACCAGGTCTGCCCCACAATTGTAAAAGTTCATCAACTAATGGCCTTAGGTACACATCGATGTCGTTGCCGGGTTGCTTCGGACCTTGGATGAGCACTGGCATCATAATGAACTTCCGCTTCATGCACAACCAAGGAGGAAGGTTGTAGATGCATAGAGTCACAGGCCAGGTGCTATGGCTGGAGCTCTGCTCGCCAAAAGGATTCATGCCATCAGTACTTAGACCAAATCTTATGTTCCTTGCGTCAGCTGCAAAATCTTTGAACTCTCTGTCGATCTTTCTCCATTGCGTTCCATCAGCGGGGTGTCTCAACTCCCCGTCGGACTTACGGTCCTCTTTGTGCCATCGCAACAACTTGGCATGCTCTTTGTTCATGAACAGGCGTTTCAGCCGAGGTATTATAGGAGCATACCACATCACCTTGGCGGGAACCCTCTTCCTGGGTTTCTCGCCCTCAACATCGTCACCAGGGTCATCGCCTCTGATCTTATAACGCAATGCAGTGCATACAGGGCATTCATTCAAATCCTCGTATGCACCGCGGTAGAGGACGCAGTCGTTAATGCAAGCATGTATCTTCAGAATCTCTAAACCTAGAGGGCACACAACCTTCTTTGCTTCGTACGTACTGGCGGGCAACTCTTTATTCTTCGGAAACATATTCTTCAACATTTTCAGCAAATTTTCAAATGATGAGTCAGCTACACCTTCCCGTGCCTTCCATTTCAGCAAATCCAGTGTGCAGCCCAGCTTTTTCAGACTATTGTCGCATCCTGGGTACAGCGACTTCGTGTGATCCTCTAACATGCGATCCAAATTCTCCCTCTCCTTGTCAGTTTCGCAGCGTCTCCGTGCATCAGCAATGGTCCGACCAAGATCATCAGCGGGCTCATCATGTGCCTCTTCTTCACCTTCACCAAACCCTTCCCCACCTTCAGCATCATCCTCCATGAAGGTATCACTGAAAGCGTCATGATAGTTGAAATCGATATCATCCTCTTCTTCATCTTCTTCCATTCTAACCCCTCTTTCTCCATGCTTGGTCCAACAATTATAGCTTGGCATGAAACCGTGCCGAAGCAGGTGCATGTGAACGACTCTTGAGGAGGAGTGACCCTTCTCATTCTTACATTCAGCACATGGACAGATAATAAAACCTCGCTGCTTGTTCGCATTTGCCACTACGAGGAAATCTTTCAAACCCGTAGTGAACTCGCCGGAGAGTCGGTTACCGTACATCCATTGCCGATTCATCTGCATTATTATTATATAAAGTATATAATTAACCATCATGCATTTGTTAAACTAACTAGCTGGAAATAATACAAATCATGAAAGGGTTCAAGTTGCTAACCGCGACCGCGGAGGTAAAATAAATGAAAACGCTCAAGTGCGGCTCGGACACTTAATATCATGTGTGTTTCATGCTATCGGGCATTTCATCGAACACCTTGTGTGCATAGTAGGAACCAAAAGCATATCCACCACCCCTTGTGAATGTTGTGAGCAGAAGTGACACCAAATGTGGCTAAGTGCAGCGAGCTGAGTTCTATATATAGGGATGGGCCTTTAGTCCCGGTTCACCTGGACAACCGCGGCTAAAGGCCGTGGGGCCAGACCGATGACCTATTAGCCCCGGTTGGTCTGGACAACCGGGACTAAAGCCCCTCCCCTCCGACAGCTGTGGACCGAGCACGCTGGGCCCAGACTATTGGTCGCGGGTCTCGTCCCGAACCGCGACTAAAGACCCCTATGGTCGCGGGCCGATTATTTTGGGGACTAATGGGGGCGTACCGAAGGCCTATTTTCTACGAGTGTAGAGACCCGCTGCCCCTACAACACCGAGCTTGTTGTTCAGTTCATGGCCACAATGGTGTTTGACAATAGTATTCCTTGTGGCCTGAAGTGGATGACTCATTCCACTCCCTGTCAGGCTCCATTCCACAGGTTGGGTCGTCTTCTTGGGTACTCGGACAACTCTCATCCTCCACTTGGCCACCGTATGCATGAGGTGGAGCGACCACAGAGGGATAGGTCCATGGATGATATGTATGCTCCAGGGTTCACTATTGGGAAGCTAGAATGGATCCTCCCCCCTCTATGATTAGCTCGTGCGCCTCTTCCGGTCCTTCTTGGTGCCCAGTGGAGGTAACAATGATGCTCTCACTAGTCCATTGTGCAACCTTCTCATTTTGGCTAAGCAGTGTATGGAGGATGAGGATCCTAATGCCTCTTATACTGTGGATGTCATGGATATCATCTTTCATGAGTTGCGCATTGGTGGGAACACCATACCTTATGGCCCATATATCATGACGCTTATCAAGGTCACAATGAAGAGGGAGTTCAGTGAGTTGCCCAAGGAAGAACATCATTTCAAGACTCTGTATGTCAAGAGGAAGAAGGTTGTTCATGCTCCTGTTCCACTTTCTGAGGGTGGTTCCACTATGGGAGGTGTGGCCCCTTCTAGTGCTCCCCAAGCTGATCCTTCCTCCACCTTACGCAATGTAGGAAGCTCTCCTGGTTTCAGCGCAACATGCTTTGCATGAAGGTGGATATCCACAAGGAGCAGTACCAGGCCTACCGCAGGGACAATGCTATGACTAGCACTCAGAGTCAGATCCTTCACCATGTGAATGGTGCTTCGGGTGATCTTCCTGCCCCTCTTGTTCCACATTCCTACTCTTAGTGGTCTGCCAGAGGCCGTACCCCTTGGGAGCGGATTGAGGAGGCATCTCGTGCCACAACTACTTCTTCCCGTGCTCGTAATGGAGATGACTTTGATGAGGAAGATGAGAAAGAGGACGAGGATCCAGAGAGGGAGGCCGAGGGTGCTTCTGACGCGTCAGCTGGAGAGTCGTCTGAGCATTCCAATTCTTAGATCGTTGTTGGGACGCTAGCACCACTACCTATCTCCTTTTTGGTGTCTTGATGCGAAAGGGGTAGAAGTAGTAGTAGGCCTACAGGGATTTGCATGGGTTTCGGGCACAAGCGTATGCTTTTACCATTTCTTGAGAGCTTGTGTCCATTTAGTCTTATTCGTGAACTATTTCCTTTTATTGTCTCGTTTAAAACTATGTGCTATTATGTGTTGTGAGACTATGTTTATTGGTTATCATGTATCATCGATTATCTATCTTATATGTTGAAGATATTATCTCTTATTGTGCTTGGGTATTCTTGTTATCATCTCTACGCACAAGTATATATTTCTCTCTTATTCTCAACATATTGGTTATATTGTTACTTTGGCATGTTTGCTACTTGTTGGAAATTGCTCTCCTTGTATAATTGCATTTTTTGCATTTGAGGCAAACAAAAGATGTGCATATAGATAGGGAGACATTTCCAGTTTGTTTCAAATATGTACTCGTCAAGGTTTTATTTACAAATCTTAGTATTTTCATCTAACACCAAAAAGGGGGGTATTGAAAGTGCATTTCGTTTTCCCGGTGTTTTGTGTGTTAGTTAACAATACTTATTACATTATTTATCGAGGTGTTTAGTGTGTAGGTGTTATCTTTAACATCGGCATCGATCACCGAAAAGATCGGTGAAGATTGGGCCAAGAGATTTGGGACAGTGAGGAATCGGATTATTCTAACCGGATTGTTCAGGGAAACCGGATATTCTGGTTAGGATGTTTTCTGTCCAGTTCGGGACAGAGAAGAGCCGGAATATTCGTACCGATTATTCATATCATACCGGATATTCCGGTTGAGGGAGTTTCTGCTCAAAATCGGCTAAGGACTGAAGTTGGATCTCACAGAAGTGAACCGGATTATTCCGGAGCAACCGGAATATCCGATTCAGGTGCGTGCGCAAGACAGAAGCCAACCGGATTATTCATACTGGATTATTCCGAGGCAATCGGAATATCCGGTTGAGGTCAACGATTTCGAAGCAGACTTGAGGAGGTCAATGATATTCTGGTACCAGTTTTTCATCCAAACATCTAGATTTGAGGAGGGGGTATAAATACCCCTCCTCTTCCTCTTTGAGCTCTAGTTCTTCCCTCTAACATTCAATAGCATTTAAGAGCTCACCAAATCCGCCATAACTCCCAATCCCTCCCACCAAACTTGTTGATCTTTGGAGGATTGAAGGAGAAATCCCCGATCTACATCTTCACTGAGCCGTTCTTCATTTCCCCCTCATTAGCTTGAGGGGTCTATCCTAGGGTTTCCTCTTGTGGAGAACCTAGGCATCTTGCTACTCTTGGTGATTCGAGATTATTGGGAGCCCCCAATTTGGTTGTGGGTGTGTGCCCCAAGTTGCTTGCAAAGGATTCGATTCCCGCCTCAAAGGGGATCAATAGTGGAAGGTGGACTAGGCCTTTGTGGTGGGGTTCATCGGAGAATAGGGTGAGGCCTTTGTGGCGTTGAGTAGGACTTCGTGGTGAGCTCACACCCCTCCAACGAGACGTACTCCCTTAACAAGGAGGAACTGGAGATTACATCGTGTCTCCGCGTGCTTCATATCGGTTACCTCGTTCCCTTCCTCATTTACTTGTGCGTGCCTTGTGTTTGTTGTTATCCTTGTCATATAGGTAAATTCACCATAGTTGCATTATCTAGAGAATTTACCTTGATTCCAAGCCTAAACTTGTAGAAATATTAAAATTGGTCGTAGCACCTATTCACCCCCCCCCCCCGCTCTAGGTTCCCATACATTACTTTCACTAAGCCATAGTCAAAACAAGCTTCATATTGCACCATTATAAGCATGAAACAATTTAGTCTTCTCCAACACCAATAAACTTGTTCAAAACAACTATCAAAGCAAATAAACATCAGAGACCAGATATCTAATCAAATATAATTGAAGCAAACCAACAAGATCTAAACAAAACTTGAGTGAAAAACAAGAGCTAAACGTAGTACTAGCAAAAAGTGAACACTCGTAGAATAATAAGAGTGAAAAATAGAATGTTCTAGGCAATGAAAACGGAGTGTATCTCTCCCAAAATAAAAGTGTTATGATCCAACCAAAATCTAAAGCAAAAAAAACAAAACAAAACACAAAGAAAAATAAAAGACGCTCCAAAAATAACACATATCATCTGAAGCAATAAAAATATAGTGTTTTGAAAGAAACCTGATATTTTTGTCGATGAAGAAGGGGATGCGTTGGGCATCCCCAATCTTTGACGCTTGTACTTCTTGGATATATCTTGGGGTGACATGGGAATCCCCAATCTTGATATTTTTCCATCATTCATCTCACCACATCATTCTTCTCTGCCTACACTTGAAAACTTCCTCCACCTAAAACTTCCTCACAATCTTCCTTAGCAACGTTAGTGTAAAAAAAACCCAATTGGTTCAATTTCAACACAACTTTCACACTTCAATTAAAAATTATCTACTGTCACAACTTACTTTAAAGCTCTTCCCCTTAAAAGAACACAAAAATAAAGAGATTAAGATGCAAATGCAAATATTGGCAGAAATCTGTCAAAATAGAACAATCCGTAAAGATAAGTTTTTTTCGAAAAACTTCTGTTGCTCAAATAAAAAGGGGGAAACTAATAGAAGTTAGATAACAACCTGGGTCATGTATCTATTTATTTTCAAAGAAATCCGACATTCTGGATGAGTTATATTAATTTTTTGGTAACAACCCAAAAATTTGTTGTTAGAACAGCAACTTCCCCAAATCAAACTACCCCTCAATTATATGTTACTCTTGGCACAAAAAAGAAATAAAAATGATAAGGAGCAGTTTCTACAGAGGTAAAAAACTCTGAAACAGAAAATAACAAAATAAAATAGAAGAAAACAAACGATAACGAAGGAAAACAAAAGTGGGTTGCCTCCCACAAGCGCTTTTCTTTAACGCATTTTAGCTAGGCATGAAGAACAAATCAATTATTATCATGCCTCCTTCTGGCGCTGTAAAGAAGGAGGCATGAACCCACTATCTAGCATACAAACCTTGTCTTGGAGGTGAAAACAACTACGTGGACAAAGTAATCATAAACACCAGAGAGCATTTCAAGACAAGATTAAAACTCTCTACAAATATGAGTGAAGCATCTCATATGGACATGAACTAAATAATCGTAATCTCATGGTTCATCGGATACTAGCAAACACAACATGCATAATTACATAACGGTGGTCTCGATCATGTGAGGCAGCTCATGAGACTCTAAACATGGATCCATGGGGAGAGAACAACCATCTAGGTACTGCTATGGACCCGTAGTCCCGAGATGAAATACTCACTCATCTGTCTGGATGCAATCATGGCGATGTAGAGGCACCCGGTGACGATCCCCCACTCTGGCAGGGTGCCAGAGTAGGACACCAGAAGCCATAGATTGGACTTTCGAGGTGACAGCGTCTCTCAATATCTTTCGTGGAAAGTAACTTTGTCCCCGTGATTTTTAGGGATTAGGGAAATTTATAAGTGAAGGGGGGACTTGAGGCGGTGGCCAAGTCCCCTAGGGGCCCACCAGGTGTGGCCTAGGGGGATCCCACGGCTGGTGCCCTCCTGGTGGCACCTTGGATCCCCTTTGGACTCCTTCTTCGTTCAGGGTAAAAATTGATCTCCGTGGATTTTCAGCTCTTTCCAAGAATATTTCCTTAAGAACTTTTCTGAAATAGAAAAACTACAGAAAATAGCAACTGGCCAGGGGAATCTTGTTAATAGATTAGTCTGTGAAAACATCCGGAAAATGAAAGAAAACATGTGGAAAACAAAAGGTATTGGGTAGAAAACAAGAATGGAGCATAAAAAATTATAGATACATTTGCAACGTATCATCCACCTCTTGTTCGTGCACTTGGTGAAGCCCTGAGTAAATAGTTTTTTCCACCACACCATGCCTTTGTGTTGTCGGAGTTTCCGATGGATCCTCTACTTTTGGTGCCTCGCTCGATCGAGGGTACTAAGGTCGTCATCATGTTGCACGTGTGCCCAAGCGCGGAAGCGCTCCAGATTGCAGCGCTCTTCTTCGCTATCTTGAGATCAGAAAGTGATCGTCTTCATCATCCATGAGATTGGATCTTGTAATGTGTTTTGGTCTTCGAGTGTAATTCCATCTAGCACGCTATCTACCTATTGCTTGCATATTCTCGATGAGATCTTGGACGGGTGGATGTCCTTCATGTAGGAAACTTTTTGTTTTCTATGCTACAAATCCCTTCAGTGGTATCAGAGCCAAGTTTATGCCTAGATGTTTTGCGTGGGTAGAACACATAAGTGTATGTGGGCGTTGATGATCATGTTATTGCCTTCTTTGTGTACTTTAAATCTTAGCGACATAGTGGGATGAAGCGGCCCGGACTAACTTTACATGTCCGTGTACATGATACTTGTTCTACGACTGACATGCAACTTGTTTTCAATAAGTAGTTGTCAGGTGTCTGTCTCTCTGACTATAGTTAAGATCTAGTAGGTAAGAACAATTTTATATTCGAAAGCCCTAAACCACGCAAAACATGCAAAATAAAATTAAAGGCATCTAACTTATTTTTGCAAGGCTTGTGATGTCATATGGTCAATGTTATAAATTTGATGTGATCATATTTGTAAATTATGACATACTAGCAGGATCCTAATGGTTGTCTTATTGTCTTGTGGCATGCGCGCCATATATCATATCCATGTGATATGTTGTAATTTTTGGAAGACAATCAAGAAGGAGGCACCATGGACCTTGGTGTCATGTCGGTGGAATTATGGAGATCATATCATGATGCACAAGATGGAGATCAAGTGCAAGAAGGACCATATCATATGACATTACTCATTCATGTGATGTTAATCCTTTTACGTATCTTATTTTTCTTAGATCACAATGGTAGCATTATAAGATGGACCCTCTCACTTAATATCAAGATAATAATGTCTTCTTCCTTAGTATGCACCCTTAAGGAAGTTCGTCGATTCGAGACACCATGTGATGATCATGTGTGATAGACTCAACGTTCGTATAGAACGGGAGTTGACGAGCCTAACATGTACATATATAACCTCGGAACACACGCAAATACTACGGTTTTACTTGGAGATCCTAGCATGTACAGACATGGCGTCGGAACACATAACCAAAAATTAAAGCATGAGTCTTATGGATGATATGATGAACATGTTGATGTTTGCCTTTGTAGCTTCACCATCTCACGTGATGATCAGTTTTGGTGTGGTGAATTTGGTTTGTGTAATCACTATAACAACTAGAGGGATGTTGTTTTTGAGTAGGAGTTCAATAGTAATTTTTGAATTATCTTGAACTAAATTTATCATGAACCACCAATCAAAGTGAATTTGCATAAACTGTAGTAGTCATTGGCATCGACGAACTACCTTACAATTAGGCCCCGCTTGGAAAGGGGGTTGTTTCTTCCCCTCCGTATTTCAATACCCGTCGTAGCCTGTAAATCATACGGACCTAACAAGGTCCGTAATGTTTTCCGGCCGTTTCCGGCTAGTAAACAGCCATCCAAGCAGGCCCTTAGATTTTTAAGTGGGATAAAATGCTTATGATCTCGAAAAACTATTTTGACTAGTACTGTATTAGTGAAATTTAAAATTGAGTCGTATTGTAGATTTTCAGTAAAGCGTACCTAGCTCCACGTGATTAATGATTGATTGATCTGAAGAGAAAATGATTCCTACTTATTACCCAGTGTCATGCTTGCTTCCATAATACCTGATCTTCAAAAGAATGTTTTGAGAATCACAGTGATCTAGGAGCTAAAAGTAATTGTTTTCGTCAACAAGCGGGGAGTGAAAGATATATTGATATATAGAACCTTGTTTATGACAACATGATTGAGTGCAATTTATTGTGACAATATGTGATTACATTATTTGAATATATACGAGGATTGAAGACGCTAGGCGTTTGAATCATCCAAGAAGTTGGGCACTAATATTATCCTCTAATTTTTTTTCTTTGAGCTATAGTAGTTTCATCACAATATTTTTTATGATGAGATGGATTAAAAGTATGGGAGAAAATAGTTTACTTTGCTTGAATATTGATAAGAGTGGAATCCAGAAGAATGCTAATAATATGGTGATAATAGTAGAACAATCGACTTCCAAGTTTGACTCAACGGGTGATGTATATGAGTAACATGCCAAGGAGAATGTGTCGGTTCGACTTGCATTGTTTGATGTTGAATGATTCTTATGTAAGGAAAAGGAATACTGAAAATAGAATTTGATACGTTGCAAATGTATCTATAATTTTTTTATGCTCCATGCTTGTTTTCTACCCAATACATTTTGTTTTCCGAATGTTTTATATAGTTTTATAGCTGTTTTGAATGACTAACCTATTAATGAGATGCCCCATGCAAGTTGTTTTTTTTAGATTTTTTTTCTATTTCACAAAAGTTCTTAAAGAAATATTCTTGGAAAGGGCTGAAAATCCACTATGGTTGTTTTTTTACCCGAAACGAAGATGGAGTCCAAAGAAGATCCAGAGGGGCCCCCAAGGGGTGCCAGGCGCGGCCCCATCCTAAGCCACGCCTAGTGGGCCCCTAGAGACCCTGGCCACTGCCTCTCGTCGCCTCTTCACCTATAAATTGCCTTTAACCCTAAAAAGATCGGACGGAGTTATTTCCATGAAACATACAGAGAGGCGTCGTCATCTCAAAAGTACAATCTAGGGCTTCTACATCCCTATTGTGGCAACCGGTCTGAGAGGGGAATCGTCATCGGAGGCCTCTACAGAACCATGATCGCCTCTAAACAGATGCATGAGTAGGTCATCTATGGACTACGGGTTAATAGCAGTAGCTAGATGGTTGTTCTCTCCCCTATGCCTCCATGTTAAGAGTCTCGTGAGCTGCCTCACATGATCAAGACCACCGTTTTGTAATTGTGCATGTTGTGTTTGCTGGGATCCAATGAACCATGAGATTATGATTATTTTTTCATGTCAATCTGATATGCTTCACTTATATTTGTAGAGAGTACGTTTTAATCTTGTCTTGCAATGTTCTCTAGTGTTTATGATTACCTTGGCCACGTAGTTGTTTTCACCTCCAAGAGATGGTTTACATGCTAGATGGTAGGTTCATGCCTCCCTTACATCTGTGCTCGAGTGAGAAAAACGTGACATATGGGGGATGTGTTGTTAGTACTAGGGAGAAAACAGCGGTGCTCTTGTCTAAAGACAAAGACCACTGCTTACATTATGTGTTGTTCTTAATGCATTTCTACGTTGCACACAAAGAAATCACTTCGTTGCTGCAACTTAGTACCAGAGAGATTTGCTGGATAGCTTTCTTGAGGTGGAATTTTAGATATGGATGCATGCTGGATAGTGGTCCATATGCTTTGACGTAATTCCTACAATGTTAGAACCCGTTAAGTATATCTCGTCATAATAGTATTGTTATACATTCATGATTTTTCAATTGCCCAGCTGTCATTTGTTCACTCAGTATGTATGTTTTATTTGGAGAGACACCACTAGTGAACCTATGACCCCCGGTCCTATTTTTCTCATATTTGCAACCTTCCTTTAAGCACTTCCATAATTGTTTCCTTGTTGTTCCATTTTTTACTTTTATTAATTTTCAACACTCTATACGTTTAATTGTCTAGTTTTTAAGACCGAGAGTTTGTCAACCTTTCAGAAAGTTGGGGAAAGAGAGAGTTTGCGTTTGTGTGCAGGTTCCACGCTTGTTGACGCGCCAGACAACATGCAACCTTCTCCAAGACTACAGAGTCATTCTGGTTCGATAAACCCTGGTTCCTTAACTGGGCTAAATATCCGCTGGACTACATCATACCTTTCGCTTGGGGTCTCCCAACGAGTGTGTGATCACGTCAGCATCAAGTAGTTTTTCTGGAGCTGCTGCCGGGGACTTCTATCATGCTACAAGGAGAGTCTCACACTTCCAGTATATTTTTTTGTTCTTTCTTAGTTTACTTTTGTTTAATCTTGTTTTCTCTTTATTAAACCCCCCCCCCTCAAAAAAAATAGTTCTCTAGTTTCTAGTCTTTTATTTGTGTTGTTAAATTATTTCGTGTTATCTTGTGAGCATGGCTACCAATCATACCACCAAGCTTTGTGACTTTACTAGCACCAATAATAATGATTTCATATGCACATAAATTTGTCGCACATGCTGCTACAACAGATTCTTAAGAAATTAAACCTGCATTGTTGAATCTTGTCATGAAAGATCAATTTTCTGGTATTGGAGAAGATGCTGCCTCTCATTGAAACAACATTGTTGAGTTATGTGATCATATTTATGTATTGCTACATGTTGTGTTTGTTGGGATCTGATGAATTTTGAATGCTATTGATACGGCATAAACGTATCCTTAATTTCTGATGTTTCATGTTGTTTTCATGTTGCTTCCTACATGTTTGCTATACACTTTATGTCATTTTTATCGATTTTCCATACTAACCTATTGACAAGATGCCACAGAGCCAGTTCCCTGTTTTTCTGTTGTTTTTAGTTTCAAAAAAGTTGTTCTAGAAATATTCTCGCAATTGGAAAATTTGAAGTCCAGAAGTCTTAGAATTGCCGAAGGTTCCACGGAGTCCCGGAGAAGCCCGGAGGGGGCGCAGGGGGGCACATTATACGGCGGCGCGCCCCCTGGCTGTGCCATGGGGTGGTGTGGGCCCCTCGGGCCTCCACCGCCTTCGCCCTTTTTCCTATCTATACTCCCCTATACGTCAGCCCTGAAAATATACCACTTCGTCCCGAGAAACGCCCGAGGCCGCCATCCCGAGATCGGGAGGGTTCTGGAGCTCTCCCCGGCACCCTGCCGAGAGGAGAATTCATCACCGGAGGGGTCTACACCACGATGCCCTCCTCCGAAGTGATGCGTGAGTAGTTCATCCCTGGACTACGGGTCCATAGCCGTAGCTAGATTGTTGTCTTCTCCACTTTGTACCTCATGTTTAGATCTCGTGAGCTTCCCTACATGATCGAGATCATCTTTATGTAATGCTACATGTTGTGTTTGCCGTGATCTGATGAATCTTGAATGCTATGTCTTCTGATTATCAATCTATCATGTTATCTTCATGCATATGTTATTTATGATCTTGCATGCTCTCCGTTATTAGTAGATTCTCTGGCCAAGTAGATGCTAGTAACTCCAAGAGGGAGTATTTATGCTCGATAGTGGGTTGATGCCTCCTTTGCATGTGTGCTCGAGTGACAGAATCATGACGGATGGAGGATGTGATGTTGCCATTAGGGAGAAAACAACGGTGTTTACTTAGTTTACATTGTTTACATTACATACTTTGTTTACTGCAATTATCTATTGCCTGCAACTTAATACCCAACATTTGTTCGGATGGTATTCGGAGGGTGGATTATTAGTCATAGATGCAGTTGGATGACGGTCTATGTATCTTGTTGTAATGCCCGCATGAATCACATAGTAATCTTTATGTCTTGCATATGCACTACGGTGCAGCCTTCATTTCTGTCAATTTCCCAACTGTAATTTGTTCACCACACATGTTATTTATCTTTTATGGAGAGAAACCGCTAGTAAACTATGGACCCCGGTCCATTTTCTCATACTGATAATACACACACTTCTTCCACTGCTTTCACACTGCCTCCATTGTTTTCACACTGTTGCTACTGTTTTCATAATGTTCTCATATTATTTTTCCACACCATACGTTTAATTTTTTTGTGTTCAGAAAAATCGGTGAGATTGACAACCTCACTGCTTCATTGGGGCAAAGTGATTTGATTGTGTTGTGTAGGTTCCACGTTGCTGCTGAACTGGTAGTGCGCCCTGCCGTCTCAGCTGCATCAACCTTCTGAAGTTACTCCTTCCTCCTACTGGTCGATTCAACCTTGGTTTCTTTCCGAGAGAAACTCACTGCTGCACTCTTCATACCTTCCTCTTGGCGTCTCCCAATGAACATGTGTTCACACGCATCAAGCATAATTTCTGGCACCGTTGCCGGGGAGGAAGAGATCTACAAGGGGAGTCTCTCACCTCCAATCTCTTTACTTTGTTTTTGTTTTTCTTAGTTTATTTTATTCTATCTTGTTTGCTTCTCTTTATCAAAAACACACACAAAATAGTTCTTATTCTAGTTGTTACTTTTGTTACCTCTTGTTATTTTTCATCATGTTGTTTCCTAAGTTTACCCTGAAAGACCTTCCAGTTGGTAGTGGTTCTATACTTGGAAAGGATATCATTAAAGAATTCTTAAATCATGTTAGTAAGCATGATAATTTTGAGGAAAAATCCATAGTACAACTTGCTCCAAATTATGAAATTGTTGCAACTTCTTTAATTCACATGTTAGAAGCTAGGTTTGTTAACCTCCATCCCATACTGCAGCATATGTTCCTCAACTTAAATAACATTGAAGATATTGAGAAAAGGAACTTTATCTTAGAAACCATGCTTAAAGAACGTGGAGATGTTGCTATAGAAGCTAGAAAAGTCTCTTATTGTTTCAATATGCTAGGCTCATGTGTAGATATTGTTGGTGCTTTTGAAAAAACTGAATCTAAAAATGAAAAGGAGGAGAAAATACCAATCCCCTTTAAATTTGTAGCACTGCATGAAGCCCAGGAAAAGAAATTCGATTGGATTGTTCCTGAGAATTTATTTGATGAGAATAGTAAGCCTAAAAGTTCTAAGAGAAGAGCCTCTGAATCTCACTTATATAAAATACAATGCATTATTAAGGAATTGCCTTGTCTTGATTTTAATGCCTCTCCACTTGAAAACACGTGAATCCAATTTTCTGGGCCTAGCTAAAAGGCGTTAAAGAAAAGCACTTATTGGGAGATAACCCATGGTTTTATTTTTTGCTTTGTTTTTCTCTGTTTTCTTTTACTCAAAGGGATGTATACTTCTGTAGAAACTCCTTTGTATCTTTGTTTTCATGCTTTAGTTGTGCCAAGTTAAGTTCCAGGCGAGAGTTGGAGTTGGTTTTGGATTTCTGCGCAGGAAACAGATTTCTGTTGTCTACCGTCAAAAATCACATAATTCACAGAAAGATCAAAATGACCTGAAAAGTTTTGTGCTTATTCCTCAGCTAATTAAGAAACTTTTTTGCTCTTTAAGTTTTTTTATTTGAGCAAGTAAGTGCGAAGAAAAAATTCGTCTTTACGAACTATTCTGGTTTTGGCAGATTCTGCCATTTTTCTTGCATTTGCTCGTTTACGATGTCAAGTGGATTTCTTTACTTCACGAAACATCAGTGGCTGTAGCTAATGTTTAAAAGTATCAATAGCACTTGTGACCATACATAACCCATGTATTTTTGATTGTTTCACTAACCCTCTAATGCGAATTACTCTTTGAGTGTGGTGTGAAGGAAGTTTTCAAGGGTCAAGATAAGAGGGTGATATAATATGATCAAGAAGAGTGCAAGGTCAAAGCTTGGGGATTCCCCCGTGGTTAATAGAAGAAAATTCTAAGAAGACTCAAGAATCTAAGCTTAGGGATGCGCAAGTCATCCCCTTCTTCAGCAACAATTTATCAGGTCACTTCTAGTGAAACTATATTTTTTATTCGGTCACATCATATGAAATTTACTTGGAGCGTCTTTTATTTTTTTCTTTTGTTTTCCTAGGTGAAATAAACATCATCATGTCATCGTCAACCAAGGGGGGACAACAACTATCACTGGCAATGGCTCTCCCCACCTCTCCTATCCCCACCCTAGCGCCCTCCAATGGCATTGAGATCTGAACTACCATGGAAGCCCTCCTCCATTGGGATTTCTCTCCCGGCCTTGCCGTGGAGAGACAGGTGCGTGCTCGTTTTGGCTCTTCGGTACACTTCTCCCCCCTCTTCTGGTCTTCGCGAGTTCTTCCTGGTCGTCTCATTCTCCTCATCTTATTTCCCCCTATCTAAGGAATCAGTGGGCATTGCTCTTCAATCTTGCATTGGAGACATTGGTTCCGGTTTTAGGGTCTACAAACTCTCTGATCGACGTTTTTGTTTCTCGGTGGCCTCCAATCGTGTGGGGCACTTTATTTATGGTCTTAAGGATCGCATTTGGCCGGACTTTGTTTGTCATTTCAGTCTTTTTAGAGGTGTTCATCCCTCCATCTCTGGTTTGACCTATCCGGATCCGACCTGGGCCACCTCAGATGAATTGCTTGAGATATCGCAGAGAGCCCCCAAAGCTATCAAAGCTAATTTGGATGTTCTTAAGGCTAGTGCTGCTCGTGACAATTTGGCTAGGGATGTTCTATCCAAATTTGGTTTTCAACGCACCCTCCCTCATTTGTCCTCGGATGTTGATCAAACTCGTTCTCGCTCAAATGGCGATGAACTAATATTTGGAAGTTTTCGTGTCCCGTATTCACCGGAATTAATTTCCTTTCCTAAAGAGCCGATTGTTTCCAATAACTTCTTGGAAAAATTCTGGGCAGGGATCCCCTCTATCATGCTCGAGCATATTGGTGACTTGCGGCATGTGAAATATTCGGAAGAGGTAATTAAGGACGTGCTCCACCTTCATTTTCTACCTTCACGGGAGAAATGTTTTGAATTGTTGGGTCGTTGTGCAATTTGTTCGCTGACTAGCCATCTTGCGCCTAATTGCCCTGGTATTTGTCCCCATTGCCAAATTTTGGGCTTTTCATGCGTGGATTGTGAAGTGGAGGCTATTCCCTATCCTCCCCCTGCTCACCCCCCTGCGGATTTGGATTGTATTGGGCCTATTCATGATGCTTCTCTTACTGGGCCCCTTATTTGCTGCTACAAGTGTCCGGAACTTGGACATGTTTGTAGAAATTGCAAGAACAAATATAAATGTCTGGCATGTTATGGGTGGGGCCACATTGCGCGTCATTGCCCTCTCAAGATTTGGTGTACATTTTGTCCTCAATCAGACCACTCCTTCCGGGAATGACCGAAGATTATATTCCATTTATGCAATTTATCTGGTCATTCTGCTTCTGCATGTTCGACGCGAAAAATCTGGGTCAAAAAAGGTAAAGGAATTTGCTCCAATTCTGTGCGCCCTAAAATCTGGAGAGAAAAAAATTTGGCGTCTGCCCAGGTCAAGGAATTAATTTCTTCGCTGGCCACCCAAGCCCACTTTTCGGTGGACCCTTCTGTGCTACACAGTAGAAGCCACCTGGTCCCTCTCGCTTTGGTCTCGATTCCTTTCCATGTTTGGAGCGTTGCCGATTCACATACCTCGTCAATCCGCCGGGCGGTGACACCTGCCAGTTTTAGGGGCCGCCCTGCCTCGATTACCGCATTGCTACCTCTTATTCCTTCGGACACACCGCCCCTTTCCATCAACCCGCACCCTTCCCCATTTGCTTTGCTCTTCTCTGGTCTCGTTCTCTCCGATAGCACCATGGCGAACTTCGCCGCCAACCCCTTTGGGTTCATGCCGGGTCCAATGGAGGTGGAGGCTGACCCCGAGGAGCGTCTGCAGCAAAACATGGTGGTCGTCGATGATCCGCCACTCTCCCATGAGACCTATGCTCTGGTAAACATCAATCCCCCTGTCCCCGAGCACCGGAAGCAACTGATACTTGATGAGATTGTCCGCATCCTTAGTGAAGACTTCGATTTACGGATTTTGCACTCTGAAACTTATCCTTGGGGTGTGGGTTTGCTTGCCTTTGGCTCGCCTGTTATCCGTGACCAATTAGTTCGTGATAGTCCGCATGTGTTCTATGAAGAGTCCACCTTCAGCCTTGTCCGTCATGATGAAGGGCTTAATATGCGTTTTTCTATATTTGAATTCGAAGCATGGGTCATGTTTTTGGGTTTCCCTCTCGATTACCAAATTGAATATTACATCAATAAGGTTGTATCTTTCTTTGGGAAAATGATCTTGTGGCATCGTCCGGGTGTCCGTAGAGATCGTGTACTGGTGAAAGATTGGATTAATGATATTGCATTGATCCCATTCAGTTTGGTTATTAAACGTGTTGGCTCTCTCGGTGGGATGGGGCGCTCGTGGTCAGTACCTGTTTATGTGCTCAATGGTCGTCACTCTAACACTGCTATGTTCTCTACGGAGGGCGCCCTCCCCCTGCTTAATCCTACTCCCCACCCTCTCATCATGCCCGGCCTGTCTGTTGAAATGCAGAATCAGATTGTGGTGCAGAATTGGCTCCAACTGAATGCACAACATGTGAATGATGGCAACGCCCCCTCTGATGTTGTAGCCCCTATGATCAATCACTGGGAACAACCGACTCCGATCCCTGACACCATCCAAGCCAATGGTTGGCGTGCTTGGCCGGCCACGATCTCACCACCGCCTGTAACTCCTCGATTCAGAGGGATCAGCTTTTGCATGATTACTGGCTACGATGGTCCTTCCATGATGGATGGAGTTCCTCCCTCTGATGCACTGCTTGATGATGGCCTAGAGCTATGGAATACTCATGTTGCTGATACTGAACGAGTTGCTGAGCTTTATTTTGCTGGCCCGCTCGAGACTACTTCACCTGCTTTGTTTGATCATGGAATGGGCGCAAGTATCACAATGGAAGTGCCACTCTGGCCTACATTCCTCCATTTCCTGGGATGGATGATGTACAAGACCCACACTCGCTGCATATTGGGCTCTGCTCGGGTCCCCTAGTCATATTCGATCCAGGGCATGCTCCTGGGACTGAATTATGCTCTGGCCTGGGCCATGGAGGATGCTCTTCTACACTCTCTGGACCCACTGACTGCTTCGGTGAATGATCTTGCATTCCCTATCTTGATTGATATCTCTCTGGACGTGGCTCTCTCTGTTACCTGGGATTCAATCTCTGATGTGGCTACTATCACTGCTTGCATGGATCTTGCTCTGCCGAATGGAGGTGGCATGCAGCTTGTCCCTGCTCCTGTCACTCTCACTGCACCATCTCCCTCGGTCACTGGACGTGCTCGTCCACGCAGGGCTATGACACCTATTCAGGTGACGACGGTGCGTCGATCCACGAGGAGTAACAGCGAGGGATATAAGTTTGAGTCTCCCTCCCTTGGTCCTTCACGCCTCAAAGGTACTCAGGTCCCCAAGGCCATTGCTCCTCCCATCACCCAGCTATCTGAGATGCAGCGCATCGGCGTTGAAGACTGCAACATCGCCCCTGAGGAGCTGACTGCAGAACAGCTCTCCCAGGCCAAGATTAACTGAACCTCTTGTCGCTCGGGCTTGGTGTGGGACTAGTTTTTATAATATCTGGTTGGAACTTATCCTAGCTTGCATCATGTCGAGTCTATCCTGTAAGTCTAAGTTGGTGAACCTTATGTGGCACATTTAATGTTGGAACGTTCGTGGTATTAACGGCGCTGATAAATGGCCACTTATCCGAGATAAGGTGGAAGAAAGCGCTGCTTCTATCCTTTGCTTTCAAGAAACCAAACGCGATAATTTTGATCTTTCTTTCATCAAGTCATTTGCTCCTAAGCGTTTTGATCGGTTTGCTTTTATTCCTTCGGAGGGTTCATCTGGGGGTCTCATTGTCATTTGGCCTAGCCACAAATTTACTGGCCATGTCATCCTTGAGGAATCCTTTGTGATAGTGATTAGCTTCATTTCGTCTGCAACGCTCGATTCGTTTATTCTAGTTAATATCTATGGGCCATGTGAGGGTATTGGACATGATAATTTCGTTGCCTGGCTATTTCACTTGGACATTGCTCCAGATGCCAATTGGATCATCGTTGGAGACTTCAATTTCTATCGATATTCTGATAGTCGTAATCATCCGGGGGCCAACATTGAGGACATGGCTACTTTTAACGAAATCATAGGTCATTTAGGCCTCATTGAGCTACCTATCAAGGACTGTTGCTACACTTGGAGCAACATGCAAGCGGACCCCCTTTTAGTCCAACTTGATTGGTTCTTCACTTCACATGCATGGACGCTCAAATACCCCAACTCTACTGTTTGAACGCTCTCTCGCCCTACCTCTGATCACTCGCCATGTGTGATCTCTATTGGTACTGATATTCCCAAAGGTGTGGTATTTCATTTTGAGAATCATTGGGTTAAATTACTGGGTTTTTTAGACGTTGTTCGTCGTATTTGGGACATTCACTGTCCGGGAGATAGCGCCCGTGCTATATCAGGCAAATTTAAGTTACTTCACAAAGCCCTTCGGAATTGGTCCACTAGTATATCAATGCTCTCGCTCTATATTGATAACTGCAACAAAGTAATTCTTCGTTTTGATGAGATTGAATAATTACGTGCTTTACACATCACTGAATGGAATTTTCGTTCCATCGTTAAAAGAAAGCTCAAATTTCTTCTAGATTGTAAGCTAGAATATTGGAAAAAACGATGCACCACTCGATGGGCAAAATTTGGGGGAGAAAACACCAAATGTTTTCACTCTATGGCATCCATTCGATATAGACATAACATGATCGCTTCTTTGGATAGGGGAGATGGCACATTAGTCACAGACCATCAAGAGAAGGCTGGTATTTTATGGACCACCTGATGGCTAGGTTGAGACTCCAAGTTCAGAGTGTGTAGCTAGTGGCAAGCCTTCTTCCCCACGAGGGTGACTCGAGGGTTTATATCGAACTCTTGGGGAGCCAGTATTTCAGCAGTTGTCTTCCAAGCTTCCTCCAGGATCCTGCAAACAAATAGAGAGTTTTGTGCCCTCAACCTCACCAAGTGGTTGTCAAGCACAAGGTGTGAGACTTCTAAATTGCAATGCAAAACTGAAAGTAAATGTGCAATAATTAAATCTACTACTAAATGCAAATGAGAAAATAAATATACAATGGATTGTTTTTGTATTTTTGTGATGCAAGTGGTGATGGAGATAATGTAAATTCGAATTGGAGATGCAAGTAAAGTAAATTGCAGCAAAGTAACAAGAGTGTTTTCTTATATTTAAAATAGGACCGGGGTTCATGGTTTCACACTTGCATTCTCTCAAATAAAGTGTTAGACGGTGGACATAAAGAATTACATGTGAGATTACAATAACATGTTTAACATTGAGTACTTTCATATGGGCATCACGTCCTAGCATAGAGATCTCTACGGTCATATTGATCCCTCTTATACTCCACCAAGATGCGAAATAAATCATAACACCTCGATAATTAAGGAAAAACCAGAGTATATCTTTAAGCAATGTGACATGAAGTTGAAGTAAGAACTTGCTAGATCTAGTCATGGAGATTGATTAGTGTCACTTCAAATCCCCGGTAACAAGGTACTCCTTTTTATCCCTAGTGAGGTAACTAAGAAAGGTTTAACAAAACCTAAGTGGATCGCTGAACTTCTGTCACTTTCACAGCACTAGCCACCCCCCGTTACTCCAACTAATGAACCCATCACCCCACACACGCTCTCAAGAACTAGATTTATCAAAGCTAGCAAATAAGAACGGGGTACATAAGATACATATACTCAAATAACTCAAGAGAAACAATTGCAATCTCAGATTCAATAACTCATAGAAAAGATCCACCACATAGGAATTACAACGGTGCCCGTAATCATGTGAGGCAGCTCATACGGATCTAATTAGCGAAGCACATAGAGAGAGAGATACAAGTGCTACTTCCACAAACCCATAGCCCTGGGGTGGACTACTCCCTCTTCATGGAGATGTCGATGGAGATGACGTTGAAGGGGTAGGAGATCACACCGGCGGCGCCCCGCCGGAGTTTTCCCCCTCCAATCTGGAACTTCTGGTCTCTGTTTTGTTGTTTCGGTGTTTCGGCGGCGCTCTTCTCCGTAAGGGTACGGGGCACCCTTTTTATAGTCGGTTTTAGGTCAAGACGGAGTCGGTAAGTCGAAGATGGAAGGAAATTGGGGCCACATGGGCCAAAAGGGGGCCTCTCACGCGGCCAAGGAATCTGGACGCGTGGAGGGTCCTCTTTTGGGCCTCCTTGCCCAATTCTCGTGGATCCTTCGCCCGCAAGTCTTCTCCTTCCAAAAAAATGACCCCAGCAGATTTTCACGTGATTTCGCGGAAGTTTGCCCCCTGAAACGTCAAAAATATAGAAAACGGGGTTTCTGACAGGCAGGGTTAATTCCATAAAAGTTGGGGGACTTTGTAATTTAACCCCAAAATACTATAAAACATTGAATTATACCCTTATATGATGCAATATGTAATAGAAAACCATGTGAAAATATGCAAAATTCATCTATGCATTTTACATGCATCAACATCCCCAAGCTTAACCCATGCTCGTCCTCGAGTATGAAGGTGATAAAACTAAGATGGGTTTTGCATACTGAAACAATCATGGGATATCAAGGAGGATTATTCATGCTACATATAATCAAATGATTAATACTAGAAATGAGTAGCAATATACAATTCATGTTGTAAGAAATATCAAATATGCAAGCAAAGATGCTTCATGATAGTTCACAAAGTGTGTAATGAAATAAAAGCACTATGGACCAAATGCATACACAAAATGAAAAATAATATCCTATATTGGTCAAAGAATAGCATAATGGAGAATAGAAAATATAGTGGACACTTTGGAGAAAATTGAGTAGAGGTAAAACATGATCAAGTCTTATTTAGACTCTAAATTATTCAACTAAAATTACTAACTGAAATGTGGTATCCATTGATCTAGGACTCTCATTGACCCTTTATCACTAGCATCTTAAAATTGTGAGTATTGAAGTAATGAGAATGACAAGGGGGTTGAAAGCCTCATGCCCCGTGAGTGTGAAAACCTACTCCATGATTACTCAACTTAAGATTCCTAATAAGCTTTGTACAATCATAATAAGTATTAATGACATCATAGAGAACCGCAAAGAGGTACCTCTTGCCCCATGACATGGAAACAAGCTCATGTTACAATGACAAGATGAACAAACGGAGTAGACTCATCATCCTTTTTATTTTCATTCACTATTATGCATAGCTTCTTATTTTATCATAGGATGTGTTGTAGAGTCACTCAAGCTGTAAGTAAATTTCTACCATGATAAAGCATGGCTTGGGTTAGCGGCCCAATGCGTTTCTCTAGTCATATAGATACTTACTCATCAAAACTTACTATTCCTCTATTTCATTTCGGCATGGCAGGAGTCCAAAAACAAAAGTACATGATATCAACCAAATGTAAAAATTTTGTGCAATGTTGAAAGCTTTCCGGTGATACACGTTTATAGCTAGCTCCCAACCACACACTTGTCAAATGCAAAACTTGTGGCTCCCATTATTGGGTCATGTTTATTAGATGCATAAAAAGTAAAGTGTGCCTTCAAAAGTTCGTGAGAGTCCTATCCCAAGTTCAACCCATGACAATTAATAAAGTGAATATATTAATTTAGAACATAAATAACACAATAACATGGTGAACATACTCGGAATACAATGAAGCTAATGGGAAGATATGGTGGACTCACTGGAAATACTTGGCTAAGGAGTGTTGGAAACAAGTTTTTACTTGTTAGAATTTTTAAATTTTTGGGCTAGCAAGAGGGAGATAGTTGACCAGCTACTATGCATGCATATGTCCATAGAACTACTCATTTCATGACAAACTAAATAAACCAGCAATTAACATCAAGGACATGAATAAGAGATAGCTCAAGACAACATTATTGCAAATTTCTACACATAAAAAGCCTATAAATCATGCAAACATATGTAGCTCTTCAAATCAACCATGGCATCCCTATTCCAAGTCATAATACTATAATCCAATACATTCCAACCCCAAACTCCAGTAGCTCAATATCATATAAAATGATGGTGGTGGTCTTATCAAAACAAAAATAAAAACAAAAACTAGACGCTTCAAGTCTCTACGATAAATGCTTTGCTTAGAAAAACAGAAAGTAGACGTGTGCTAACCAAAAGAGTGTAGCTCCAGTGGGGTGTTCATCACATCCCCAAGCTTATGGCTTTGACCATTCTTGGATGTCTTGAGGCGCAGCTCCTCTACTCCCTGTGAAAAAACTTCACAAAACATGTTTCTCCCATTCTTTTTCTGTGGGGTGAGATTAGCAAGGACAAACAAATCACATGCTTGCTGTGCAAAATTCCAAATCAAATGCTCCAGTAGATATAAAATAAGGTTCATTATATTGTATGTTCACTCTCTTGCTTGAAAGAATCATGGAAATTCGATTCCCAAGCCCAAAGAGTGCATAAAACAAAAGAAGGCAGAATCTGTCCAGAAAAGCAGCAGCAGCAAAACAAACGTTTTTCCCTAAGCTAGACTCGTCAAAAAATTAAGCCAATTTTTGTGCTTACAGAGGACGAAAAGTTGCAGAACATACTAGAAAAATTAGCTCAATCCGACATAACAATAAAAAACGTAAAATTATACGGTGAGCAGATTCGTGCTGAAACAGAAATTTCATGCACTAGGATAGCAACTTATAAGTCCAAATGGTTTTGACTTGACTCTTTATTGAAAACTCCAGAATTAAAACAAAAAAAAAACTAATCTCTTGAGACAGAAAGAGTACACTAGGAAAATCCAAACAAAAACAACCGGGTTGCCTCCCGTAAAGCGTTTTCTTTATAGCCATATAGCTAGGCTTTACTTACTTGATAATCAAGAGGGATAAAGATCATGAGGGAGCTTGTTCTTCAGCGTTCCCCTCTTCCTTGGGAAGTGCTCCATGCTTTTCTTGTGAGAGAACTGAAACTTGACATTCCCTTCCTTGGAGTCTATGATTGCACCTGTAGTACGAAGAAAAGGTCTACCCAAAATAATAGGACTAGGGGATTTATCCCCCATATCCATAATAATGAAATCAACGGGTACGAAAGTCATGTGCAATTCAATCATAACATCTTTTACTTGTCCTATAGCATGTTTAGTAGAGTTATAAGCAAGGAAAAATTCACTTGATCACTTTTCTAAATTTTCTAGTTCTAGCAATTCATATAATTCTTTAGAGAATACCGATACACTAGAACCTAGATCTAACATAGCATGGTGAATTTCTTTTCCAATTGAAACTAGCACCTTGGGGATCCATGCATCCCCAAGCTTAGGAGGTATCATGTCCTCATTCTTGTACCTAGCAATTTTTTCTTGCAAGACATGATTAGCAATATAAGATCCAAAGCCAGGTTGATTAACATTTATAGTGGGATCACTAGCAAATTTTTGTAGAGTAGCAATAAGTTCTTGCAAGCTACTTTTTTCTAAATCAAGCAATGGATCCTTAATTTCAGTAAGCATCATAATTTCCTCTACTTTACTCTCTAATTTAGCTAGCATGCTTGATTCATGAGGACTAATTTCATCTTTGCTAGCAAGATAAGACATATATGGAAGTAAATATTCAGGGTACTTCACTATTTCATTCAAAGTTTCTTCTAAGCTAGTAGGGACATGCTCACTTGTATTCTCAGCAATATGATCAATATTTTCAATAATAGGAGCAGAAATAGTAATAGAATTCATTCCTACACTAGGTTGTGCTTGTGGCTTTCCTGCTGACATGCTTAATAGAGTTGCTTGATTATCAGCTAATTTTGATAATGCTTTATCTAAATTCGAAGATTGAAGTTGCAATCCTTTAATATCAGTACTAATGGATGCAATAGACTTATTTAACTCATGTATCATAGCATTTTGACTAGCAACTTGTTCCATAAGCAATTTATTAGATTCAGAAATTTCACTAGAAGGCTTCCACTTATTTTCATTAGCATTAGGATATGGAACAAAAGGTTTATTTGGCACATAAGGAGGTTTACTATATGAATTGTAAGCATTACCAAAACCATTGCTACCATAATTCCTAACAAAATTAACATCCACACTTTCAGAATTACTACCAACTAGCTCCTGCAAAGGCACATTCTCCATATTTTGTTTATTAATAAAAGCAGGAATAGTGTCCATTTTAGAAGACAAATCATTGGTTTCTTCAATTGAGTTTATTTTCTTAGTGGGATTGGGTGCTCTTTCAGTATTCCATTGACTATAAGTTTGCAATATGCTTTCTAATATGCTCTTAGCCTCACCTACAGTTTTGCTCATAAAGGCACCTCCAGCGGCAGAATCAAGTATATTTCTAGACATGTAGTTTAGACCATTATAAAAAGAGTGTAGTATGGTCCATTCATTTACTCCATGTGATGGGCATGTTCTAAGCATTAATTTAATTCTATCCCATTCCATGTCTACATGTTCATTATCATTTTGCCTAAATGAGAGGATATTATTCCTATTTTGCAAAATTTTAACGGGAGGATAATATTTCTTAATGAAAGCTTCTTTTAAATCATCCCAAGACTTTATACTAGCTGTAGGTAGTGAAAGTAACCATTCTTTAGCCTTTCCTCTAAGTGAAAAAGGAAATAATTTCAGTTTTAAAACACTACTTTCCACATTTTTAAATTTTTGCATAGCACATATTTCCATGAAATCATGAAGATGCATAGAGGCATCCTCCATAGCACTACCACCAAATTGGTCTCTAGTAATTAAATTCAATAAACTAGGACTTACTTCATAGCTTTCAGCTTGTATTTCAGGTGTAGTAATTGGCCTAGCAATGAATTGGTCATTGGGTGTATTTGTGTAGTTACTTAATTTAGTTCTATCACCCATTTTAACAGTTTTTATGTAGTTTCTAATTTTTTATGCAAAACTGAAAAGTAAAGTAACTAGGAAAATTCGAAATACTAAAATAAACTAGATAACTAAATGCAAAGCTAAAATGCAAACTAAAATAAAATATGCAAGACAAAACAAAAACAAGAACAAAAACAAAAACAAGACAAGTAACAAAACAATCTACTTGAAAGAAGGTGGAGATAGAAAGGACGGTACTCACGTAGGTGCAACCTCCCCAAGCTTAGGTGTTTTGACACCTTGTTGGTGATGAAGACTTCTTGTGAGCTCCCTTTGACAACTCCTTCACCTATGGCTCCCCGGCAACGGCGCCAGAAAAACGCTTGATGGCTAGGTTGAGACTCCAAGTGCAGAGTGTGTAGCTAGTGGCAAGCCTTATTCCCCACGAGGGTGACTCGAGGGTTTATATCGAACTCTTGGGGAGCCAGTATTTCAGCAGTTGTCTTCTAAGCTTCCTCCAGGATCCTGCAAACAAATAGAGAGTTTTGTGCCCTCAACCTCACCAAGTGTTTGTCAACCACAAGGTGTGAGACTTCTAAATTGCAATGCAAAACTGAAAGTAAATGTGCAATAATTAAATCTACTACTAAATGCAAATGAGAAAATAAATATGCAATGGATTGTTTTTGTATTTTTGTGATGCAAGTGGTGATGGAGATAATGTAAATTCGAATTGGAGATGCAAGTAAAGTAAAGTGCAAGTAAAGTAAATTGCAGCAAAGTAACTAGAGTGTTTTCTTATATTTAAAATAGGACCGGGGTTCATGGTTTCACACTTGCATTCTCTCAAATAAAGTGGTAGACGGTGGACATAAAGAATTACATGTGAGATTACAATAACATGTTTAACATTGAGTACTTTCATATGGGAATCACGTCCTAGCATAGAGATCTCTACGGTCATATTGATCCCTCTTATACTCCACCAAGATGCGAAATAAATCATAACACCTCGATAATTAAGGAAAAACCAGAGTATAGCTTTAAGCAATGTGACATGAAGTTGAAGTAAGAACTTGCTAGATCTAGTCATGGAGATTGATTAGTGTCACTTCAAATCCCCGGTAACAAGGTACTCCTTTTTATCCCTAGTGAGGTAACTAAGAAAGGTTTAACAAAACCTAAGTGGATCGCTGAACTTCTGTCACTTTCACAGCACTAGCAACCCCCCGTTACTCCAACTAATGCACCCATCACCCCACACACGCTCTCAAGAACTAGATTGATCAAAGCTAGCAAATAAGAACGGGGTACATAAGATAAATCTACTCAAATAACTCAAGAGAAACAATTGCAATCTCAGATTCAATAACTCATAGAAAAGATCCACCGCATAGGAATTACAACGGTGCCTGTAATCATGTGAGGCAGCTCATACGGATCTAATTAGTGAAGCACATAGAGAGAGAGATACAAGTGCTACTTCCACAAACCCATATCCCTGGGGTGGACTACTCCCTCTTCATGGAGATGTCGATGGAGATGACGTTGGAGGGGTAGGAGATCACACCGGCGGCGCCCCGCCGGAGTTTCCCCCCTCCAATCTGGAACTTCTGGTCTCTATTTCGGTGTTTCAGCGGCGCTCTTCTCCGTAAGGGTACGGGGGACCCTTTTTATAGTCGTTTTAGGTCAAGACGGAGTCGGTAAGTCGAAGATGGAAGGAATTGGGGCCACAGGGGCCAAAAGGGGGCCTCTCACGCGGCCAAGGAAACTGGCCGCATGGAGGGTCCTCTTTTGGGCCTCCTTGCCCAATTCTCGTGGATCCTTCGCCCGCAAGTCTTCTCCTTCCAAAAAAATGACCCCCGCAGATTTTCAGGTGATTTCGCGGAAGTTTGCCCCCTGAAACGTCAAAAATATAGAAAATGGGGTTTCTGACAGGCAGGGTTAATTCCATAAAAGTTGGGGGACTTTGTAATTTAACCCCAAAATACTATAAAACATTGAATTATACCCTTATATTATGCAATATGTAATAGAAAACCATGTGAAAATATGAAAAATTCATCTATGCATTTTACATGCATCACCACCTTCAAGAATAGACTCGGTGTTTCTACCCCAATTGATTCGTCTTTCGATTTCTCTGCATATATACCTCCTATGGATGGATTAGAGGTTTTATCCCTGCCTTTTATGCATGAAGAAATTGATAATGTGATTAAGGACCTCCCTATTGACAAGGCCCCCAGTCCAGATGGCTTCTCATGCCTCATTTTTAAAATTTGCTAGCCTATTATTAAGTTTGATTTCTATAAGCTCTGTGAGGATTTCTAGTCCAATTCAGTTAATCTTGAGAGTATTAATGATGCCTTCATTGCACTCATCCTGAAACTGTCTCACCCCACTAGTCCTAATGATTTTCGACCCATCTCTTTACTGAATTCCTCTTTTAAGTTGATTACCAAGCTTCTTGCTAATTGTTTGCAACGAAAAATCCTGGATTTAGTTCATGACAACCAACATGGTTTCCTCAATAACAGATCGATTCATGATTGTATTGGTTGGGCCTACGAATACATTCATCAGTGCAAACAAGCCAAGTCAGAAGTGGTTATTCTTAAATTGGACTTTGCCAAAGCATTTGACACAATTGAGCATGCTTCTATTCTTGCTATCCTCAAATGTTGGGGTTTTGATGACAGATGGCTATCATGGGTGCAGGCCATTTTTGATACTGGTTCCTCTTTGGTGTTGCTCAATGGAGTACCGGGAAAGAAATTCCCTTGTCGTAGGGGTGTTTGTCAAGGAGATCCGTTCTCCCCAATTTTATTTGTGGCTGGTGCTGACCTCCTTCAATCAATGGTCAACTCTCTCATGACGGACGGCTCTCTCACCCCACCCTTACTGATCCCAGGAGCTGATTTTCCGATAGATCAATATGCGGATGACACACTTGTCATTCTCCAAGCCTGTCCAGCCCAACTTACAGCTCTCAAAAACCTTCTGATCAGGTTTTCTGCAGCCACGGGCCTCACTGTTAATTATGCTAAGTCTTGTCTTATGCCTATTAACATTACATCGGAGCGACTTCACATGCTAGCGACCACATTTGAATGTGCTACTGGATCCCTAACATTTATGTACCTTGTGTAACATCCCAAGTATGAAAATATCCCCTAGAATGTTTTGTTTCTTGTTTTAATTCAAGTATTGCATCATGTCATCATGTTTAATTATTTGTTTGCATTTGTTTACTATTTGTTTTGCATCTGTTTTATCTTGTTTTCATAATGAAACTCAAACAAATTCAAATGGTTATTTCATACTTGCTCTGTTACAACATTTGAAATAAAAATCACAAATAAAAACAACCCATTTGTTGTCATATTTTTCAATATTGATCAATTAATAAGATGGTGCTTTTATTCCAATTAATTATTTTCCAAATTGGTTTCAAATTCAAAGCAAATCATCAACAGCACCTCATTTGGAAATTATAAAAATACCAAACCATTCCAATATTTTTAATCCAATTAATAATAGGGTTCACCCTATTAAGTTGTTGTTTTCTATATTAATTAACAAATTATTCCAATTCAAACCAAATGTATTCAAACATAACCCAATTTGAAATTATAAAAATAATAACCAAAACCTTTTATACTCTTTTGTTTCCAATTAAATCATTTGGGTCACTTTATTAAAGTGTTGGTTTTAATAATCATTTTAAATATTCAAAATCATCTAATTTGGTTTATTTTCCAAACAGCAAGTAAAAATTCGAAATTTCAAAAACCTAAATTGCCAACTGATAGATTCTGAGATAACAATTCCCCATGATTTTTTCTCTAAATTTTTAAAACTAAAAACCCTATCAAATTCTTCCAATTCTCTTTGCTGCAAAAAAAAAAGAGGAAAAACAAATAGAAAAAGAAAACAGCCGCGCGGCACCTAATCTACCCGGCCCACCTATCTAGTTTATCTCCCGCGCGGCCCAGGTTTCGGCCCGGTACCCCTTCGGCGACGCCCCCGTCGCCTTCCTCCGGTACGGCTCGTCATCGAGCGGTGCCACCGCGGCACCCTGCGCCACCGACGGCATCCCCTCGACGTCCGCGCCTACTTATACCCCCCCTAGGGCACATCGCGCCGCCAGACCTAACCCTACCCCCCTATCTCCCCTAGTCCGCCGCCGTTCTCCCCTCGCAGTCACCTCTCTGCCACCGTCTGAACCTCGCCGGAGACGACCCCCTCTGAACCCGCCATGGCGTCCGCCGCTGCCACGCACCACTTGCCCTCCTAGACCCAGGAACCGAAACCCCGTCACCCCCTCTCTCGTTTGGACACCGCCGCCAAGCACGCCACCGACTGGATCACCGCCGCCATCTACTGCATCGCCGTCGCCGCCGCGGGAGCTACCCCAGGCCTCTGCTTCCCCGACGCACCACGGTGAGCGCGCCACCGTCTGATCCTTTTTCTCTCCCTCCGTTGCAGCAGCGCGTATCTGCACACGCCCAGCACCTCATCGCAGCACACGAGCACGAGCACGAGCCCGGTGATCGCCGCAGTTGATCGTTGGCCGCTGTCGGAGTTCAGACAAGCAAACGTTCGTCAGTTAACTGAAGATCTACGTCTAACACCTCTACTTGACCGCGCAACTATTAACTGACAACGAACGCAAGCAGCTAAACTGGTTCAGTAAGCGCGCACGCTAGCGAGAGGTGCAGGGATCGAGTCCTGCCCCTCGCGGGATAAAACCCAACCCTTTTTTCGCCCCCACGCTGACAGGGAGGGCCCCCTGTCAGCCGCACACTTCCCACGCAACCACAGCGAGCCCCAGGCCCACGCTGCAGTGACAGTGGCTAAGTGCATGTGCGGTGCAAAATGTTTAACACGTTTCTGTTTTAATTCAAAATGCTTTTAAATTGCAGAATTAAACCCAAAAACTAAAACATGAATATCTTTTAAACTATAACTCCAATTAATAAAAGTTATATATGTTTGCTGATTCAAATTTAATGATCTTTCCAATTATTCCAATTGTGTACTGTTTTGAAATTCCCAAATGCATTTAAAATTCAAATTTGAATAATTCAAATGCAAATTTCTAAATTCAATAACTATTTCATTCTTAATCCAATAAATGCAAATAAAATATGTTTTCCATACCATTTTGAATAACCTTTTCAAATATAATTTTTGTTTCCTGGTTTGAATAATTTAAATTCCCTAAATAATTTAATACTTGTTTAATTCATTTAAATTTGATAAAATCATAACTTGCTCCAAATAAACTATTTTTGAACATGCAAAATATGTTTTCAAACTAGAAAAATATGAACTTTTCAAATATAAATTTGAATTTATGTTTTGAACAAATAAAATTCAAATAAAATTCACACTTGTTTTAAGTTCAATTAAAACTTGTTTAATATTGTTTAAGTCATAATAAATTCATCCTAATTCCAATTTCAATATTTGAAACATGTAATCCAACTAAAATTTGATGTTCTTTTCAAATATAAATTTTTTTAATTGTTTTGCACACTTTAACTTGATGAAAACAACAATGGTTTGTGTGACATGTTTATGTAACCAAACTTTCCAAACTTAATAAATAATTTCCAAACTTGTTACAATTCTTTTCCACTTGCATCTATTGTTGTTATTTTGTTATTATCATAATGCATGCATCATGCTAACAACTTTCACATAATAATTAAATTGGAAATCATTTGTTTCCACTTAATTCATGGACCCTTTTCCATATGCAACTCAAAATTGCATAGGGGTCCATCTTAATTGTGTTACCATGTCACTTAGTCTATTTTGATGCATCTATTAAATTGACATGCATCATCCCATGATTGTGCACTATGCCATGATAATGATTGTTTATATTTCTGTCTTGTTTGTTTGCTTCTTCTCGAATAGACGACGACGTTGAGACCGACGATCTTTACAGCACCCCTTCTGAGGATCTAGCTCAGTACCCGGCTGCTGAGTTTGCAGGCAAGTTATCACTCACATGAACCATTGTGTTCCTTTCAACCCTGGTTACCGATACTTTCCGTTGTCTATTTCTGCTAGCCTTAGTGGTAGTTGTTTCTGTTACGAACCTATCACATGAATCCCTTAACCCTGATATTGCCTCACCACCACTCCTACAACCCTATTGTTTGAGCCAGTGTCTTACTAGCATGCTTAGGTTGTTTTGCTCGAGTCTGTTACCCGTTACTTTTAGTTACTACATCTTTATTATGTTCTGGGGGCTCGATGTTTAATCAATCAATCATGCTAATGTTATTGTTAATAATAATTTGATGATAAGGCACCGGCAGGAGGCCCTGTGTGGTTTTGAGGCCTGCTAGTGTCGACCCTAATAGGAAAAGGGTCTTGTCTACTGATCCATGATGAGCGCACTACCCGCATGTGGGAAGCGAGTATGGGCGCCCCCCTCAATTTGATTCGATTCGCATCTCGTCCAAATCATCTCATTTAGTTCGTGTTTTCCATTTGCCGCATGCATGTTTCTGCGAGCCCAGCGCAGGGTGGAACTTTCGTAGTCGGCATATAGGGGGACACGTTCTTAGAGTGCTATGAGGGTCCATTTTCTTCTGGGCTCGATTAGCCGTGCGCCCAAGGTGCTTTGGGCTTGATGCGAAGAAGAGTTGAGTTGTGTTGAGTGCCCCGCTTGGTGGGAGGCATCCCATCTGGCGGGTTATTCATACGTGTACGGCCAAATTGGTGCAACCCTGCAGGGATAATCTTCTCGAGAAGCCGTGTTTTCCGCGGTTATGGTTAACTTGGTGAAAGTACTGGCTAACAAGTACTCAGGACAACCTAAACCTAATGATTCACAATCTCACACCCAATGATTAACAACTTGACTAGTAATAGGCTGATTGACACAGTAACTTGATTCATCTTTAATCCAACTGTGTGAGTTATCCTCGGATTGCTTCTTTGGATAAGGGGCGAGATCCAGGATGGGTTTGGTTGAAGTTATCTTTCAGTTGGTTACAATACTCGATCTTATCTCCTTTCTGTTAGTCGGAAGTGGTAGAATCTCTGTAGTTGGTTAGCGCAGCCAGTTGCAGCATCTTTTATATCCCCTCTCTTCCGTTGAACCCAAGGCATCTGTGCTTGGTGTTGACGGGCTACACTTTGGTGAACTGTGAGTCTTGCTTGCCAGTACGTCTATGTACTGACCCCTTTGGGGCTGTGGTTTCCGCAGACTACGCTTACGAGGATCCAGGTGACGGCTACTACGTGGAGTTTGACGAGGCTGCTGACGAGTAGTTAGAGGACCCGGGCAGGATCCGAGACATCGTGGATGGGCTCCTTCTTTATTTCAGTTTCCGGCTTCTTAAGCCTATTTGGATTTGTCTGTACTCAGACCCCTTTGAATGCTTCCGCTGAGATGTAATGATGTTATGTTGGGACATGTGTCCTCTGGATGATTGTATTTGCTATTCTCTGCCCTAGTGAGGGCCAGTTGCAACTTATTTCAATCTTTTGTGTCTTAGAGATATGTTGTGCTATCATTCTGTTACAAACCGTTGACGTACCATGTGTGTATGGTATGAAGTACGTCAATGGTAGTGTCCTGATTTCTATGGGATGGTTTACGTCGACGCTGAACAGATAGGGGTTGGTTGTCACACATACGTGTGTTGGCCTACTCGTAAGAGGACGCGGGTGCCGGTAAGCCCCGTAATCCAATCTACTACTGTTCAACGGAACAACGAGTATCCTTTAGAAGTCCGGGTGCGACACCTTGGGCTTCCACTGGGATCTACCCGTCCCACTATACATGACCTCTCACCCATTGTGGATCAGGTGGAGAGATGACAGAATGCTAGAGTTCGCTTCCTCGATTATGGATGCTGACTTACTTTAGTCAACTCTGTTCTCTCTTCCCTCCTGGTGCATTTTTTGTGCTCCCTTCAAATCCCTAAAACCACAATTACCTTGTTTGATCGTGTGAGAAGGCAATAAATCTGGAGCAAGGATGATGAGGCACAATCTGTCAACTCACTTGTCGCCTGGCCTTTAGTATGTCAACCTAAGATCCATGGTGGACTAGGGGTCAAGAATTTGGACATCCACAACAAGGCTCTCCTTACTATGAAACTACACAAATTCTACTGTAAGCATGACACCCCCTGGGTCCATTTGGTTTGGTCTCTCTATGACCCCTCATCTCCCCCTCACGCTCAATCTGTGCGTGGCTCTTTCGGGTGGCGATACATTTTCAAATTAATTGATATTTACAGAAGCATCACTACTTCCAGTATTAACAATGGTTTGACAACTTTATTTTGGAAGGATTATTGGTTGGACAAAACCCTTCTATGTGATCGATTTCCTCGGCTTTACTCATATGTGATAGATGAAAACTCCTCGGTGGCCATGATGAAGTCCAACTTGGCGATCTCCAATGCTTTTGCTCTTCCTCTGTCTATGCAAGTGTTCGTGGAACTCACACAGTTATATGATGTGATCGCTTCCATCGAGCTCAATTCTGATTCCACCGATACCAGATGTTTTCCTGGGGGCTCCTCACAGTTCATGACATCCAAATTCTACACATTTATGTTCTCTTAGCTCCCCAAAAAGGAATCCTTCATTGCCATCTGGAAGTCTAAATGCCTACCCAAACTGTGTGTGTTTGCGTGGCTTCTGCATATGGACGGACTCAACACAAAGGATTTAATGATCAGAAAGCACTGGTCATTTGAGGGAGGCCCATCTTGCATTTTATGTTATCATGGAGCTCGGGAAGATCGTAATCATCTTTTTTTTTACATGCCCATTTGCTACCAAATGCTGGTCGATCACAAGGATAAATTGGGATGTTTCCCTTCCCTTCTCGCAAAGATTTCTTCGAGCCAAAGGGTTTTTGGAGGGCCCTACTTCGTGGAAATTTTTGTTTGTGTTTGTTGGAATATTTGGAGAGGCGGAAATGATTTCATCTTCAAGGGCATCACTCCATCTTTCAACAGATGGAAGGTCACTTTCCAAAGTGATCTGCTGATTCATCAACATAGGGTGTCCCCTTTGGTGGCCAAAGACATTTTCGATTGGATTTTAGTTAATTTCACCTAATGTTTATATACTTTCAACTGCACTACTTCCCCTGTAATTGTAACCTCCTTCTTCTCCCCCCTAATTCTTTTCCATTGTAGCCCCCCTCTCCACCCTATTTCTCCCATTGTAAGCTCATGGCTTTCATTATATATATAAAATCTACACCGTAGGGTTTTTGCCCTACGGTAAAATGTTCAAAAAAGAAATAAACATCATTGGAACCTAGCATCCTTGTTTGGGAGAGAGACACGCTCCGCTTTTTAATTTGAATACTAGTTATGCTTGTACTCTTAGTTTTTCTTCTAGCTGCTGCAAAAATTCATGTTTAGCTCATGTTTTCATTGCATCTCTTATTCAGAGATGTTAGTTTCAGTAGAGTTATGTGAGTACTCTCATGCTTGCTTGTTGTATCATTTAGAGAGTTTTTTTAAAAGCATATTTTGTATGGTGCTTGTTGGGAGAAGAAACTGTTGCATGTAGTAGAATTTATAACGATGCAAATAGAAGCTTGTATAGACTATGGCTAGACTTTTTCATATCATGCTAGATGTTATTTTAATTTTAAAGCCTAGTGGTTATTTAGTAGCATGATTTGTCTCAAATATCTGAGAGTGTTTAATATGCCATTGAAATAATCATGAGTTGTTCTTGTCATATTGAAGCATAAATTTGTGGTGTTATCCTTTGAATGTTTTATTTGGTTGACTTGGCTCATGCTCACACCATGTTTATGACTACCATTCACTTATAGCCTATATGATCATTTAGTTTTTGAACTTGTGGTACCACTTATGCTTTGATTATTGATGTTTTTGTCGCTAAGCATGATTATGGCCATTATTGCTCTCTTGATTTGTCGCTCCCAGTCTTTTGCTAGCCTCCACCTGTACTGAGTATAAGCTCTACTCGTGCATCCAAGTCCCAAAAACCAAAGTTTGCCAAATGTGTCCACCATACCTACCTACATGTGGTATTTAACTGCCACTCCAAACTAAATTGCTCATGTGTTACCTTTAAAACTTTCAAAATTATTCATGTTTTGTGCTCCTGTTTTAGCTCATGAGGACGTAAATAGAGAATCTTTATATCACTTGTTGATTGGACTTTCACACCCTGGACTAGTGGCTTCATACGTTTATCGAATTGATAGAAGAGCTGGCAGCGGGGTGCCCAGACCCAAATTAATACAAACAAATTCTCTTCACTATTTTTGCCCGTGATTTATCAGTCAAAGCATAATTGTGTAAACAAAAGATAAAGAGGGATGACCTTCTACACCAGTTGCGTCCTTCTATGGGAGCCGCTCTTGTGAAGTCTAGTTGGCTTGAGACGTACTGTATTTTCCATTTACCATTCGTTGACATAAGCATACACCTCTCTAAAAATAGACACTCCTCCATGGTATGCGATTGTTGGCAGGCACCCGAGGATTCGGTTAGCCATGATTTGTGTAAGATGGTTGGGAGAAGTGTCAAATATTTTATACCTCTGTTTAATAAAATAAAAATCTCTAGCAGATGAGTTGATCCCTGCTTCCCTCTGTGAAGGGCCTTTATTTTACTTTTATGTTGAGTCTCCATCTTCTAACTTTATGCACAGTTGAGAGAGCATAATTCCTATTTTGAGTTTAATGTGCATTTGTCCCAAAAACATTATTAATTGATTCATGATGTGTTATAGTTTGTTCTCTAATTATATTTTCTAGTCTTCCTCGTGAACTTTGAAGGTGTTCTGGCATTTATGTTTTGCCCCACTCTTAAGGACAAGCAAAATATCACTTTGCCATGTTATATCTATGCTTGAAACAAACGTATATCTTTCGAGTGCATTATTATTCATGATCTTTTATTTGTGTTACTTCTCATGATGCAAGGTGATTTCTATGCTTTATTGTTAAAATTTTATTTATCATGCTTGTGTTTAAAGTACTATGATCTCAGCTTACATATGCTTTTACAGTTTAGATGATCAAGTTTATGTTGGTAGCATGTCACCTCAGAAATTATGTGTTTTTA
Organism: Alopecurus myosuroides; assembly: GCA_028641055.1. NCBI lineage: Eukaryota > Viridiplantae > Streptophyta > Magnoliopsida > Poales > Poaceae > Alopecurus > Alopecurus myosuroides. The sequence continues at coordinate 265,184,788 of CM054058.1, forward strand.
TCGTTTACCTACTCGAGGACGAGTAGGAACTAAGCTTGGGGATATTGATACGTCATAAATGTATCCTTAATTTCTGATGTTCCATGTTGTTTTCATGTTATTCCATACATGTTTGCTATACATTTTATGTCATTTTTATCAATTTCCGGGACTAACCTATTGACAAGATGCCACAGAGCCAGTTCCATGTTTTTTGCTGTTTTGAATTTCAGAAAAGTTGTTCTGGAAATATTCGCAGAATTGGAAAATTTGAAGCCCGGAAGTCTTAGAATTCCCGAAGGTTCCACGGAGCCCCGAAGAGGCCCGACGAGGGCCACAGGGAGGCCACACCATAGGGCGGCGCCCCCTGGCCGCGCCTAGGGGTGGTCGGGCCCCTCGGGCGTCCACCGCCATCGCCCTTTCTCCTATATAATCCCCCCTCCCCCCCCGATACGTGAACCCTAAAAATATACCACTTTTCTAGAGAAACACCCGAGGTCGCCATCATCGTCATCCTGAGATCGGGAGGGTTCTGGAGCTCTCCCCGGCACCCTGCCGGAAGGGAAATTCATCATCGGAGGGGTCTACACCACCATGCCCTCCTCCAAAGTGATGCATGAGTAGTTCATCCCTGGACTACGGATCCATAGAAGTAGCTAGATGGTTTTGTTCTCCACTTTATGCCTCATGTTTAGATCTAGTGATCTGCCCTACATGATCGAGATCATCTTTATGTGATGCTACATGTTGTGTTTGCTGGGACCCGATGAATGTTGAATGATATGTCTTATGATTATCAATCTATCATGTTATCTTCATGCATATGTTATTTATGATCTTTCATGCTCTTCATTATTATTAGATGTTCTAGCCAAGTAGATGCTAGTAACTCCAAGAGGGAGTATTTATGCTCGATAGTGGGTTCATGCCTCCTTTGCATCTGTAATCGAGTGACAGAAACGTGACGGATGGAGGATGTGCTCTTGCCATTAGGGAGAAAACAACGGTGTTTACTTAGTTTACATTTTTTACATTACAAACTTTGCTTACTACGATTATATGTTGCTTGCAACTTAATACCCAATGTTTGCTCGGATGATATTCGGAGGGTGGATTATTTTTCATAGATGCAGTTGGATGACGGTCTATGTATCTTGTTGTAATGCCCGCATGAATCACATAGTAATGTTTATGTCTTGCATATGCACTACGGTGCGGCCTTCATTTCTATCAATTTCCCTTTTGTAATTTGTTCACCGCACATGTTATTTATCTTCTATGGAGAGACACCACTAGTGAACTGTGGACCCCGGTCTATTTTCTCATACTGATAATACACACACTGCTTCCACTGCTTTCACACTGTCTCCACTGTTTTCACGTTGCTGCTACTATTTTCATATTGTTCTCATATTGTTTTACACACCATACGTTTAACCTCTTTGTGTTCAGCAAAACCGGTGAGATTGACAACCTCACTACTTCGTTGGGGCAGAGTTATTTGATTGTGTTGTGTAGGTTCCATGTTGCTGTTGAATCGGTAGTGCGCCCTGCCATCTCAGCTTAGCAATTCAGTGCGATAAAAGAACTTTTACGAACACATTTGTTTCATATGATGTAAATATACTCACTATATGATCAAGTGCTCAAGCAATTCATAATAAGATCTATGCAAGATAAAAGTCACCTAGCATTTATGCAAACCATGAAGAGATACCAACAAACTAATAATAAACAACATAAAGTATATCAATCTGCAGGATTGCAATGCTCATAATAGGGTATGATAAAGTGTACTCGCTTGCCCTTAATAATGGAGCAAAACATAAATGCTAGGGCACCTCTAAAGTTCAAATGAAGACTAGAATTAAAGATATCAAAGATACATGCATCAAAGTTATACCACAATCAACCGTGTTCTAGGACTAGCACATTACACTAAGAATGACACCATGCTCTCAAGAAAGTGCATAAAGTATAAGGTGAAGACTCAACAATAAAGTAAAAGAAAGGCCCTTTGCAGAGGGAAGCAGGGATTAACTCATGTGCTAGAGCTTTTTATTGTATAAACAGAGGTATTGAAAACATTTTTTAGAGAGGTGTATGCTTATGTCAACGAATGGTAAACAGACAATACAGTACATCACAAGCCAACTAGACTTCACAAGAGCGGCTCACATAGAAGGACGCATCTGGATAGAAGGTCATACCTCTTTCTCTTTTGTTTACACAATTATGCTTCGACTGATAAACCAAAGGCAAAAATAGTGAAGAGAATTTATAGTAACCAATTTTGGGGCTGGGCACCCCACTGCTAGCTCTTCTATAATTTGGATAAGCGGATGAAGCCACTAGTCCAGGGTGTGAAATCCAATCAACAAGTGAGATAAAGATTCTCTATTTACGTCCTCGTGAGCTAAAACAGGGGCACAAAACAGGAATAATTTTTTGAAGGTTTTAAAGGTAGCACATGAGAAATTTACTTGGAGTGGAGGTTAAATACCACATATAGGTAGGTGAAGGCTAGCAATAGACAGGGAGCGACAATCAAGAGAGCAACAACTGTCATAATCATGCTTGCGACAAAACAAAATTAACAGGGGCATAAAAGTGATACAAATACTCTGAGGAAAAATAAATCATCGAGGCTTAATTGAATTATTGTTTTTTCAGTCATATGCATGCGTGAGCATGTGCCAAGTCGATTGAAGTGAAACAATCAGAGGGAAATACCACAATATCATACCCTTCTATGAATAAAATAATGCAAGCAAACATTTATACGACATTTTATCTAATATTAATAAGTTGGAACTAAACATGTGAGAGCACGAAATACTAAGCATCAATTAAATAACATACACCTTACATGAACAAACTAAGCATGTCCACATGGATGAGTAAATGTACAAAAATAAAACAAATAGAGTTCATACCAGCCTCTCACCACATCTTGAATTTTGTAAATCGTCATTATTGCTCTTCACTAGTGTGGATTGAATAATATATAATGATAACCAAGCTCCAATGGAGACACGGAAGACTGATGAACTCCGCAACAAACTTTACAAAACCAAAGAAGAACAACAAATATTTTTGGGTTTTCGAATTTAAAACAAGAACAGAAGGAAACAAGCAAAGAAAGCAAAATATTTTTGGATTTTTGAATATTAAACCGAAACGAGAAAGTAAAGAAAACCAACAAAAGAAACTAAAGAAGCAAATAAAGATAAACAGCAGAAATATTTTTGGTCTTTTTGTGTTTTGGAAAGCAAGAAAAAAAAGGAAAACCCAAAGAGAAGCGAAAGAAACAAAAACAAATGAAAACATGGATATATAAAGAACCGACAGAAACATGATATATAGATGAGTGTGATGTCGGTATACCTCCCACCAAGCTTAGGCTTTTGGCCTAAGTGGAGATCAATCACGGCGCGAGAAGTATCCCCACTGTGGTGGGTCGTCCCTCGCATGGTCGTACTCGGGTACCCACGAAGAAGATGAAGCAGCAAGCATGTAGTCATAATCAGTGTTGGAGGGCTGGACGAAATCACTATTGTCCCCCTCTCTAGCATCCTCCACATGATGTGGGTGCTGCTCAATGTATGCATCCAGCTCACTCTCAGAAAGTGACCATCCTTGCCTTCCATTAAGGTTAAACAAAAGAGGTTCAGACAGAAGTACTACTCTATCAGTTTTAGTCACTCTCCACCTGGATTTTTTGGCGAAAGTTATTCCAAAAGATAAATTTTCAGTTTAGCATGGGTAGAGGCAAACTTATGTTGAATCATGGAAATAAGGTCCAGCCTCTCTAAAGGAAACTGAAGGTCTAGAGGTTGTGGCTCCACACCATGAAAAGCTAGCAACCGAGAGGCAATAAGACCTCCACAAATTCCTCCCTTCTCACGGTTATGTGAGAGATGGTAAGAAATTAAAGCACCAAAGTTATAAGACCTATCATGTCTAAAAGCAACTGAGATAAAATCTATATCATAAACAGATAGCTTGTTGGCAGTTTTTCTAGCTATCACACATTTGGAAATAAAATAAGCAAAGTATCGAATGGATGGGAGTTGAATTTCTCGTATTTTACCACTCTCCCCGTGAAGCTTCTACCTTGGCAAATCTCCTCATATAAATCCAGTAGTGGTTTGGGCTGCCCTCTTATTCTCTCACTTGAACCCCATTGTGGCACCTTGATAGCTGCACAATAATCATTCAAAGGCAAGTCTACAGCTTAATTATAATTTTTGTAATGGACCACAGGGTTAGGAAAAGACCAACTAAAGCAAAAGTCCTGCACCACAGACATAGTTAGTTTAATATGTTGGGTAGGTTCATCCTCAATGAAACGGTCCAATCCTGCATTTTGCATAAGAATACAGAAATCCTGCAGAATTCCTGTAGCACGCATGAATTCTTGGCATGGATAGATTGATGGAACACTCTTTATTAACGATGTAAAAGAATGACCTCATGTAATTCCAACTAATGGTGGTTAAGTTTATACACATTGTGCTCCATCTCTGAAAGTTTTAAGCAAGCATTACAAAAACTGGTTTCAAGCTACTATAAGGTAGAAACTGCTATAAAAACTTATAGGAGGGCTAAACATGCATCAAAAATATGTTATTTAAACTTAAATCAAGCATGCAAACTCACATAAGCTGTCACCTACAATACCAACATACTCAAGAAATACTCCACCAAATAAAATTCTACTTGGATAGTCGGAGGAGTCACATACCGGAAAGCAAATGCGCCAAATTTCAACAACAAATGGTGGGATGAGCAAAGAGCTCAAAAAATCTCAAGGAAGAACAGCAAGAACTCGTGTTCCAGGAAATGTTTTGAGTTTGGGGTGAGAGAAAGGAATCTTTGGCACGGGAGAGAGTTAGTGGAGGGCCAGGGGGCTCCACACCATGCCCTGGTGCCACCAGGGGCTGGTCACGCCACCCCATGGTGTGCCTGAGTGGTGGGTCCCCCTGGGGTGCCCCGAGAGCCTCTCTGCCTCATTTTTGACGTAAAATTTTATTATAATTTTTCTGCAATTTTTCGAGAAACTTTATTTTTGGGGTATTTTCAGAATTTAATAATTAATTAAAACCCAGAAAAACAAATGTGGAAAGGTGGAAAACAAAACCAAAACCAGAACTAAAGAGGTTCCATGACACTCCAATAGGCAAATAACTAAAGAAAACAAAGGTGGAAGTGGTGAAAACAAAAATATGGATTGTGAAAACATGCATAACCACAGTAATGAAGATGAAAACATGAAGAAAACATGACTATGGATGATGGAAAACATAATTATACTAAGGTAGAAAGGTGATAACATGGTGAAAACATAATGGGGAAGGTGAAAACATAGTGAAAACATTGTCCTCTTCATTCAAAATCACTTTGTTAACAAGGTTGATCAAGTCTTGTTACCAAAACAATTTTTATATGAACCAAAACTTTGCTTTTCACTAAATATTTATGTTACCTCAACCTTGATAGACATAGTCCCAATCATAATAATTTCATATTCTTTTGGTGGCATTGGAATGGGACAATAAATTTCTCCAATCTTGATGGTCTTAATATTTTCAATTGAATTTAAACCATATCTTCTATCAATATTCTTGGGAAAATAAAAAGTATGCTCTTTATCATTAATGTTAAAAGTTACTTTTCCTTGATTGCAATCAATAACAGCCCCTGCAGTGTTAATAAAAGGTCTCCCAAGAATAATAGACATATTACCATCTTTAGGCATTTCCAACACAACAAAGTCAGTTAATATCAAACAATTAGTAGTCACTTGAACACGAACATTCTCACATATACCAATAGGGATAGTAGTAGAAGTATCAGCCATTTGCAAAGATGTATCAGTGTGTATCATATTTTCAAGAGAGGGCCTCTTATAGAGAGAAAAAGGCATAACACTAACTCCTGCTCCCGAGTCACACAAAGAAGTTCTAACATAATTATTTTCAATAGAATAATGGATAGTAGGAATACCAGGATCTCCAAACTTCTTTGGAACCTTGCCATTGAAAGAGTAATTAGCAAGCATAGTGGAAATTTCCTCATTAGGAATCTTACTTTTGTTAGAGACAATATCTTTCATATATTTAGAATAAGGAGGCAGTTTAATAGCATCAGTCAAAGGAATTTGCAAAAACAAAGGTTTCATCCACTCACAAAACTTGTTATAATGTTCCTCTTCCTTTGATTTAGGTTTCTTATTAGGAAAAGGCATTGCTTCTTGCACCCAAGGCTCTCTTTCATTACCATGTTTATTAGCAATGAAATCCTCCTTAGTATACTTTGCAGTTTTAGTTGGCTTTTCAGGTTCAGCTACAGTTTCTTCTTTATCAGAAGCATCACTTTTATCATTACCACTTTCAGTTTCAGCATCAGAGATAGATATACTATTAGGATCTTTAGCAGGTTCAGAAGATTCTACAATTGTTTTATGTCTCTTCTTATTTTTCTTAGAAGGACAACTATTGTTTTTAGGTTGCTGGGAATCTTGTTCAATTCTTTTAGGATGTCCTTCAAGATACAAGGAATCCTGATTAGAAACACCACTTCGTAATTATTTCACAAACATGTTTTTCTCTAGAAGCATTAGCTAGCATATCTTTTTGCACTTTAGTGAGTTGATCAATTTGAGTTTGAACCATATGAAAATGTTTAACAAGCATTTTAACATCATTAAAGGTTCTCTCAATAATACCATGCAAATTATCAATAGCTCTAGAGTTTTCCATTAAATGATTTTGCACTCTCATATTAAATTGTCTTGCTTAACAACATAATTATCAAATTCATCTAAGCATTGATCAGGTGGTTTAGAATAGGGAATATCTCTATTATCAAAGTATTGGAGAGAGTGTACCTCAACTATTGATGGATGAGGAATTGGCTTACATAATTCTTCTATAGGAGGTAAATCCTTCACATCTTCAGATTTAATACCCCTCTCTTTAAGAGATTTCTTGGCTTCCTTCATCACTTCATCATTAATTCAATCATCCCTCTCTTCTTGGGTGTTGGTATTGGTGTTGGTTCTTGCGTAGGTGTAGGCTCAGGTATAGTCCAATCATCATTATTTTTGGCTATTTGAGCCAATAATTCCTCATCTTCTTCTCGAGTTATTTTCCTGAAAACAAAATCAGCACAACTATTCAGGTATGTCCTAGATTCAACTGTTAGTCCATTATAAAATATATCTAGGATATCATTTTTAGGTAATGGATTGCCAGGGCTAGCTCTTATTAAAGAACAGAACCTTGACCAAGATTCAGGCAATTTCTCTCCTTCAATTTTCTCAAAGTTAAAGATATCCTGGACAACAGCATGTTGAGCACTAGCAAGAAAATATTTTTGAAAGAAAGTATTAACCAAACCCATAGGACTAGTAATAGATCCACGCGATAAATTGTTAAACCAAGTTTTAGCTTCACCTTTCAATGAGAAAGGGAAGATCTTGGTAACAAAATAAGTACGCAACTTGGTATCATCAGAAAATAAACTACTCAAAGATGAAAGCTCATTCATATGTTCCATAGAACTTTTACTTTCAGTTCCACAAAAAGGTTCCTTCTCAACAATAGTTATATAAGATAAATATAGAGATAAGTCATAATCCTTATTTCTAATGTGTATGGGAGATGTAGCAAACTTAGCATCAAGAGAAGATTTATATTTAACAGCATGTATTGCAAGAAGACTCTTAAAGAACTTGCACCCGTAGTAGCCTGAGAATCCTTAATAAAGTCATCATTAAGTTAAATATAGGATTCATCAAGATCATCAATAGATTCAGATGTATTAACAGGTGTACCAATATTTTCAACAGGAATTTCAGCACTTTCAGTTTGTTTGGATTTAGCAATTGTAGCATCTAGGAAAGGACCTAGTGAACCAGTATCATCAAGCACAGTAGAAGCATCATCAAAAGTATCAGAAGCATTTTCAGACTCAGCAGAAGCAACAGTATGTGTAGCATGTGGTGGTGTAAGAAGCTTACTCATAACAGATGGTGAATCAAGAGCAACATAGGTATCCAAAGTTGTTCCTCTCCTTGTAGTGGATGGTAATATAGGAAATTTTCCATCACGAGTCTTAACCATGATGAAAGGCTTGCAGCAAACAATATCACGTTCAAGTGAGCAAATAAATAAAGCTATGCTTCCCGGCAATGGTGCCAGAAAATAGTCTTGATGACCCACAAGTATAGGGGATCGCAACAGTCTTCGAGGGAAGTAAAACCCAAATTTATTGATTCGACACAAGGGTAGCTAAAGAATATTTATAAGTCTTAACAACTGAGTTGTCAATTTAGCTGCACCTGAAAGTAGACTTGCTCGAAACAGTTCATCAGTGGTAACAGTTTTATAGCAGCAGCAGGAGTAATATAGTAACAGCAGTAGCAATCGCGGAAAATAGCAGGATGAAAGTACCGTAGGCAAAGGGAATGGATGAATGGGCGTTGCATGGATAAGATAGTTCATGTAATAATCTAAACATGAGCATTGAAGAAAATAATAACAATAATAAAGCATCCAAGTTCTAGGAAAACCATAGGCATGTGTTCCAATATAGTCATACGTGCTCGCAATGAGAAACTTGCACAACATCTTTTGTCCTACCATCCCGTTCGCAGCGGGGCCTTGATGGCCTTAATGCCCTCGTTGGTAAAACCCAAGAGAACATTGTGAAGAGTGTAGCAGCAAGTTTTCCCTCAAAAAAGAAACCAAGGTTGAATCGACCAGTAGGAGGACAAGCAATCTCTAAAGGTTGATGTAGCTGAGGTGGCAGGACACACTACCGGTTCCGCAGCAACGTGGAACCTACACAACACAATCAAATCACTCTGTCCGAACGAAGCAGTGAGGTTGTCAATCTCACTGGTTTTGCTGAACAGAAAGAGGTTAAACGTATGGTGTGGAAAACAGTAGGAAAATAGTTGGCACATTATGAAAGGAGTATGATAGCAGTAGGTGTTTTATCAGTATGAGGAAAATGGACCGGGGTCCACAGTTCACCAGTGGTGTCTCTCCATGAAATATAAATAACATGTGTGGTGATCAAATTACAGTTGGGAAATTGACAAAAATGAAGGTTGCACCGTAGCGCATATGCAAGACATAAAGTTTACTATGTGATTCATGCGGGCATTACAACAAGATACGTAGACCGTTATCCAACTGCATCTATGACTAAAAATCAACCGTCTGAATATCATCCGAACAAACGTTGGGTATTAAGTTGCAAACAACAGATAATCGCAGTAAGCAAAGTGTGTAATGTAAACAATAACACCATCCTTAGACAAAGCATTGTTGTTTTGTCCCTAATGGCAACAACACATCCTCCATCTATCACATTAATGTCACTCGAGCACATATGCAAACGAGGCATGAACTCACTATCGAGCATAAATACTCCCTCTTGGAGTTACTAGAATTTACTTGGCCAGAGCATCTACTAATAACGGAGAGCATGCAAGATCATAAATAACATAAGCATGAAGATAACATGATAGATTGATAATCAGAAGACATAGCATTCAACATTCATCAGATCCCAGCAAACACAACATGTAGCATTACATAAAGATGATGTTGATCATGATAGGCAGATCACAAGATCTAAACATGAGGTACAAAGTGGAGAGAACAACCATCTAGCTACTGTTATGGACCCGTAGTCCAGGGATGAACTACTCATGCATCACTTCGGAGGAGGGAATGATGGTGTAGACCCCTCCGGTGATTATTTCCCCCTTCGGCAGGGTGCTGGGGAGAGCTCCAGAACCCTCCGATCTCAGGATGACGGTGACGGCGGCCTCGGTGTATCTCGGGAAAAAGTGGTATATCTCTAGGGTTTATGTCTCGGGGGGATTAAATAGGCGAAAGGGCAGAGGTGGTGGAGGCCTGGGGGCCCACACCACCCCTAGCGTGGCAAGGGGCGCGCCACCCTATGGTGTGGACCCCTGAAGCCCCCCTCCGGGTCTCTTCGGGACTCCGTGGAACCTTCGGGAATTCTAAGACTTCCGAGCTTCGAATTTTCTGATTCCGAGAATATTTCCAGAACAACTTTTCTGAAACTAAAAATAGCAGAAAACAGGGAACTGGCTCTGTGGCATCTTGTCAATAGGTTAGTCCGGAAAATCGATAAAAATGACATAAGCAAACATGTGGGAAACAATAAGAAAACAACATGGCACATCAGAAATTAAGGATACATTTATGACGTATCAACATCCCCAAGCTTAGTTCCTACTCGTCCTCGAATAGGTAAACTATAAAAACACAATAATTTCTTAGGTGACATGCTACCAACATAACTTGATCATCAATAATGTAAAAGCATAAGTAAGCTGAGATCATAGAACTTTAACACAAGCATGATAAATAGAACTTTAATAATAAATCATAGCAATCACTTTGAATCATAAGAAGTAACTCAAATAAAAGATCATGAATAACAATGCAAAGAAAGATATACGTTTGTTTCAAGTATAGAGAGAACATGCCAAAGTGATATTTCGCTACTCCTTAAGAGTGGGCAAAACATAAATGCCAGGACACCTTCAAAGTTCATGAGGAAGACTAGAACAAATAATTAGAGAACAAGCAATAACACATCATGAATCAAATGTTTCTGGGACAAATGCACATAAAACTCAGAATGGAAAAAATGCCCTCTTAGAGGCCTTTCGCAGAGGGGAGCATGGATCACTCATGTACTAGAGCTTTTATTTTATTAAATAGAGGTATTAAAAGTTTGACACTCCCCCCATCCATCTTTCACAAACCATGGCTAACCGGATCCTGGGGTGCCTGCCAACAATCACATACCATGGAAGAGTGTCTATATTTTGGGAGATGTATGCTAATGTCAACGAATGGTAAACAGAAAATACAGTACGTCACAAGCCAACTGGATTCACAAGAGAGGCTCCCATATGAAGGACGCATTTGGGTAGAAGGTCATCCCTCTTTCTCTTTTGTTTACACAATTATGCTTTGACTGATAAATCAGGGGGGAAATAGTGAAGAGATTTTATGTGTATTAATTTGGGGCTGGGCACCCCGCTGCCAGCTCTTCTATCATTTGGATAAGCGGATGAAGCCACTAGTCCAGGGTGTGAAATCCAATCAACAAGTGAGATAATGATTCTCTATTTACGTCCTCATGATCAAAAACAGGAACATAAAGCAGGAGTAATTTTGAAAGTTTTAAAGGTAACACATGAGTAATTTACTTGGAGTGGCAGTTAAATACGACATGTAGGTAGGTATGGTGGAAACAATGGAAAAACTTTGGTTTTAGGGAGTTGGATGCACAAGTAGAGCTCATACTCAGTACAGTTGGAGGCTAGCAAAAGACTGGAAGCGACAAATCAAGAGAGCATAAGAGACATAATCATGCATAGCGACATAAACATCATTAATTAAAGCATGAGCGGTATCACAAGTTCAAAAACTAAATGATCATAGAGGCTATTAGTGACTGGTTCATAGTCATAAACATGGTGTGAGCATGCGCCAAGTCAACCAAATAAAACATTCGAAAGAGAATACCATAAATTTATACTTCAGTATGACATGAACAACTCATGAATCTTTCAATGGCACATTAAAAATTCTCAGCTATTTGAGCATAATCATGCTACTCAACAAACACAAGGCTTTAAAACTAAAATAACATCTAGCATGATATGAAAAAGTTCTAGCCACGGTCTATACAAGCTTCTACTTGCACCATTAAAAATTCTACTTTAAGCAGCAGTTTCTTCTCCCAACAAGCACCATACAAGATATGTTTTAACAAAAATACTCTTCAAATGCTACAGCAAGCAAACATGAGAGCACTCACATAACACTACTAAAACTAACAGCTCTTAGATAAGAGATGCATGCAAAACATGAGCTAAATAAATGCAGCAGCCATACAAAGATTAAGAATAAAAAGTATTCCCATGAAAAAGCGGAGCGTGTCACTCTCCAATAAAATAATGCTGGGTCCACCCAAGCTTATTGCAAAAAAAACTGAAAGCAAAAAAATAAAAGACGTTCCAAGTAAAGCACATAAGATGTGACCGAAAAAAATATAGTTTCAATGGAAGTGACCTGATAATTTATTGATGAAGAAGGGGATGCCTTGGGCATCCCCAAGCTTAGACGCTTGAGTCTTCTTGGAATTTTCTGGGATGTACCAATGCGGCATCCCCAAGATTAGGCTTTTCACTCTTCTTGATCACGTCATATCATCCTCTTCTCTTGACCCTTGAAAACTTCCTTCGCACCAAACTTCTCACAATCTTCATTAGCAATGTTAGTGAAATCAAAATAATAAATTCACATGGTTCAGTTTCAACACAATCCTAACACTCATAAACACATTAGCTACTGTCACAACTTATTTTAAAACTCTTTTTCTCAGAAGAACACCAAAAGAAAGAGATTAAGATGCAAATGCAATTATTGGCAGAAATCTATCAAAATAGGACAGCGGGTAAAGATGATTTTTTTCGAAAAAATTCTGTTGCTCAAATCAAAAAGTGGTAAACTAAGAAAAGTTGGGTATATAGCCGAGGATTACGCACAAAAAAACTCAGGTCATTTTTAATTTTCTTGAATTTATACGGATTAAACAGTGGACAGCAGAAAACCGTTTCTTGCGCAGAAATCCGAAATATAGCCTCAACTTTCCACTAGAAGCTTTAATTGGCTCAACAAAAACACAAAACAAAAGATACAGCAGGGATTCTAAGGAAATATACAACACCCAGGTGCAAAGAATACAAAATAAAACGAAGGAAAACAGATTGAAAACGGAGAAATAAGATGGCTTGTTTCCCGGTAGCGCTTTTCTTTAACGCCTTTCAGCTAGGCATAGAAAGAAACTCAAGTATTTTCAAGTGAAGAAGCATACAAATTAAGCTTAGAAGTCTCCTCAACAATGAATTGTATTTCATCTATAGAAGTTTTACATGTCCCTTTATCAGCACTTTTAGGCACACTACTTTCATCAAATGGGTTTGCAGGAACAATCCGATCAAAATTATTTTCTAGAGCTTCATCCATTCCTACCAATTTAAAGGGTATTGGTATTTTAATTTGATTATCATTGGCTTTACCCGGTGTGCTATTAGCATCTACACATGAGCTTGACATCCCAAATTGGTTAAAAACTTTTCTAGCCTCAATGGCAACATCACCAAATTCTTTAAAGAAAGTTTCTAGATACGTTGGAGACGTATCAATGACATAAAGAAGGGAGAAAACATGTAGAAATTGGCATAATATTATCATGGAGCATCAGAAATTATAGATACGTTGGAGACGTATCAATGTTCAGCTACTGGCTTTGCATCTGGTTCAATATAGAGAGTGAAATCCCTTTCAAATCATCAAGAGTATATCCAATAGCTCCACGGTGTTTCTTCAATATTCCCAATAATCTTTCCTCTTCTTCACCTGAAAGTTTATAACTAATAATAACGGGATATATTTTCTTATCATCAATATAAGCTTATTTAAGATCATCAGGTAAAGGTTTTTAATCAAAAATATGATCCTCTTTGGGTGGTAATGTGGTACCCAAGTCTTCCACAGGTAAATTATGTTTGAGTATCACCGGTTGACGAAGAAGAATATCGTCAATCTCATTTCTCTCTTCCATAAAGACCTCACTTTCATGGTCCTCCATATATTGCTGCAAAGCATTGTTAGGGGCAAGAGCAATAGAGGCAAGTTGTTCAAATCTAAAATTTTCATTAGGCAATTCAGATTCATAAGGAGCTCTAGCAAATTTGGAGAAATTAAACTCATATGATTTTCCATCAATTTTAGTCAAAATCTTCTCCTTCCTACAATCTATAATAGCACCACAAGTGTTCAAGAAAGGTCTACCAAAAGTAATAGGACAAGTTTTACTAGCAGACTTACCCAGCACTACAAAATCAGTGGGATATTAGTTTTACCACATAAAACTTCCACATCTCTAACAATACCAATCAAAAATATAGTTTCTATATTAGCAAGCTGATTAACCACATCAATATCCTCAAGCTCACAAGAACCAATTCCATGCATAATTTCTTTACAAAGCTCATAAGGAATAGCACTTGAACTTGCACCAATATCACACAAACCATAATAGCAATGATCACCAATCTTAACAGAAAGCAAAGGAACACTAGTTTTCTTAGGTCTATTTGGATGTGAGACAATATTAGAAACATCCTCACAAAATACAATATGTTCATCCTCTACATTTCCACATAGAAGGTCTTTTACTATAGCTAATGTAGTTTCAACAGTTATTTGTTCATCAGGTTCAATAGATTTCTTTATGCTCTTGTTAACCACACTAGCTACAATAGAGTGTTCTTTTACCTTAGCAGGGAAAGGCATTTTCTGAATATAAGGCTCAGGCACAGCAGGATTAACAACATGCACTTCTATATTTCTAGCAGGAACAATATCTTTATAAGGTGCATGGTACTTTCTCAATTACTTTTAGGAATATCAAGATAGGAGGCAAAGGCTTTAATACAATTTGCAAAGATTTGAGAATCAAGTCCACAAACAGCACTAACATTATAGAAATCACCAGTTCCCATAAAAGCTTTAATGCATTCATAATCATAATTTATACCTGACTTTCTACCTATGTCATTCTCCCATCCTTCAGTGTTTTCTTGAATACGGTCAAGAAGATCCCATTTAGCTTCTTCCTTCATACGTGTGAACGATCCAGAACAAGAAGCATCCAATAAATCCTTATCATGAAGAGAAATCCTTGCATAAAAATTATTGATAACAATATTACTTGGGAGCTCATGAACGGGACATTTAAGCATTAATAACTTCATTCTCCCTCAATCTTGGGCAATACTCTCTCCATCATGAGGCCAGAAATTATATATTTGATTCCGGTCTTTATGAATCTCACTAGGAGGATACAATTTAGAATAAAAGATAGGTACAATTTCCTCCCATCCAATAGATTCACCATTCTTCAGTAATTTAAACGATTCAATAGCTCTGGCTTTCAACGATAAAGAGAATGATTTCCTTTTAACTTGATCAATTGTAATACCTTCACACCGGAATAGCTCGCATAATTCATGTATAAACAACAAATGATCACCGAGATGGACGGTTCAATCTCCATAATAGCAGTTATCCATAACACGTCCAACAATTTTCATAAGTATTTTATAAGGATCTAATTCAGCAGATAACGGGTCACCTACTACCCTAACAGTAATAGTAGTAGTATCCTAAACAGAGAACCAAAAGAATTCTCCATAATAAGATAAAACAGCAGACATAAATAAAAACATCACTCACAGTAAAAGTTTCTCTTACCAATAACGCTTCACTCCCCGACAACGGCGCCAGAAAATAATCTTGATGACCCACAAGTATAGGGGGTGTATCGTAGTACTTTCGATAAATAAGAGTGTCGAACCCAACGAGGAGCAGAAGGTGTTGACAAGCAGGTTGGATAGAGGATTCACTATAAACACTAGCAAACACGTTTTTGGTGGTTTTTGATATATCAGATAAATAAAGTGCGAGTAAATACAGTAAATATAATTGCAGTGAGTGGCCCAATCCTTTTGAGAGCAAAGGACAAGCCGGTTGTTCTACTTATGATTACCAAATGTTCTCGAGGAAACATGGGAATTTCTTCAAGTGCTTTTGCTTCATACAGTTGATTAATATTTATTGTTTTGATAGGTGTTGTGTGGGTCAATATATGCTAATGCACCGCCCAACTAGGACTAATACATACTTGTGATTATACCCCTCGTAAGCATCCGCAAATACAAGAAACTAATTAAGATAAATCTAACCACAGCATTAAAACTCTGGGATCGTACACTCCCTCGTGCATTGGTTTCCTAACAGGGGTTTAGGTTCCTGTCACTCCGGCAACCCACAATTAGTAGACAAATACACAATGCATCTGTCACACCCCAGTTTTTGGATTCTTATATTGTGGTTCAAGAAGACAAAAATTAGGGCCAACAATTTTTTTTAACAACA
Organism: Alopecurus myosuroides; assembly: GCA_028641055.1. Lineage (NCBI taxonomy): Eukaryota > Viridiplantae > Streptophyta > Magnoliopsida > Poales > Poaceae > Alopecurus > Alopecurus myosuroides. The sequence goes on from CM054058.1 coordinate 265,200,837, forward strand.
TGATTGTTTGAACCAACATGTGTTTATGATCTTAATCATATTTGTAATTGCAAGTTTTGTTTCTTTATAAAACCAACATCAAATTTTGCGGAAAAATAATTCTAGAACTTTTCCCTGATGTTTTCCATGATGTTACTTGAGTGATTTTTTTCCAAGACTTGGATCATTCTTGGTTGCATCTTTAAATAAACTTTTAGCTTTGTTGGATCCAAAGAAAAAAAATTCGAAATGATTTATGGAAGTTTTCTTTTAAGTTTTCTATAGAAACTATTCCCTGGAAATATAGTCAAGAACCTGATTTCCACCTTTGTTTTCACTAGGCTATAATATACCAATTTTTTTTTCTTGACTTGTATTTGTTCCTTGTTATATGGACAACATATCCATAAGCTAGGTTTGATTTTTGGAACATTAAAAATGACCTTTTGCTTGTTGTTTTGTGGAAGAAAAATAAGGCAGAAAGTTGCATTTTTAGAAAACAGAAAAAACGGAAAGTACACCTTTTCCACTATGTTTTCATAGCCTTCCACTATTCCAAATTTGTTTCCAAAAGATTTTTATGAATGTTTAAAACATGTTTCACAAGTTCCAACTTGGAAAACAAAAATTGGAATCCATTTGCTCTCTGAAAACATTCCAAACTTTTTGCGCATTTCTTCTGTTTTCCAACACTTAGAAAAATTGCTAAGTGTTAACTGTATTTTCTGAATTTTTGGAACAGTGGCAGATGCAGTTTTGGACAGATGTTTTCTTTGCCTTTTCTTGCAAGATTTGAAGTGAGACCTTGTCTAGTGTGTTGAACAAGGTTTATGCTCCACCTAGGATCCTTTGTTTGTTTCTGGAATGTTTTAGTGTGAATTTTTGCAAGTGAGAGAAAGAAGGGGGACAAAGATGATGTAGCATGGTATGGGATCTCATACCTTGGTTCTTGTGGTCACCTCTTGCCTCTCCTCCACCCCAAGGGCCATGTTTAGCCGTCTCCTTTGCTTACCTTGCTCTTTGGCGTGGTTTCTTGGCATTGCTATGTCAAAAACACCCCCAGGGCGCCCCCATGCCAACCTTTGACATCAACCCGAGCCCACCCTTGCCCTTGCACTCACCCCGTGACTATAAGCCACCACAGCCATGTCCCTTACACAAGTATGCTCTCACACTCCCCCCACAAGCCCCTCGAGCAAATGACAGCAAACACGTAGCCTCTGCAAGCTCCACGAGCCCAAAACCTGCCGCCGGCCACCAAGCTCGAGCCGAGGTGGTGCACCTCAACACGACCACTCCCATCGCTCATTCTCGCCTCCGACGAGCTCCCCGCATCCCTCTGACTCGCCCTGACCCTCCCCCTTGCCCTCTTCCTTGCACGGACGCCGCCGCTGTCTTGGTCGCCGTCGCAGCCGTGCCACCGTCCGTCATCGTTTGCACCCACGCCGGACCGCCGACTCCATTACCCTCGACTCCCCACGCACCCCAGCACCACCCCCGAGCCCGCGTCTGCCCTCTTCGAAGCCCCATGGTGAGCCCCTGGCCACCCCCGCTGTTCCCGTCGTTCGGTTGGAGAGAGAGAGGGAGAGGGGAGGAAGAAGACGTCGGGGGCGTCGATATGGAGATCAACGGCCCCCGTTGAACCGTGTGTTTCCCGCCTGCGCTCGCGCACGCGCAACCCCGCTGGGATGCTTCGCTGCCTAGTTGGGCCGCGCCCGGGAGAAGTGAGCCCGCCGCCTATGTGTTGTTTTCTTTTTTAAAAATCGACAGAAAATTGCTTGATCACTTTGGCTCCGTTAAAAGTAGGTTTGAGGAAATAGATTTCTACAAAAATTCACAGCAGTGGCTTATTGTTTTCTTAACCATGTCAACTTGGTAGATCTAAGTTTGCACTTTTATTTTGGTCTTGAGAATTTTTTTGCCACATAGTATGTCGAGACATCGTAGTAGTTTTCATAGACGGGGGTGCCATGAGACTACGGGTAGAGACGTGGGGAAACGGGATCGCGTTGGTGACAAAGACACAGGATTTACCCAGGTTCGGTACGTCGTGATAATACGATGTTCCTACTCCTGCAATCTCACTAATCAGGGCTAAAGCCTGTGTAAACAATTACAATGTGAGGTTAGGTTTAGCTACTCGCGGAGGATCAACTTCTCGGCGAGTTGGCCTGTGGCTTCGTGTCTCTCGTTTATCTCATCTCCCGTCCGGCTTTATATAATAGCCGGATTAGGGCATACAGAATAGGAAACCTAGAAGACTACGATAGCTAGTAACTTGGAAAGTAAGGAATCCGTCTTCTCCTCCAAGCCAGATCACGTGGGCCGTGATCCGGGTCCTTCTAGAATCCAGCTTCTGCGCGTCAGCTTACTGGGCCGCCCAATGGACCATAGCCCACTACCAGTTGGGCCACCCGGGTAATCCGGCACTTTTGACTACCATCTCATATACCCCTAATCAGTATATATCCGACAGTAGCCCCCAAGAAGGATTAAAACTTTGATTTGCCGTCTTTCGCCAAATGCATATTGTCCGAGAAATATTGGCCAGCAGTCTTGATTCTTCTTAGTCTTCTTTTGAAAAGAGATGGTAACGTAAAACTCGAAATTCGGGGAATCCGGCTTTTCTCTCACGATCCTTCGCAGAGAAGGAACTTCCTGCGTCAGCACTTTAATCCTGCTGACGTAAGGGACGTTTGGGTTTTGAGTGGGAAACCCAGAAACATATCTCTGTCAGATTCTCGCGGTAAACGAGGAGATAATCATAATCACCCTGTCGATTCATTTCCCGGATTTTCCGGCGAGTGACACGCGTTGATCATCCAACGGTCAAAAGAGCCGTTAGCACGTATCGTGACGGATTTCCGGCTATAAATAGCCTTCGTCGTCCTCCCGGAAAACCTTCCGCAACCATTCGAACGCCATTGCAGCGCCCAAGCTCCCGAGCAGAGAGAGAGCACTCCCGAACGCACACTGCGCCCAGAACGTCACCGGAGACGAGCTGCGCCGCCACCTGATGGCATCCTCACCGTCTTCTCCTGCCCGCACCGTGACGCGCGACATCGAGCAAATCATCAACGACATGGATCCGCAGTTGGACTCCCCAACGCGCGCCGGCGACGAACCAGTGAAGACAGCGGATTCCGCGGTGGGCGGAGGAAATCCTTCCGCCGCCGCGGATCTTGCGGGCTCAAGCGCCGCGCCCTCTCCGCCGTTTGCTCCCCAAACGGCGGAGGAGAAAATCACGCTTCTCGGCGACGAGCTCGCCGCTGCGGTGGCCGTCGCGTCCGCCGCCGCCGGAGCGGACGAGAAGACGGAATTTGTCGGCAATTGGAGTTCGAGCAATATTCCTCCGTCCCTTCTTCCACAAATGGAAAAGGAAGGGCTAATAGTCAAAGGCAAATGGCGGAACTCGGAAGGTGATCTCGAGCCCGCACCCAAAGACGGAGAACGCGTCCTCCTTACTTCTCACATCACGAGAGGTATGGGTTTACCGCCTTCCGCCTTTTTCTCAGAGGTCCTTAACTATTACGGCGTCCAACCACACAATATTTCTCCAAACTCCATCCTCTATCTAGCTAGTTTCCAAGCCCTTTTTGAAGGGTATTTAGGAATAACTCCTAGTCTAGAGTTTTGGCAATATTGCTTTGAAGTGAAGCATAACCTCACAGAGGGTGTTTCTCCCATCTGCGGAACTATTTCTTTCACTCTTCGAAGGCTTAGGGAAGATTGGTATCCAAAGATAAAAACATCGGAACCCGTCAAATCTTGGATGGGTTCCTTCTTCTACCATCAGGACCTCTCATTCCCCGGTAAAGAAAACGGGATTCCTCCATTTGTTAATTCCGCCGCCTCTCCCCAAGAAAGTTGGGCAGTTGAAGCAGTGCAAACACTGCCGGAAAACTTGATGAAGATAAAACGGCGCATCGCCAAGCTTACTTCTTCCCAGCCTCCCTTAACCCGGAAGGATACTGTCCTGCGTTGGTTTGGACGCCGTGTTCAACCTCTTTCCTTTCGTTCCCGGCTCCTTTGCGAATACGAAGGGCCAGAAGATAGCATGAGGGGAACGGACAAGTCTTATACCAAAAAGGATTTCATAAGGCGACTCAACCACCTGGTCGCCGCGAGCGAACAATACGCCGAAAGTCTGGCAATATACCACGTGGAGGATCCAGCCCCCAAGGTATTTGTATTTTTTTTACCTTTGGGTTGTTCTCGGATTTATCCTCCTTGTCTGACTTTCAACGCATCATTGCTACTTTCCTAGTTCAACGAACTTGAAGGAGATGATCTTGCTTCCGACGCCAAGCTTAACGAAATACATGCCAGCTTCTACAGCGACCGGAAACGTAAAAGGCAGGTGACTTTTGAGGAAACAATAACTATTGACGGAATTCCTATTGCCACATCCAGGTATTCTGCTGGAACTTTTTTATCATTATTCCCCTCCAGTTCTTCGAGATATTTATTTCTCGGATGTCCTCTTTTCAGCCTTGCTCCAACTCCTTTGAAAACAAAGAAATTGAAGAAACATAAAGCTGCTGCTACGAAAAAAGAACCTCGTTCTGTTGCGTCTGGGGTGGACGAACCTATCCCTACTTTGGACAGGAATATCCGGATAAAGGAAGAACCCTTTGCTGAACTCGGATATATCCGTCCAGAAGCTAAGAAGTTCTTCGCTCCTGCGCCTCTAATTCGTCCTTGGCCACAGGGCGGGCTGATTATCCGAAACGACTTCGTATTTTCACCTCGCCAGGTCATACAAGATGGCCTTCATCACGTTGGGATTCTTTTTTCTGAATATGCCAGAGAATTCAACAAGACTTTGTCAAACTTGCGGGAAATGAGCCAGGTAATATCTCTGGCCCCCAAGCAATAAGTTGGAAACACACTTTCCCCTTAATGATTTTTTATTACGCTTGATCTAACTTAAGCGTTCGGCTTTTATTTCCGCGTTTCAGCACACCGCTGATGTGATAAACTTGGAACTTTTTAATAAACTTAACATCAAGAATGAAGAGGTGAAAACTCTTCAATCTATTATTAAGTCTAAGGATAATGAGCTGGCGTCATCTCAGCTACAGTTATCGGAAACAACAGGTATGCTTTTACTCTGTTTTATCCGGATTATCAATAAGTATTTTCTCGAGATATTTCTAAACTCGGAATTTTTTACTTCCTTTTCAGCTGCTTTGGCTAAAGCCAAGGAAGTAGCTGAAGATGCCGGCAATGCCGAACGTCTTCGCAAGGAGAATTTGGACCTTCATAAGGAGCTTATGAAGGTTCGAGAAGAACTGGAAGCCAGTAATCTGGCCCTTGGAATTGCTCAATCCAAGGCTTCCGATCAGGCGGAGAAAGATAAATCCACTATCCAGGATTTGGAAAGTATCTTAATCCTTCGCCTAAAGGAATGTTCCGAAATTGACAAGGTTCTCGGTGAGTGTTATTTCATTTACCGATTCATCCATGTCTTTCTTTCTCTGTTTTGTCGCCTAACCTTTTTGGAGGCTTGTTTCGACAAACAGGAAATTATCCAGGTCTTTCTCGCATTGACAAAATCCGAGCCTTTGGTAAGGTATGGAATGCGATCAGAAATGCTGGAATGCAACTGATCAGCAAGTTCTTCCCTGCGAGTACCATAGAATTCTCGGAGATTTATAAACTTCCGGGTGTTATCCTGGAGGTGGCGGAATCCAGTGAGTTCTCCTTACGCTCCGGTGCACAGGGTGGTGCACGCATGGCCCTCGGCCTTATGTGTATGCATTACCCTGGTGCCAAATCTTGGCGTGTGGCATCCGGTATTCCTCAAGGATACACAGAGAACCAACGAGCCAACATCTTTGATGAAATCAAAGGCCATGCTACCAAGATTGCCTCTATGGTAAACATCTCTATCACCTATCCGGAAGAGGAGGTCCCTGAAGCCCCCGAGAATGACAGCAGCGACGAAGACTCGGATGCTTGAAGGGCTGTCCTGATCCTGGATGGCGGAACTATACAATAGGAGCATTACTGCACTTTTACAATGTAATTCATATTGTAATGCTTCTATTCCTTTTGTATTAACAAGAACTCCGCCTTTTGCAGTTTTAATTATGAAATTCTTTGCAAGGTTTTCGGGTTTTAATATTCCTTTGCCTTCGAAGTTCTCTGGTTTATATGTTTTAACTGTCCTTAGTGTTTGAAATGGCTTGATAGTATTATGAATCATCATGCCGAGTACCTGGGTATAACCGATCAGTTTAAACTCGGAAACATGGATCATACTAAAGGCATTTTTACTAACTAGCTCCAGTGATCCAACACACAAACAATCAGATAATACTTTAGAGAAAAGTAAGGAATTTTTTGAAACTTGGGCACGCAGGCACAATCCGAGTTTCCTTTAGCCGTTAGCAGGCTGAAAATCATTCAGTTTTTAAACACCGAGCACGCAGGCACAATTCGGGTTAACATTGAGTATTTTGTAAGATCATTGGGAAATAGATAAGGTGGAATCATGCTTTGTACTATAATGAACTTGTAAAAACATGGATAGGAGAATTCCGACAACTTTATTTCATGATCTCAAAGATGTTTACATAGAAATTGAACTAAGTATAGAAGGGACGTAACTGCTGGATGCTCCAAGGCCTCTTTGTCTCTCCTAGTTCATCATCTATCTTTCTCTTTCTTTTGCGATTCGGCTTCTCGGGATCATCTTCCGTGTCCCGAATATCTACAAGATAATATGACCCATTTTTCATAGCTTTGCTGATTACAAATGGTCCTTCCCAAACTGGGGCCAATTTGTGCTTTCTTTGCTGCACCAATCTCAGCACTAAGTCACCTTCTTTAAAAGACCGATGCCTGATTTTACGACTATGATAACGTCGTAAACCTTGCTGGGAAATGGCGGATCTTTGAAGCACAAGCTCTCGTTCTTCTTCTAAGAGATCGACGGCATCCTGTCGTGCTTCTTTGGCATCCGAGTCATCGAAATCCCGCACTCTTGGGCTATCATGGATCATGTCCGTTGGAAGAATAGCTTCCGCACCGTAAACTAGGAAAAACGGGGTTTGCCCAGTTGACCTGTTTGGCGTCGTTCGAATGCTCCAAAGCACGGAAGGTAACTCCTCTACCCATGCTCCAGCTGCTCTATGAAGAGGAGATTCGAGTCTTGGGTGTATTCCTTGCAGGATTGAGCAATTCATTCGCTCAACATGGCCATTGGATTGCGGGTGTGCCACAGATGCAAGATCTAGGCGAATTCCCGTTTGTCGGCAATATTTTGCCAACTCTCCAATGGAGAAATTTGTCCCGTTGTCGGTTATTATGCTGTGTGGAACGCCATATCTCATGACTATGTCAATGATGAAATTTCTGGCAGTTACACCGTCAAGTTTTTTGATGGGTTTAGCCTCCACCCACTTGGTATATTTGTCCACACCTACAAGTAGATGTGTAAGTCCGCCTCGTATAGTTTTGAACGGTCCCATCATATCTAGCCCTCAGACCGCAAACGACCATGTAATTGGGATAGTTTTGAGTGCTTGGGCCGGCATATTGGTCTGCTTGGCGTAATATTGACACCCTTCACATGTGTTAACTATGTGTTCAGCATCTGTCTTGGCTGTTAGCCAGAAAAACCCGGCGCGGAATGCTTTTTTAACTATGCTTTTTGATTGAGCATGGTGTCCGCAATCTCCAACATGGATTTCTTGCAGGATTTCTCGTCCTTCTTCTGGTGAAATACACCATAGAAAAATTCCGGAAGTACTGCGTTTATACAGGCAATTATCAATTACCGTGTATCCTTTGCATCAACGCTGAATTTGCCTCTGCAAGACTTCGTCTGCTCCTTCCGGGTACTTCTGGTTGACTAAGAAGTTTAAATATGGAATTGTCCACTCCGGGTTAACGAGCATAACTTCAATTAACTCGGAAGCCAGAGGGTAATCGATATCTCCACCTTTTATGGATGGCTCGTACAAATGCTGGACGAATACACCCGGTGGTAGGATTTTTACCCTTTCTGACCCCATGCGGGCTAATGCATCCGCGTTCCAATTTTCCTCCCTTTTTACGTGGAGTACTTCGAATCCAAAGAAACAAATGGCGAACTCGTCCACCGTTCTCCGATATTCGGCCATTAAAGGGCTCTTTGCATCCCAGGTTTGGTTGAGCTGATGCTGTACCAAATCCGAGTCGCCGTAGCATAAGATGCGTTTGACCCCTATTTCTTTTGCAATGTGCAAGCCATGAAGCAATGCCTCGTATTCTGCCACGTTGTTACTGGCGTTGAAGTGTATTTGTAATACGTACTCCATTGTATCTCCTTTAGGGGATTTTAAGACTACACCAGCTCCGGCACCTTCCTTCATCTTGGATCCGTCGAAATGCATGATCCAGTACTCGGACTCCGGCATTGGCGTATTTTCTATTGCTTCCGTCCAGTCGGCGACAAAATCTGCCAGAACCTGGGATTTTATTGTCGTCCTTGGCTGATACTTAATGTCGAAGGCTGCTAGCACGATACCCCATTTGGCTACTCGGCCAGTTGCCTCCGCATTGTTTATTATATCCCCTAGTGGTGCTTTACATACCACTGTTATGGAATGTCCTTGGAAGTAATGACGTAACTTTCTAGATGCGAAAAATACGCCATATGCCAGTTTTTGGTAGTGTGGGTACCTTTGCTTGGACTCGGAGAAAACTTCGCTTATGTAATATACCGGATGCTGGTCTGGTATGCTTTGTTCGTCTTTCTTCCGTTCCACAACAATTACTGCACTAATAACCCTGTTTGTAGCCGTGAGGTACAATAACATAGGTTCTTCGTCTTTTGGGGATGCCAAAATCGGAGCTTTCATCATAGTTTCCTTTAACTGGGTTAACGCTGCATCGGCCTCTTCTGTCGACTCGAATTTGTCGGATTTTTTCAGCAACTTGTAGAGTGGTAAGGCTTTATCCCCCAGCCGACTAATAAATCTGCTGATGGCAGCAGCGGAACCCGTCAATCTTTGGACATCTTTCACACACGTAGGTTTGGAGATGTTCAAGATGGCTTTGATCTTTTCCGGGTTAACTTCTATTCCTCTATGAGAAACGATGAAACCCAGAAGTTTTCCTGAGGGAACCCCGAATACGCACTTTGATGGATTTAACTTCATCTTGTAAGTGCGCAAGTTTTCGAAGGTTTCTCGCAAATCCTCAAGGAGTGTGTCTTTTTCCTTGGTTACGACAGCAATATCGTCCACGTAAACGTGGACGTTTTTGCCAATCTGACTATGCAAACAACGTTGCATGCAACGCTGGTAAGTTGCGCCTGCGTTCTTTAGGCTGAATGGCATGGTTACATAATAATACGTCCCGTATGGGGTTATGAAAGAAGTCTTAATTTGATCTTCCTTTTTCATGCGTATTTGGTGATACCCGGAATAAGCATCCAAAAAGCATAAAATCTCAGAGCCTGCAGTGGCATCTATTATTTGATCGATTCGCGGTAACGCGAACCTATCTTTGGGACACAACTTGTTCAAGCCGGTGTAATCTATACACATTCTAAGAGCAGTAGTGTCTTTCTTCGGTACTAATACCGGGTGTGCAGACCAATCAGTGTGGATTACTTCCTGAATGAAATCTGCTGCTAAAAGCCGGATAATTTCCTTGCCAATAGCCTTCCGTCTTCTTCCGTCGAATCGGCGGAGACCTTGTTTGACGGGTTTGGAACCTGGAATCACCTTGAGTTGATGCTCAGCAAGTTCCCTGGGTACGCCTGGCATGTCAGCTGGACACCAGGAAAAAATATCCCAGTTCTCACGGAGGAACTTGATGAGCTCGCCTTCCTATTTGTCGGTCATCCCAGTTCCTACTACGACAAATTTTGTCAAATCTTTAGGGTCTAGGATTACCTGTCTTGTATTCTCAGATGCCTTGAAGCTATCTGCTGTCTTCCGAGTCTCTTTTCCTGCCGGCATTTCTGTCGGCGATACCTCCTTAGCCAGCTCCTTCAGCTCTTCCTTTGCTATGATTTTCTCAGCGCAAAGGGCTTTTTCTTTTTCCAGCTTGTTCGCCAGCTTGAAGTCTCCAGTTATGGTGATTACCCCTCCTTTCGGCCCTGGCATCTTCAGCTTGTTATAGATATAACATGATCTTGCCATAAATTTGGCGAAAGCTGGACGTCCGAGTATCGCATGATACACGCTTTCGAACGGCACCACCTCAAAGGATACTTTTTCCTGACGGAAGTGATCTTTTTCTCCGAAGGTGACATCTAGGGAAATTTCTCCTAGGGATCGTGCTTGCCTGCCGGGAACAATGCCATGGAAGCGTATATTGCTGTGATTGAGCTGGGTCTCGGAGATCTTCAGATGTCTTAATGTATCCAGGTACATAATGTTGATGCTGGATCCTCCGTCCATCAGCACTCTTTTTAGCCTAGTGTTCTGGACAATAGGGCTTACAATAAGAGCTTGTGTGCCGGGTTCAGGGATATTTCCGGGATGATCAGACTGATCCCAGGTTATTGGTGTGTTCGAATATTTCAAGAATTTCGGGGTTGCCGGAACAACCGCCTTTATTTCTCGAAGTGTTCTTTTCGCCACCTTTGCTGATGGAGTTGCTAGGAAAGTTAGGGCGCATTCTCCATCAACTCTCGGAAACTTGGGTTCGCCTTTCCGCTGCTGATCCTGGATTTTTTCGTCAGTGTCCGATTCACTGTCTTCTTTATTAGCTTCTGGCTTTTGCTTAGAAAATTTCCTTTTGGAACTCTTCCTCTTGTTTCCGGATCCTGCACTGCCTTTCATGTGCTTATTCAGCCGGCATTGTGCGTTCGTATGGGTGGGTTTCCCAAATTGCGAATGGTGGACGCAGGGTTCCGACTTAATCTTCTCCCACTCTTCTTTAGTGTAGTTGATTGTTCTGAACTGCGTCCTTTCCATTTGCTCCCTTTTTCACTTCCAAAGGCTATATTAACTTCTTTGGGTTTTGGTGTTGCGTCTGAAGTTCCTTTTTTCTCAGAGCGAGGGTTTTTCTTGGCCAGTATCAGTGTGTCGATATTGCCACCTCTTGCTCTGATATCGTCTTCGGCTGCAGCATGCTCATTGGCGGTTGTAAGCATAGATCCGAGATCTTTGTGCTGTTTGGAACCAACCATGAACGGTACTAGTCCGGGTTTTAGGCCATTGACGAAAGCATGCATTGCTTGTACGTCAGTTACTCCAGAACAACTATTCTTCATTGCAGTCCATCTGGAGATGAAATCCACGTATGGTTCATCCTCGAATTGGGTGCAACGGTTCAGCTGGTTGATGTTGTTCAGGCGCTTGTACGTTCCCCGGAAATGCTGAGTGAATACTCGAGCCATATCATCCCAGCTGTCGACAGTTCTTGGCGGCAATCCATTGATCCAATCTCTGGCTCCATCCAGCAACATTAGGGAAAGAAACTTTACAGCTTCCAGGTCTGTCCCATTGTTTATCTGGACGGCTGTATGGTAGTCTGAGAGCCAGGTATCCGGGTTTGTACTGCCGGTGTATTTCCGGTACATTGGACCGACCTTGGCGAAGCCAGAATGTAGGGTTGTCCTTCGGATCCTATCAGTGAAACACTTAGGTCCAAAGTATAGATCATCCTTTTCCGCTCTATCCATGTGTGCGGAATATCTGCCGGCTGAATGGACAGAAGGGGATCTACTCCTTTCTTTTCCATTGTTGCGCGCACGCGCTTTTCCGGGATCGTTTCTATTTCTTTCAAGATCACGCCCTTTTGGATGAGGCGGAGTTCTACTCCTATGCCTTTCTTTATCCTTAGGAGGTGTCCGAGATCTCTCACGTCTGTGAGGCACATCATGTCTTCCGGCTTTTTTAGCAGGGTGTCTCGGAGGTGGCATTGCTTTGCCATCTTTCCGGTATTTTTCTTCCCGATCATGGGGTTTACTTCCACCTTTCGGTAGATGAGATCCGGTTCTAGACGCTTCGTCCCTATTGTCGGGATTTTTCTTGTCTTTTCTCCGATCCGCTTTCTTATCCTTTGAATTACCTGAATCTCCAGGTTCTTCCGGTCCAGGTGCTCCAGCGGCGCAAGTAGCTGTTTTGCATAGGGCGGAGTTATCATGCAACTTCCCTGATTGCTCTTGGGCTCGCTGTTGTTGTTGCAATGCTTTTCCTAGGAAAGCATACACCCCTTGGAGTTTTTCACCATTGGAGTACAAGTCATTGTTGAGGATGGCAAACATTGCTTCCGCATTTTCTGCTGCGGTTTTGTATATTGGTTCGCCTCTGGCATCTTTGCCGTTTACCTGCATTTGCCAAGATGGGTTGTGAAACCTTTCTTTTGGCGGTAGTACTTCCGGTCTTACGATTCCGGGTAACCTTGTAGATTTAATGCCAGATATATTCTTTCTCTCGTATTCCTCGATTTCTACCTTCATGAGTTTGATGTCATCCTGGGTTTTTTGGAGGTGTTCACGAGTTCTAAATAGATGTTGTTGTTGCCGTTGGAGAGCTTGTCTCCTGGCTTCTAGCACTTCAGGGGGTTCGTATAATCCCACTGGCGTTTGTAACAATTCCTGTTCTTCTTGCTCTGTCATTGGCGGAACAAGGATTTCTTTTGTTTTCTTCTCCGCAGGTTTTGTTCCGCTTGCATCTCCTACTTCCGTGCTTTCATCAGCTGGATCAGCCAATTTCTTCTTCCAGAGTTTGTATTGGAGTTTTTTAGCGGCCTTGTTCTTTTTCTTGGAAGAGGGAGGTTTTTTAACAGGTTCATCCTCTGTCAATTCCTTGACGTTGGGAAATATCGGAGAGGTTTCTCCATCTTCTCTCTCTTCCTCTGGCGGAGGGGTTTTTGGGCTTTCCTGACTGCCGGCGTCCGTGGTTTCAGCCGGTTTCGCCATTAGCACTTCATGGAATCCCTCTTGGAAAGATTTAACTTTTCTTTCGAAGGCGTCCACGTCTTCGTCTTCGGAATCGAAATCATCTGATCCGGTTTCTGACTCTAATCTCGCCTCAATGGCGGCTAGCACAGAGTCAGCTTCCGAGTTCATCGCTGGATTGGCGAGTGTCGGATCTTCCACCTCTGTAGTGGGTTTGCTATTTTCTGCCTCTTGCACAGGTTTACTTTCGTCCGTGTTTTCGGCAAAAGCTGGATCGTCCACCTCTGTAGTGGGTTTGTTGCTTTCTGCCTCCTGCACGGGATTTCCGTCATCCGTGTTCTCGACGACTTCGGATTGCACCATACCGATAAAGTGTGTATCACTTTTATGTGGGCGATCTGAGAAAAATCCGGGATCGTAGTCATCTTCGACTGGGTACAGGGCGGGTGGGATAAATTTGCTTCCACCGCAAAACCCCATGGCCTCTGCAGTTAATCCGATAAATATATTAGCAGATCCAATCGGTAACACGCAGGCACTTACCAGACGATTTTGCGCCGGTATGTAGGATCCGTTGTCGAGGAAGCGTCCGACGTCATTGTCGAACTCCAGGCTTCCGACAGTTATTGAGCTGTCGATTCCACCGAGTATCCCAGATCGGAACTTAACGCCTGACGTCGTTTGCCCCACGGTGGGCGCCAACTGTCGAGACATCGTAGTAGTTTTCATAGACGGGGGTTCCATGAGACTACGGGTAGAGACGTGGGGAAACGGGATCGCGTTGGTGACAAAGACACAGGATTTACCCAGGTTCGGTACGTCGTGATAATACGACGTTCCTACTCCTGCAATCTCACTAATCAGGGCTAAAGCCTGTGTAAACAATTACAATGTGAGGTTAGGTTTAGCTACTCGCGGAGGATCAACTTCTCGGCGAGTTGGCCTGTGGCTTCGTGTCTCTCGTTTATCTCATCTCCCGTCCGGCTTTATATAATAGCCGGATTAAGGCATACATAATAGGAAACCTAGAAGACTACGATAGCTAGTAACTTGGAAAGTAAGGAATCCGTCTTCTCCTCCAAGCCAGATCACGTGGGCCGTGATCCGGGTCCTTCTAGAATCCAGCTTCTGCGCATCAGCTTACTGGGCCGTCCAATGGACCATAGCCCATTACCAGTTGGGCCACCCGGGTAATCCGGCACTTTTGACTACCATCTGATATACCCCTAATCAGTATATATCCGAAATAGTATCTGTGAAAATGTTTTGGAGATAACTTTTTGTGTGTGTCCCCATTTTTGTCGAACCAAACTTTTTTGGATAGCTAGTGAGTAGATCTATCATTAGAACTTGGCCTCACATTAAGGTGAGTTACCAAATGGAAATGCCATCCATTTTGGTAAATGACTAGTAGGCTTTTCTAGGATTTTTAGAAGGATTTTAGAAATGATTTTTGAGGTGAATCCAATTGGATGAGTTTGTGTTTGACTAGATCTATGTAACCCTAGCTTAGTTTAATTTTTGGAGCTATAGTTTATTTTTGGCATGCATTTTTAGATGCAGCAGTTTTTCTGTTCTCTTATTTATGTGTGTATTTGTTTGTAAACAAATGTTTGATTGGTTGAGACTTCGTTCCTAGCATGTATAGATGTGTTACCACTTGTTATTAGGTTGTTTCCTTGCAGTACATCTACCTTAGAAAGTGTGTGCATGATTGGAAATCATTTGGTTATAGAAATAGCATTTGTTTGTTTTCTAGTATTTATTCTTGACTAGGTTGTGTGTGAAAAACTTTGTGTGATTGTGCACCCAAGTTTTTTATGTTGTTGAGTTGAGTCCAGTACCATTTTGGTATTGTTATTTTAATGTTATCCTATCTGTTAGCTTGCATTTTATTTTGAGGCAAAGCATGTGTAACTTTTGTTTTTTTTCTTCACTAGTATTGTTTTGACTAGCATGAGTAGCCTTGTATTGTTTGCTTCGTTAGATTAATTTTGTCATGTGTGTCCAGAGACCTTGTTCCCTCTAAATGCCTTGGTATTAGTGGGCGCATAACCCACTGGTCCCGTTGCATTTTGGTTTGGTTAGGGATGCAAAATCCCCTACCATACATTTGTGTGTGAGTAGCATGTATTATTATACGTTTGCTTAGCATTTTCCACCAAGGAAAAATAGATGTCATTTCACTTATGCAAGTGAAGGGTTTAGTATTTCTTTGTGAATCCTAGTATGTTTAGGTGGGGTTCATTTTTTTCGCATAATATTCCCTTAGGGGTATCATGTTAAGAAGTGTTTCACTATTGTTTGTCTTAAATTGAATGTTGTTTCAAATAGATTATTTTCCTAGTGTTTGGTAAAGTCTGTGTGGATAGATTTCATTGAGTGTTTGGATTTTTGAAAGTTTCTAGCTGAGCTTGTATTGAGTGCTTAGCTACTGGATGTGTAGCATGTCACTTGGTTAAATGTTGATTGATTGTTAGAACAACATGTTTTATTAGACTTGGTTTCACTTTTGCTAAGTAGTTGTTTTCATAGAATTATTTTAGTGTTTTTCTTACTAGCATGTGTAAGGTGTTGTGTGTTTTTAGTAGGTTTTTACCTTCATACATTGCTTGTTTAGAGTTGTGCATCCTTGTAGTGTTGTTTGCTTCTCTAGTGATGAACTAGTGTCACCACTAGATTTTGTGAGTTGCTCTAGTAGTGTTGTCTTTTTATTTTATGAGTGTATGACTATTATAGCATGTTTAGGATGTTGTCACTTCTATTATTATGACATGACGAATGGAGTTGCCTGTTTCTATTAGTTGTAGAATGCAATTATTTCTTATAGCATGCCTGTGTAGAATTTTCATACTAGTATGCTCTTAGTGGACTCCTGTTGTTTTGTTTGTTCAAACCTTGTTATCTATTGTGAGAGTTATGTTTTATACTGTGTCTTATGACTTGATACCATTGCATGAGCTACTGTTTTGCTTAGTTATTTTCATGATTTATGGATTCCTTAGTTTTGGAGGTAGACTTAAGCATAGTCAGTAACTAGCTTATTCATCTGTGGTATGCTGTCTGTTGTTTGAAGATTGTGTGAGTGTTTACCTTAGCATGAGTATTGTACTTATGTTATTTTGTTCTAGTGTTGTTGTTGTGCTTAGTAGCATCTTGTTACCTACGCATTAGTTTAGTCATAAACTATGTTGGTGATGATTGTTTGTGTTGTTTGTTAATACCCACTGCCATGGGTATTGTTTTGATTGATTGTTATTATTTTAGGAGTCTCACCTTTTGTGCCCACAAGCTATATTTTTTAGATTCTTGAATATCTTATTATGAGAGTGGTACACCCACTCCATATATGGTATGTAAGATGTGGGACATGGTTTCTCAACCATATGTTTGTTTGACGATAGTTTAGTACCATGAGAGTTTGTGAGAGAGTTTTCTTGATAGCTTTTTGAGTGGTTGCGCTAGTATAAGTTTGCTTGTTGTATGTATTGCTTTGTGCTATTGTTTGCCTTTTTGTTCTGAGTGTGTGTCTTTTATTCTTTTACGACGTTAGAAAACGAAGGAGAAGAAGAAGCAGTTGTAGAGCTGTGCGTCAAGTTCAAGCTACTTCAAGGCCAGGGACACTAAGAGACTTAAGTCAAGCCATCCCGATGCTTGTTGTTACTACACTTATCATTTGTCTATCATGCATGTTTTACTTTTGAAAGTTTTAAAAAAACTTTGATTACCAAAAACTATTTTTGAGTGACTGCTACTACTATTATATATTATTATGCCAGTAGTTGATACTTGGTGTTACCAAGCCCATAGCGACCATATGGTATTTATTACCACCAAGAGTATAAGTCCCTAAGTGGACGCCCTAAAAAGATGTTATTTGCAAAACAAAGGCTTTCTGGAAAACCCCGGTGGAAAGGCGAACCCTTATCCACCGGAGGATTGATGAAGTGGTCATTTTGGGAAAAAAGTGTTTTTTTTACAAAAATGACACATAACCTAGTCTTCGCCGAACAACCTTTACCGTACTGCCACCCTACCTCAACATGGGCATGGGGCTTAACTTGAAGTTTGTTTTTGTTAGTGTGTGTTCTATCTCAATTTGCTATAAGGGACGTGACTTCCCTCAAACCGAAATGTCGCCAGTCATGCAACAAAGAGGCATATAAAGTGTGGGATTAATTTTCCCTCCGGACGCAGCAGTTGGGTCTCCTGCCGTGGCGATGTGCAACGTGGTGCCGGGGAGAACAAACCCAACTGAAGAGATAGACATATTCTATCTTGAACATAGTTGATGGTTAGGATCGGTTATCTGATGTTTACATATTGTTGTTACAGACTGTGGTTGTTCACGAGGTGGATGTACAGAATCTGGTGGATTGTGTACACCTATGCAGAGTAGAACTATTCGGAATAGCCGCGTCCTCGGATATGGACAGTTGAATGGCCATGTAGCTAGCATTGTGTCAATGTTTTCAAAAAGAAGTTTTCAAAACGAAGTTGGACTCGTAAAGTGTTGGAAAGGAGGAACTTTTGTCGCACCCGGACTTCTAGAGGATACTCGCCGTTCCGTTGAACAGTAGTAGATTGGATTACGGGGCTTACCGGCACCCGCGTCCTCTTACGAGTAGGCCAACACACGTATGTGTGACAACCAACCCCTATCTGTTCAGCGTCGACGCAAACTATCCCATAGAAATCAGGATACTTCCATTGACGTACTTCAAACCATACACACATGGTACGTCAACGGCGTTTAACAATTGATATCACAACAGATCTCTACGACACAAAAGATTGAAATAAGTTGCAAATGGCTCTCATTAGAGCAGAGATAGCAAATACAATCATTCAGAGGGCACATGCCCCAACATAACATCATTACATCACAGCGGAAGCATCCAACATGTCTGAGTACAGACAAGATCCAAATAGGCCTAAGAGGCCGGAAACGAAAAGACGGAGCCCATCCACGAAGTCTCGGATCCTGCCCGGGTCCGCTATCTACTCGTCAGCAGTCTCGTCATCATACTCCACGTAGTAGCCACCATGGAGATCCTCGGAAACGTAGGTCTGCGGAAACCACAGCCCCAAAGGGGTCAGTACATAAACGTACTGGCAAGCAAGACTCACAGTTCACCAAAGTGTAACCCGTCAACACCAAGCACAGATGCCTTGGGTTCAACGGAAGAGCGGGGATATAAAAGATGCGGCAACTGGCTGCGCTAACCAACTACAGAGATTCTACCACTTCCGGCTAACAGAAAGGAGATAAGATCGAGTGTTGTAACCAACTGAAAGATAACTTCAAACAAACCCATCCTGGATCTCGCCCCTTATCCAAAGAAGCAATCCGAGGATAACTCACACAGTTGTATTAAAGGTGAATCAAGTTATTGTGTCATCAACCTATTACTAGTCAAGCTATTAATCATTGGGTGTAACATGTTTGATCATTATGTTTAAGTTGTCCTGAGTACTTGTTAGCCAGTACTTTCACCAAGTAATCCATAACCGCGGAAAACACGGCTTCTCGAGAAGATTATCCCTGCAGGGTTGCACCAATTTGGCCGTACACGCATGAATAACCCGCCAGATGGAAAGGCCCTTCCACCAAGCGGGGCACTCAACACAACTCAACTCTTCTTCGCATCAAGCCCAAAGAACCTTGGGCGCACGGCTAATCGAGCCCAGAAGAAAATGGACCCTCATAGCATTCTAAGAACGTGTCCCCCTATATGCCGACTACGAAAGTTCCACCCTGGCCTGGGCTCGCAAAAACATGCATGCGGCAAATGGAAAACACGAACTAAATGAGGCGATTTGGACGAGATGCGAATCGAATCAAATTGAGGGGGGCGCCCATACTCGCTTCCCACATGCGGTTAGTGCGCTCATCATGGATCAGTAGACAAGACCCTTTTCCTATTAGGGTCGACACTAGCAGGCCTCAAAACCACACAGGGCCTCCTGCCGGTGCCTTATCATCAAGTTATTATTTAACAATACCATTAGCATGATTGATTGATTAAACATCGAGCCCCCAGAACAATAATGGAATATAGTAACAGAAAGTAACGGGAACAGACTCGAGCAAAACAACCTAATCATGCTAGTAAGACACTGGCTCAACCAAAGGGGTGATAGGAGGGGAGGTGAGGCAATATCAAGGTTAAGGGATTCATGTGTTGGGTTCGTAACAGAAACAACTACTACTAGGGCTAGCAGAAAAGAACAACGGAAAGTATCGGTAACCAAGGTTGAAAGGAACACAGTGGTTCATGTGAGTGATAACTTGCCTGCAAACCCAGTAGCCTGGTACTGAGCTAACTCCTTAGAAGGGGTGTCGTAAGTATCGTCGGTATCAACGTCGTCGTTTATCCGAGAAGAAGCAAACAAACAAGGCAGAAATATAACCAATCAATAACATGGCATAGTGCACAAACATGGGATGATGCATGACCATTTAATTGATGCAACAAAATAAACTAGTTGACAAGATAAAGACAGGATTAAATGGACCCACATGCAATTTGGGATTGCATATGGAAAGCCCATGAATTATGGTTGAATTAATTGTTTTACAACTAATCATTATATGAAAGTGGATTAGCATGATGCATGGATGAGGAAAACAACAAAATAACAACAATAGAGCAAATAGAAATAAGGTTTACCAAGTTTGGAAATTCATTTATTAAGTTTTGGAATTTTGGTTACTTAAAGGTGTCACACAAACATTTTTTGTTTTCATCAAGTTAAATTGTTCAAAACAGATAACAAAGTTTATATTTGAAAAGGTTATGCTTTTATGGTTTGAAAACATATTTTATATGTCCCAAAAGAATTTGTTTTGATCAAGTTATGAAATTACCAATTTTAAATGAATTAAACAAGGTTTAAATCATTTAACCAATTTTAATTATTCAAAACATGAAACAAATTTTATATTTGAAAAGGTGGTTTAATTTTGCATGGAAAACATATTTCATTTGTTGAAATTGGATTTAAAATGAGCAAGTTATTATTTTGGCAATTTTAAGTGCATTAAATAAGAAACAGTTGTTTTCAGCAATTTAAATTATTCAAAATAGCAAAAAAAAAATTATATTTGGAAAGTACATGAAAAGTTGATTGGAAAACATATTTAGTTTGTTGAATTTGGAATTTTTATGCCCAAGTTATGAATTTTGCAAGTTTAAGTGAATTTGACAAGTTTTCAAATATTGCACCAATTTAAAATACTCAAAACAGTAAAAAAAATTATATTTGGATAGAACATTTAATTTGGTACAGAAAACATATTTAAAAATTTAAAATTGGAGTTGGGATGAAATAGTTATGCAATTTACAAAATTGAGGTGCAATCTACCATTTTTAGGGAACCAGGGACATAGAAATAATTTTTGCAGGGCTAGAATTTAATTACCAGGGGCCTATGTGTGATTACTGAGAAGTTTCTGTACCAAACAATTGGGAAATAAAAAGAGTTGGTTTTTTTGGGGCGCAGGGGGATCGAACCCTGCACCTCTGCTAGCGCTCAAGGGACAGGAACCAGTGGGATGACTGAAGCTTTGTGCTAGGGAAAGGGGCAGTGGGGTTTTAAGGTTCAGATTCGTCTACTGAGACATTCGGAAAAAAGAAGGAGAAAAGGGTGGGGTTGTGGGGATTTGATCCCAGCACCTCACGCTGCACGCGCTAGGGATGCTACCACTGGGGTGGAGCTGCTGTTTGTGATGGAATAGGCAGGTCGGGGGGTAAGAGATACAGCTTGCGGCTGTTAACTGAATCTAAACTGCACGTTCCTCTGTATCTCGCCAGCGACAGAGAGGAAGGCAGCGATGGGCAGGGGCGATCGCCGGAGATGCTGGGGCGTGGGGCGGGTGGTGCTGGTGGGTTGGAGGGCGGAGAGGCGAGGGGAAGGAGGGGAGCGGCCTCACCTTGAGCGCTCGTTGGAGGAGGGAGTCGGGGCGGACATCAGGGAGCGGTCGGTGTAGAGAGCAGGCAGGAGGTGGTCGCCGGAAGGAGGCGACGGCGGCGGCGCTCCGGGCAGCCACGGTCCAAGCCGAGGGGGGGAGAGGGAGCCCTTGGCTCGGCGTTTCCATTCCCGCCCCCTCCCTGGCCGGAGGAGGACCGGAGCTCCGGCGATCAACGGAGGCCAAAAGGGCTGTTTTTTTTCGGTGGTTGCATGGTTCAGAAACTTCAGAGAAGTGGCAGGGAGATGGAGGGGAGGAAGAGAAGAGATTGGTGGCGGCTGGGGCTAGGGTTAGGGCTAGGCTAGGGTTTTCTCCACGGATTGGGGATAGATATATAGGAGGGGGAGGGAGAATCGGGTGGAGGAGGTGACAGCGCAGGTCGCTGTCCATGGAGGACGTCACCTACGTACGGAGGAAGGGGATGAAGGGGTACGGGCCCTTAGGGAAAGTGGGCTGGGCTTGCTGCTGCTCCTCTCTCTCCTTTTTTTCTATTTTGTTTTTCTCTCTTTTTTTTGTAGCAAGAAGAAATTGGAAGGAATAGATAGATTTAGAGTTGCAAAAAATTGGGAAAAAAATTACTGTGAGTTAATTAGGTCAAGGCCTACCAAATGTCAACTGTGGTTTTTCAAAAACATGTGAATTTTGGTGTTGCTTGGAATTAGCTCAAATTTAGGCTATTTTGCTATTAAATAAAATAATATTGAAAACAAAGGTTTTAATAGGGTGAACCCTATGTTAAATATAACCAAATGGAGTTGATTTGTTTTGATATCATCATAATTCAAAGTGATTCTGTTTTAGTGCTTTGATTTGAATTTTAAAGGTGCTTTTGGAATTTAAATGATTGATTAAAACCAACAATTTAATAAAAGATCAACATGGCATAAAATGGAACAAATTGGTTGTTTTCATTTGTGATTTTTATTTCAAAGGTTGTAACAGAACAAGTATGAAAACAAAGCATTTGAAATTGTTTGATTTTCATTGTGAAAACAATTAAGAACAGATGCAAAACAAATGGTAAACAAGGCAAACAAAGGAAATAAATATTATGCCATGATGCAATACTCTAATAAACAAGAAATCAAACATTCTAAATGGTAGGTTTTCATACTTGGGCTGTTACAAAACGCCCCCCCTTGAAGGAATCGCGCCCCGAGATTCCTACTGAGAAAAGAAAAGGTCCGGAAACTTCATGGGAAGATCCTCTTGAGTTGTGACACGTGAAACACATCGTGCACCTTGGATAGACGTCAGGGAATTTGGAAACCACCGGAACATTTTCAAGTAAAGGGAGAGGTTTTTGTATCGATGGTGTATAGCTGGACAGAATTTGATTCATTTGGAGAATAGACTATCTGTAATGTGGTGATTCAGGAATGCTTCCTCGAAACAAACCTCAGGTGATAGGAATGCCAGCTCTCATAGCCTGGAAGTTTTCGAAACAACAACAACCTTTCTGGCCAGATAGACTTGATATTTGGGAAGTTTTGATTAGACGCCGGTAGAAGAACTGAAATGGAAAACCACAACAAGATTTCAACGGACGAGGGATTCTTTAAAAGAACAGGATATTGAAGCAACACCGGGAAAACGAGAACAAGATTCCTGAGGTACTACGGAGAACCCAAAACACGTGAAATCCTAACTTGAAAGTTTAGGTGAGAAGGGAAAAATCAACGTTGCACTTCCTTACCAGAAAAGGGAGGGAGGGTGGGGAAAAGAAGAAAAAGAACAGAATTCCTACTCTCACGTTTCATTTTTCCTATATAGCTACAAAATAGTTTCTAGACTCAACTGCGACCAGTAAAAAGGGATCCTACAGGCAGACAGGCTCTGATACCATTTTTCGCACCCGGACTTCTAGAGGATACTCGCCGTTCCGTTGAACAGTAGTAGATTGGATTACGGGGCTTACCGGCACCCGCGTCCTCTTACGAGTAGGCCAACACACGTATGTGTGACAACCAACCCCTATCTGTTCAGCGTCGACGCAAACTATCCCATAGAAATCAGGATACTTCCATTGACGTACTTCAAACCATACACACATGGTACGTCAACGGCGTTTAACAATTGATATCACAACAGATCTCTACGACACAAAAGATTGAAATAAGTTGCAAATGGCTCTCATTAGAGCAGAGATAGCAAATACAATCAATTATTGGGCACATGCCCCCACATAACATCATTACATCACAGCGGAAGCATCCAACATGTCTGAGTACAGACAAGATCCAAATAGGCCTAAGAGACCGGAAACGAAAAGACGGAGCCCATCCACGAAGTCTCGGATCCTGCCCGGGTCCGCTATCTACTCGTCAGCAGTCTCGTCATCATACTCCACGTAGTAGCCACCATGGAGATCCTCGGAAACGTAGGTCTGCGGAAACCACAGCCCCAAAGGGGTCAGTACATAAACGTACTGGCAAGCAAGACTCACAGTTCACCAAAGTGTAACCCGTCAACACCAAGCACAGATGCCTTGGGTTCAACGGAAGAGCGGGGATATAAAAGATGCGGCAACTGGCTGCGCTAACCAACTACAGAGATTCTACCACTTCCGGCTAACAGAAAGGAGATAAGATCGAGTGTTGTAACCAACTGAAAGATAACTTCAAACAAACCCATCCTGGATCTCGCCCCTTATCCAAAGAAGCAATCCGAGGATAACTCACACAGTTGTATTAAAGGTGAATCAAGTTATTGTGTCATCAACCTATTACTAGTCAAGCTATTAATCATTGGGTGTAACATGTTTGATCATTATGTTTAAGTTGTCCTGAGTACTTGTTAGCCAGTACTTTCACCAATTAATCCATAACCGCGGAAAACATGGCTTCTCGAGAAGATTATCCCTGCAGGGTTGCACCAATTTGGCCGTACACGCATGAATAACCCGCCAGATGGAAAGGCCCTTCCACCAAGCGGGGCACTCAACACAACTCAACTCTTCTTCGCATCAAGCCCAAAGAACCTTGGGCGCACGGCTAATCGAGCCCAGAAGAAAATGGACCCTCATAGCACTCTAAGAACGTGTCCCCCTATATGCCGACTATGAAAGTTCCACCCTGGCCTGGGCTCGCAAAAACATGCATGCGGCAAATGGAAAACACGAACTAAATGAGGCGATTTGGACGAGATGCGAATCGAATCAAATTGAGGGGGGCGCCCATACTCGCTTCCCACATGCGGTTAGTGCGCTCATCATGGATCAGTAGACAAGACCCTTTTCCTATTAGGGTCGACACTAGCAGGCCTCAAAACCACACAGGCCTCCTGCCGGTGCCTTATCATCAAGTTATTATTTAACAATACCATTAGCATGATTGACTGATTAAACATCGAGCCCCCAGAACAATAATGGAATATAGTAACAGAAAGTAACGGGAACAGACTCGAGCAAAACAACCTAAGCATGCTAGTAAGACACTGGCTCAACCAAAGGGGTGATAGGAGGGGAGGTGAGGCAATATCAAGGTTAAGGGATTCATGTGATGGGTTCGTAACAGAAACAACTACTACTAGGGCTAGCAGAAAAGAACAACGGAAAGTATCGGTAACCAAGGTTGAAAGGAACACAGTGGTTCATGTGAGTGATAACTTGCCTGCAAACCCAGTAGCCTGGTACTGAGCTAACTCCTTAGAAGGGGTGTCGTAAGTATCGTCGGTATCAACGTCGTCGTTTATCCGAGAAGAAGCAAACAAACAAGGCAGAAATATAACCAATCAATAACATGGCATAGTGCACAAACATGGGATGATGCATGACCATTTAATTGATGCAACAAAATAAACTAGTTGACAAGATAAAGACAGGATTAAATGGACCCACATGCAATTTGGGATTGCATATGGAAAGCCCATGAATTATGGTTGAATTAATTGTTTTACAACTAATCATTATATGAAAGTGGATTAGCATGATGCATGGATGAGGAAAACAACAAAATAACAACAATAGAGCAAATAGAAATAAGGTTTACCAAGTTTGGAAATTCATTTATTAAGTTATGGAATTTTGGTTACTTAAAGGTGTCACACAAACATTTGTTGTTTTCATCAAGTTAAATTGTTCAAAACAGATAACAAAGTTTATATTTGAAAATTTTATGCTTTTATGGTTTGAAAACATATTTTATATGTCCCAAAAGAATTTGTTTTGATCAAGTTATGAAATTACCAATTTTAAATGAATTAAACAAGGTTTAAATCATTTAACCAATTTTAATTATTCAAAACATGAAACAAATTTTATATTTGAAAAGGTGGTTTAATTTTGCATGGAAAACATATTTCATTTGTTGAAATTGGATTTAAAATGAGAAAGTTATTATTTTGGCAATTTTAAGTGTATTAAATAAGAAACAGTTGTTTTCAGCAATTTAAATTATTCAAAATAGCAAACAAAATTTATATTTGGAAAGTACATGAAAATTTGATTGGAAAACATATTTAGTTTGTTGAATTTGGAATTTTTATGCCCAAGTTATGAATTTTGCAAGTTTAAGTGAATTTGACAAGTTTTCAAATATTGCACCAATTTAAAATACTCAAAACAGTAAACAAATTTTATATTTGGATAAAACATTTAATTTGGTACAGAAAACATATTTAAAAAGTTAAAATTGGAGTTGGGATGAAATAGTTATGCAATTTACAAAATTGAGGTGCAATCTGCCATTTTTAGGGAACCAGGGACATAGAAATAATTTTTGCAGGGCTAGAATTTAATTACCAGGGGCCTATGTGTGATTACTGAGAAGTTTCTGTACCAAACAATTGGGAAATAAAAAGAGTTGGTTTTTTTGGGGCGCAGGGGGATCGAACCCTGCACCTCTGCTAGCGCTCAAGGGACAGGAACCAGTGGGATGACTGAAGCTTTGTGCTAGGGAAAGGGGCAGTGGGGTTTTAAGGTTCAGATTCGTCTACTGAGACATTCGGAAAAAAGAATGAGAAAAGGGTGGGGTTGTGGGGATTTGATCCCAGCACCTCACGCTGCGCGCGCTAGGGATGCTACCACTGGGGTGGAGCTGCTGTTTGTGATGGAATAGGCAGGTCGGGGGGTAAGAGATACAGCTTGCGGCTGTTAACTGAATCTAAACTGCACGTTCCTCTATATCTCGCCAGCGACAGAGAGGAAGGCAGCGATGGGCAGGGGCGATCGCCGGAGATGCTGGGGCGTGGGGCTGGTGGTGCTGGTGGGTTGGAGGGCGGAGAGGCGAGGGGAAGGAGGGGAGCGGCCTCACCTTGAGCGCTCGTTGGAGGAGGGAGTCGGGGCGGACATCAGGGAGCGGTCGGTGCAGAGAGCAGGCAGGAGGTGGTCGCCGGAAGGAGGCAACGGCGGCGGCGCTCCGGGCAGCCACGGTCCAAGCCGAGGGGGGGGAGAGGGAGCCCTTGGCTCGGCGTTTCCATTCCCGCCCCCTCCCTGGCCGGAGGAGGACCGGAGCTCCGGCGATCAACGGAGGCCAAAAGGGCTGTTTTTTTTTCGGTGGTTGCATGGTTCAGAAACTTCAGAGAAGTGGTAGGGAGATGGAGGGGAGGAAGAGAAGAGATTGGTGGCGGCTGGGTCTAGGGTTAGGGCTAGGCTAGGGTTTTCTCCACGGATTGGGGATAGGAGGGGGAGGGAGAATCGGGTGGAGGAGGTGACAGCGCAGGTCGCTGTCCATGGAGGACGTCACCTGCGTACGGAGGAAGGGGATGAAGGGGTACGGGCCCTTAGGGAAAGTGGGCTGGGCTTGCTGCTGCTCCTCTCTCTCCTTTTTTTTCTATTTTGTTTTTCTCTCTTTTTTTTGTAGCAAGAAGAAATTGGAAGGAATAGATAGATTTAGAGTTGCAAAAAATTGGGAAAAAAATTACTGTGAGTTAATTAGGTCAAGGCCTACCAAATGTCAACTGTGGTTTTTCAAAAACATGTGAATTTTGGTGTTGCTTGGAATTAGCTCAAATTTAGGGTATTTTGATATTAAATAAAATAATATTGAAAACAAAGGTTTTAATAGGGTGAACCCTATGTTAAATATAACCAAATGGAGTTGATTTGTTTTGATATCATCATAATTCAAAGTGATTCTGTTTTAGTGCTTTGATTTGAATTTTAAAGGTGCTTTTGGAATTTAAATGATTGATTAAAACCAACAATTTAATAAAAGATCAACATGGCATAAAATGGAACAAATTGGTTGTTTTCATTTGTGATTTTTATTTCAAAGGTTGTAACAGAACAAGTATGAAAACAAAGCATTTGAAATTGTTTGATTTTCATTGTGAAAACAATTAAGAACAGATGCAAAACAAATGGTAAACAAGGCAAACAAAGGAAATAAATATGATGCCATGATGCAATACTCTAATAAACAAGAAATCAAACATTCTAAATGGTAGGTTTTCATACTTGGGCTGTTACAACTTTGTACCTTTCAGGTATTGATGAAGAAAAGCTGGAGTTGTTTTCCAAGAAGTTTTCCAAAGAAAACTTTCTTTTATAAAACAAGTTTATAAAACCTCTTATACATGCGATATCTACAAGAGAAAGAAAATTATAATATTTTCTTTTGAAGTATCTTCTTCAACAAAGATACAAAGGTTTTCAAAATCAACTATGATATATCTTTCATATATCATGGATAGTGAACCCTATGTATAGCCTACCTATTACACCATATAAGCATACTTGCATTTGGTAAGTTACATGATGGGTGTCTTGCTGAGTACATTCAAATGTACTCATATTGGTTTCGTCCCTGGTATTTACTTGTCATACTTTGAGAAGGAGTCTCGGGAGGAGTTCTACGAGGAAGAGTACTGCGCTGATGGACTTGCGGACTAGGATCGTCTCCCGGTCAGCAGCCTGTAGGTTAAGGCGTGACTTGGGATCTACTACGTTTGTGTGTTTTAGTATTCCGCTGTGTGTGTTGTGTGTTTTCCCTGCGTGGCAGCTGTGTGGACTTGGTCATGTGACCATGGCTCTTTTGTAAGTGTTTTCTGTAATCTTGTAATGGATATTGTATCTGTGTACCAACTTGATATGTTGTTCACGACTGGTGTGATCTGGGATCGTGAATGTATGCATATCGGAGGTGTCCTTGAACAGTGGTTCTGGGGGACCTTACAGAGTTGGTATCAGAGCTATCCTGACCTTAGCAGACCTTAGTTAGCATGGACGTTAGCTAGTACTCTGGAAATTTAGTATAAAATACTAAGTACTAAGATGACTATTTACCAAAATATTCTACATACTCCATCACCTCTGTGTTTTTGAAAACTCTACTTATACTAAGTTACATTTGAGCATCTTAAAACTTTGCACACTATTAACTGACCTAAGCTATTTAAAATTTGATGTAGATGGCAGTTGTCTTCACCGAGTCCTTCCAGCTGGGTATGCATGCACCTTGCAACCGCCGCTTTGAGGAGGATTTGATCAAGATGACTCGCCTTATCGGTCGAACACTGCCTGAGTTGAAGGGAGCTCAGATTCACCATGATGGACAAGAAGTGTCCTGGTTGGTGGTCTGTACCATTCTTGCACCTTTGCTAGAATCGTCGACCCCGGAGATCACTGACGAGGTGAAGGAGAACAGTTGGGAAGAAGGTATCCTTAGAGTGATGCAGCTGACCATTGCCAAGCTCGCGAACTTCTTTCGCCGCAAATTTGAAGGCACACCCTATAGATATTATGGGAGGCGCGGCGAGGATGACAAGCCCATAGATGTCACTGAAGACTTTGTGTATGCTCGACATTTCCAGCACTTGGAAGGACAGCTGTACAACACTCAGTTTGCCCTTGACAGAGGAGAGTTCGATGTCCGAGGGAGAGAGATCTTCCAGCTGAAGAAATACCTGAGAGTTTCCTCTGCTATCGAGTGCCATCTCGTGGCACAAAGACATGAAATTTGTTGACTTCCATCTTAGTGCACAAGTGATAGACCTTCAATTTTAGCTTGCAACCAGCAAGACCAGAGTTGAAGAGTTGGAGGAAGAGCTACGCACTTTCTCAAGCACTTAGGATGGCCGCAGGACATTGGGAGTTGTGTTGCTCCCACCCAAGACGCTTGTTTGTGTTTGTGTTGTGTGAACTCTGTTAAGAGCTATGTGTGTGATAGGTGTGTTGTAAGCCTTATGCTCTTGCCATGTGAACCCTAAGCTGTGTTATGCTTGTTAAGACTCTGTTTCGTCCGTATGAGTAGTCTTTGTTTGTGATTGTGATTGCTTCTTAGATACTTGTTTGTTGTTGTGTTACCTACCGTTCTCATCTCTATTATGAGCCGATTTGTTTCGCAAGTTTC
This sequence comes from Alopecurus myosuroides, assembly GCA_028641055.1. NCBI lineage: Eukaryota > Viridiplantae > Streptophyta > Magnoliopsida > Poales > Poaceae > Alopecurus > Alopecurus myosuroides. Next base: position 265,229,933 of record CM054058.1, read on the forward strand.
CAAAAAAAAACTACCCTTTTGTATGCTCTCGTCTTACGCCACCCTTTTTCTTCAGCATGGCCAACGATTTACCTCCACCACCGGAGCCGACAGTTTCTCAACTGTTTGCTCTGCTGAAGGAAGAACGTGAAGCCGCTCGTGCTGAACACATAGACACCCATGCTTCCCTGGAGCATTTGACTCAGCTTGTCACCACCAACGCTGAGAATAATGCTATACTTATGAGAGAATACCAGCGCCTGCTTGCTTGAGAGAATCGCAAAAGGAAGATAGTGATGCCAGGAGAACCTAGTTCACCGGTGACTCGCAATACCTTGCCTGCGATGCCACAACCCCCAAGGAGGCGTGTGAAAGTTGGACCAAAAAAGGAGGATGCTTTTCCTGTAGGAAGGAAGGGCAGTTTGCTCTTGAGTGTCCCCAGAAGAACCATGATCTAGTTCATCCTGGTGAAACCCAAGAGTCCCAGGGTCCAACCGAGAAGAAGCGCAAGAGTTTGATGAGAGGACCTCAAGACCAAGATGATGTTGCAGAAGCACCTGTGACTCATGCCATAGTTAATGGTACGTTTAGAACCAACCATGTGACCCCTATAGTTGTGTTTAACTTTGCACCCTGAGAAATCCGACGTAAATAGAACACTAGAAGTGTCACGTCGGACTAGTAGAAAAGTATCTTTAAAATTAACAACACTAATGTAACTTTATCTAACATCAGCTTGACACCTAACATCAGTTTTAAAACCTCTAACAAACTTTTCAAAACCAAGGAGAAAGGTGCCTTAGGATGTTTGACAGAGATGTTGACAGGAAGAGGAAGTTGAAGGGAATATTGGATCTGTGAGCTATGATTTTACTAAGCAATAAGATCATTCGTGTGTATATTTTAGAAGAAAACAGGTTTGAGGATATAAGCTTATGGAGATTCATTGAGGTTTAGCTTAGGAGTGAGAGATTGAGGGTCATATGAGAATCATTGGAGTTGAATTATAGTAGATATTATCTGGGGCTAACCAGTTGTGGACCCCAAAATATTGGAAGTTATCGGTAACTAAAATTTGTAGCTTTGAAGAAGTGATTTGAGGTTTAGAAAGATTGGTGGAAACTATCGGATCTTTAGGAAACACTTGATATATAAGGAGATTGGACTAATTGGAAGTAGTGTGTTGAGAATGATTTGTAATGTTGGGATGATGATGTTTTGCCTAGGTGATTCTTATACTGGATTTTAGCAGAAAGGTTGATTATAGTAAAAGGATCATGTTGGATTGGGATAAATATTCGATTTTGATTTAAGATGGATTGGAGGAATATTGGATTTGATGTAGGAAGTAATTGGTGGTTATCGCAACAGTCTTCGACGCCCCCTGAACCCTCCCCGAGCCCGCGCCTGCCCCCGTCGAGCCACACGGTGAGCCCCTGTCCACCCCGTGTTTTTCCCGTCGTGCGGTTGGAGAGAGAGAGGGAGAGGGGAGGAAGAAGTCACCGGGGGCATCGATCCAGATATCAACGGCCCCTGTTAAACCTGGCCGTTTCCCGCCGCGCGCGCGCCCTCCTGCGCTGGGCTGCGTTGCTTGCCTTGTTGGGCCACGCCGTGAGAAACGAGCCCGCTGTGTGTTTTTCCTTTATCTTTTTAATCTATGCAGAAAGTAGTTGATTGCTTTGGCTCTGTTAAAAATAGTTTTAGTAATAGTTTATTTCTACAAATTTTTGAGGCAGTAGATCTACTAATATTTTAACACACCCAGGTGGTAGATCCAAGTTTCCTTGTTCATCTTTGCAGTAGTAATTGTTTTGCCACAGACTATATGTGGGACCATTTTGGACATAACTTTTTGTGAGTGTCTCCATTTTGGTCAAACCTTTTTGTTTTGAGTAGATAGTAAATATATCTATCATTAGGAATTGGACTCACATCAAGGTGAGTTACCAAATGGAAATACCATCCATTTTGGTAAATTACCAGTAGGCTTTTCTAGGATTTTTAGAAGGAGTTTAAAATTGATTTTTGAGGTGAATCCAATTGGATGAGTTTATGTGTGACTAGATATATGTAATCCTGGCTTGGGTGAATTTTTAGAGCCCTAGATTATTTTTGGTGAGCCTTTTTAGATACAGCAACTTTTTTCTGTTTTCTTTGTTATGTGTGTTTTTGTTTGTTAATAAATGTGTGATTGTTTGAAACTTGTTTCCTAGCATGGATAGGTGTGTTGCTTCTTGTTATTAGGTTGTTTTCTTGCAGTACAACTACCTTAGGAAGTGTGTGCATGCTTGGAATCATTTGGATATAGAAATAGCCTTTTATTGTTTTCTAGTATTATTTTTGACTAGATTGTGTGAGCAAATCTTTGTGTGATTGTGGACCTAAGTTTTTTATTTTGTTGGGTTGAGTCCAGTACCATTTTGGTACTGTTACTTTGATGTTATCATATCTGTTAGCTTGCACTTTAGTTTATAGCAAAGCATGTGTAACATTTGTTGTTTGTTTTCACTAGTATAATAGTTGTGTGATGATTACTTTGCTAGATTAATTTTGTCATGTGTGACCAGAGGCCTTGTTACCTCTAAATGCCTTGGTATTAGTGGGCCCATATCCCACTGGTCCCATCGCATTTTGGATTGGGATGCAAATCCCCTACCATACCTTTGTGTGATAGTAGCATGTACTTTTTATGTGTGTTTAATATTTTCCACCAAGGAAAATAGTTGTTTGTTTTACTTGTTTGATTGAAGTGTTTAGTATTTATTTGTGAATACTAGTATGTTTAGTTGTGGTGCATTTGTTAACACAATGTTCCCATAGGGGTATCATGTTAAGAAGTGTTTCACCATTGTTTGTCTTAAATTGAATGTTGTTTGCAAATAGATTATTTTCCTAGTGTTTGGTAAAGTCTGTGTGGATAGATTTCGTTGAGTGTTTGGATTTTTTAAAGTGTTTAGCTGAGCTTGTATTGAGTGCTTAGCTACTGGATGTATAGCATGTCACTTGGTTACTTGTTGATTGATTTTTAGAACACCATGTTTTATTAGACTTGGTTTAACTTTTGCTAAGTAGTTGTTTTCAAAGAATTATTTTAGTATTTTGCTTACTAGAATGTGTAAGGTGTTGTGTTCTATTAGTAGGTTTTTACCTTCATACATTGCTTGTTTAGAGTTGTGCATCCTTGTAGTGTTGTTTGCTTCTCTAGTGATGAACTAGTGTCACCACTAGATTTTGTGAGTTGCTCTAGTAGTGTTGTCTTTTTATTTTATGAGTGTATGACTATTATAGCATGTTTAGGATGTTTTCACTTCTGTTATTATGACATGACTTGTGGAGTTTCCTGTTGCTATTAGTTGTAGAATGCAATTATTTCTTATAGCATGCATGTGTAGAATTTTCATACTAGTATGCTCTTAGTGGACTCATGTTGTTTTGTTTGTTCTAGCCTTGTTATCTCTTGTGAGAGTTATGTTTTAGACTGTGTCTTATGACTTGATACCATTGGATGAGCTACTGTTTTTCTTAGTTATTTTCATGATTGATGGATTCCTTAGTTTTGGAGGTAGACTTAAGCATAGTCAGTAACTAGCTTATTTATCTGTGGTATGTTGTCTGTTGTTTGAAGATTGTCTGAGTGTTTACCTTAGCATGAGTATTGTACTTATGTTATTGTTGTGCTAGTGTTGTTGTTGTGCTTAGTAGTATCTTGTTATCTATGCATTAGTTTAGTGATAAACTATGTTGGTGATGATTGTTTGTGTTGTTTGTTAATACCCACTGCCATGGGTATTGTTTTGATTGATTGTTATTATTTTAGGAGTCTCGCCTTTTGTGCCCACAAACTATATTTTTTAGCTTCTTGAATATCTTATTATGAGAGTGGTACACCCACTCCATATATGGTATGTAAGATGTGGGACATGGTTTCTCAACCATATGTTTGTTTGACGATAGTTTAGTACCATGAGAGTTTGTGAGAGAGTTTTCTCGATAGCTTTTTGATTGTTTGCGCTAGTATAAGTTTGCTTGTTGTATGTATTGCTTTGTGCTATTGTTTGCCTTTTGGTTCTGAGTGTGTGTCTTTTATTCTTTTACGACGTTAGAAAACGAAGGAGAAGAAGAAACAGTTGTAGAGCTGTGCATCAAGTTCAAGCTACTTCAAGGCCAGGGACACAAAGAGACTTAAGGCAAGCCATCCTGATGCTTGTTGTTACTACAATTATCATTATCTATCATGCATGTTTTAATTTTGAAAGTTTTACAAAAACTTTGATTACCAAAAATTATTTTTGAGTGACTACTACTACTATTATATATTATTATGCGAGTAGTTGATACTTGGTGTTACTAAGCCCATAACCACCATATGGTATTTATTACCACCAAGAGTATAAGTATCTCAGTGGACGCCCTAAAAGATCCGGTGGAAAGGTGAACCCTTATCCTCCGGAGGATTGATGAAGTGGTCATCTTGGAAAAAAAAAGGTGTTTTTTTACAAAAATGACACATAACCTAGTCTTCGTCGGACAACCTTTACCGTACTACCACCCTACCACAACGTGGGCACGGGGCTTAACTTGAAGTTTGTTTTCGTTGGTGTGTGTTCTATCTCAATTTGCTATAAGGGACGTGACTTCCCTCGAACCGAAATGCCGTCAGTCATGCAACAAAGAGGCATATAGAGTGTGGGATTGATTTTCCCTCTGGACGCAGTAGTTGGGTCTCCTGCCGTGGCGATGTGCGACGTGGTGCCGGGGAGAACAAACCCAACTGAAGAGATAGACATATTCTAGCTTGAACATAGTGGATGGTTAGGATCGATTATCTGATGTTTACATATTGTTGTTACAGTCTGTGGTTGTTCACGGCGGATGTACTGAATCTGGTGGATTGTGTACACCTCTGCAGAGTAGAGCTATTCGGAATAGCCGCGTCCTCGGATATGGACAGTTGAATGGCCATGTAGCTAGCATTGTGTCAATGTTTTCAAAAGGAAGTTTTCAAAAAGAAGTTTTCAAAACGAAGTTGGACTCGTGAAGTGTTGGAAAGGAGGAACTTTGTACCTTTGAGGTATTGATGAAGAAAAGCCGGAGTTGTTTTCCAAGAAGTTTTGCAAAGAAAACTTTCTTTTATAAAAACAAGTTTATAAAACCTCTTGTACATGCGATATCTACAAGAGAAAGAAAATTATAATATTTTATTTTGAAGTATCTTCTTCAACAAAGATACGGAGATTTTCAAAATCAACTATGATATATATTTCCACCATATAAGCATACCTATAGCCTACCTATTACACCATATAAGCGTACTTGCATTTGGTAAGTTACATGATGGGTGTCTTGCTGAGTACATTCAAATGTACTCATATTGGTTTCGTCCCTGGCATTTACTTGCCAGACTTTGAGAAGGAGTCTCGGGAGGAGTTCTATGAGGAAGAGTACTGTGCTGATGGACTTGCGAACTAGAATAGTCTCCCGGTCAGCAGCCTGTAGGTTAATGTGTGACTTGGGCTCTACTAAGTTTGTGTGCTTTAGTCTTCCGCTGTGTGTGTTGTGTGTTTGCCCTGCGTGGCAGTTGTGTGTACTTGGTCATGTGACCATGGCTCTTTTGTAAGTGTTTTCTGTAATCGTGTAATGGATATTGTATCTGTGTACCAACTTGATATGTGTTTACGACTGGTGTGATCTGGGATCGTGAATGTATGCATATCGGAGGTGTCCTTGAACAGTGGTTCTGGGGGACCTTATAGCATCCTCCTAGGCCTATAAAGGTGAAGTGTCATGTAGTCGATGTTCACATGACACCACTCGAAGAATAACACTTCAACTTAAATATCAAACCACTAGATATTACTTCAACATAATTCCACTACTAACATCTTGAGTTATCCCATGTCCTCAAGAACTAAACGAACTACTCACAAGACAACATATGGATCATAATCAGAGGTGATATAATGATGAATAACAATCTGGTCATAAAGTATAAACACTGATAAATCTCACAAGCATCAACTACTAACAAGTAATCCACACTAGGAGAGAGATCTAGTGGTAAACAATGGTAAATACCGCTAATTGTTACATTGGGATGAAGGTGGATGATGAGGTTCATCGTGTTGGTGGTGATGATAAGGACGATGACGATCTTGATGATGCCCGGAGCGATGACGGTGATGATAGCGATGATCCCGCCTCTCCAGGGAGGAATTTCCCCGACAGATTTCTCCCTGCTGGAGAGCTTTTCTCTCTTTGCTGTTTTCCGCCCCCAAGGCGGCGGCGGAATATTTCTTTGATGATGTTCTGGGACTTAGGGTTCCCTAGGGGTCAAGTACGCGAAAGGGGGCGGGGCCAGGGTGGCCACACCACTTGGCGGCGCGGCCAGGGGGCGCCACCCCATGGTGTGGGCCCTCTGTGGCCCCCTCCGGGTCTCCTCGTGGCTAGCTCCCTCTTATGGACTTCTAAGACATCCCCGATGCCCCCTTCTTCTTCTGATCTTCTGAAATAGGGTAACTTGATGGTGCTTTTTTCCATCAGATTTCTGGTCCCGGTGTTTATTCTCCAAAAATTATGAAACATGCAAAATAAGATTAAATAACATAAGTAATTCATCATAACATGAAATATATCGATGAATAACAGAAAATAACAACATAAAATGGTGATGCAAAATGGACGTATCAGGGCTACATAGGCTGGTATGCCTTTTTCACTGATGGTTCATGAGACTTACAGAGTTCAGAGAATTTTTTTCTTAGGGCTATGATCAAACATAGTGTATTCTCCTTATGAGTGCATGGTTTTGGGATCTATCTATTGTTTTCTTTATGAGATAATTGTACCATATGGATTTGCTATTCCCGTGTTGCTATTTTTTGTGGCTACCAAATGGAGATTACCTAGAATGTTTCCATTGCATTGATGAACCGTAGATGTAGTGTTGTGTTAGTTTTATTGGTTCATCTTATTACATCCAGTTACATTTGAGGATTTTTTTACAAGTATCACAAACATTAGGGTGACTTGTTTACTTATTTCCAAAGTGATAATATGGTTTGAAATTAAAAAAAAATGGTAGTCTTACCATTTATTTATATAATGTTGGTAGGCATGAAGAACATGGGCCTTAAAGTATACATGATGTAACTGAGTAGTCGACAAAGTGTTTATTGATTGCCTAATTTCTATTTGCTGGGAGTCATTAGTCTTTATACCATTTTTTCGTGGCATGCATCCCAACACTTTTGTTATGTGTCTTATTGTATAATATGGATTTTAGTAAGAACATCTTTGATGATTTGTCTTGGAAAGGGAGTAGCATTATGGTCCATATGCTTAAACACAATATCTATTTGCGTATGGAACAAAATTTCAATGCAAATGTCTTTACATATCCTTCATAAAACACGTCTAAATGTATTGTCCTCTGTAAAATCAGACATATGTGCACTTATTTTCTTTTGCTCCTTGTTGAGGGGGTGGGGTGGTTCAAAATAAACCGACATAAATTTCTTATTGTTGACAAATTGAAACCACCAGCCATCCAAAGCCTCTCCGTTAACTTGACCAAAGAAACGTATGGAACTGTCATGTTGGTTCAGTTTTTTTTGTAAAATATCAAGAATTAGAAAACATAAGATCTAAATCTTCAATATGAGTTTTACTATCCATATTTGTTTCAGTTAGGCCCCAACCAACGATATTTTCCACAATTTACATGGACCTGACGAAATAGACTATCTTGCCTCAAACATTCATCTGTTATTATATGTTCTGTAGATGATTGCATTCATTCATTTGTGAATGTGAGAATCGTCGAGGAACTTTTGATTGTTGTCTAAATTGTATGTGGGTTGTTTCATGCAGATACATGTTTTTTTGTGACAGTTGGCTCCGGTGTTGTTCAAGGTCAGTGGTATCGTGCAACTGGAATTGTATTTATAATAACATGTAAGTATCCTGATTCCTTACTTTTGATCCTTGATGATATATGTTATTAACACGAACATGCTATGTTTCTTCTATGCAGTTGACTGAGGAAGAGAAAATCTTAGTTGTTTTTAGGACTAACTACATACATTTATCTTTTTAGTGTTACGTTTTCAAGTGTTGTTGTACTATTACACTACTAATACATATTTCCTACAAGAGAAATCTTTTTTTTGGCAGTTTCAGTATTGGATAGTCGTACAAACCGAGTTGAAGTCTTGGTGTTTTATCTGACCAGTGAGACGGAGAGTGAAGTGTACCTCATATCCTGGAAGATGGTTGGTAGATGAAACAATCAATGCTGACACTTTGGAATGAGCGGAGGGCTCCATATCGCTGCCACAATGGTCTTAAAAATACCTCTGTGAGAAGCAGATGATGGATTTCTTGTTTTGATAGTAGTTATTTCTGACCCTATAAAGTAGATGTTTAACATCCTTGCTTAATCTCCTTTCGACAACATCACAATAAATTTTGTTTGGTTGTCTACTTGTTTGTACTGGAGTCATCCTCAAGTTTTTACCTTGTACTCAATAGTTCAGTTTTGAATCTATGTATGTTCCGTAAGGGTTTCAGACCATATGACTTGAATGGATTATAAAATAGCTTATGCGTATATGTTATCTTGTTAGCTACCGCCTAACTTGCATGGAGTAGAAATTAGTGTTAGTCTTCAGTTTAACTAATAGTGTCTCTGGAAGATAGCGAAAGAGAATCTTACACAAGTAGCGCAAATGTCCAGTCCGAGAGACTCGGAGTTTCAAGCTAAACTATTTTCCACTTTGCAATTGGGATACACATGACTGGCTAGGGAACGCTCCATCCTCTAGTCTTATAATTGTTTACTATCTAGGATGCCGCGTGTTAAGGGCGCGTTTGGTAGCCTGCAGCCCTTTTGGAGCTTGATGTCTACGCACGCTTCTATTCTTGTAGACAGTGTTGGGCCTCCAAGTGCAGAGGTTTGTAGAACAGCAGCAAGTTTCCCTTAAGTGGATCACCCAAGGTTTATCAAACTTAGGGAGATAGAGGTCAAACGTATCCCTCTCAAGCAACCCTGCAATTGAGATACAAGAAGTCTCTTGTGTCCCAACACACCTAATACAATTGTCAGTTGTATAGGTGCACTAGTTCGGCAAAGAAATAGTGAAATACAAGTAATATGGATGATTATAATTCACAATAGCAATCTCAAATAAAAATGGAAGCAAGCAAACATGTAGCAGAACTAATTGTAAATGGTGTTTCAATGCTTAGAAACAAGGCCTAGGGATCCTACTTTCACTAGTGGAGACTCTCAACAATGATAACATAATTGAATGCATAAATATCATCTCTTCACTATGCTACTCCGAACCACTCTCCGGTCGGATAACAAACACCAATCCATGTGTAGGGATGTAACAGCACTCCTCAAGTTTGTATTCCCTCTCTAGGGAACCCCACGCTGTCACTATGAGCGCCCCAAATTAGTACAAAAAAAACTCCACAATTTCATAGGGTCATCCAACACAAAATATAAATATCATGCTAAACCACACGGTGCACACACTGTCACCTTTACACCGTGATCAAAGTGTTTGGAGATCTCATAACAAAACCACTTGAGTAGCATAACAGATGAAGAGAAACATCCACTTATTCAACTAGATTACAAAGCTCATGATCACATAAAGATCACACCATGGGAGAGAAAGATGAAACACGTAGCTACCGGTAGAGACCTCAGCCCCGGGGGAGAACTACTCCCTCCTCATCATAGGAGACAGCAACAACGATGAAGATGGCGGTGGAGTCGATGGAGATGTCTCCGGGGGCACTTACCCGTCCCGAACAAAGATTTTCGTCCCCCCAAAACTTGTCGGCTGCGGCGGCGGAGTTACGGAACTTTTTGTGGAAGGGGGGCGATATATTTAGGGTTTATGCCTCGGGGGTACAAATAGGCGAAAGGGCGATGGCGGTGGGCGCCCGAGAGGCCCACACCACCAGTTGGCGCGGCTAGTAGGCCACACGCGCCCAGGCATGGTGTGGGGGCTCCAGGGGCCCCCTCCGGGTATCCTTTGGACTTCCTTGATCCTCCGGGAATTCTAAGACTTCTGGGCTTCGAATCGTCCAATTCCGAGAATATTTCCAGAACAACTTTTCTGAAACTAAAAAGAGCAGAAAACAGGAACTGGCTCTATGGCATTTTGTCAATAGGTTAGTCCTAGAACATCCATAAAAATGACATAAAGTGTAAAGGAACCATATAGCATATGGCATGAAAACAACATGGAACATCAGAAATTATGGATACGTTTATGATGTATCAACATCCCCAAGCTTAGTTCCTACTCGTCCTTGAGTAGGTAAACGGAAAAACAAATAATTTCTGAGGTGACATGCTAACACCATAAACTTGATCATCATAGTAATGTAAAGCATGTAAACTAGGATCAAATGAATAAGGGTTGTTGTTTATAGTTGATATCAAATAGAATAATGTATAAACCATTAGGAAGAACAAAGTAAAACTTTTCAATGAATCAATACTAAAAGACGATCCACTGTGCAAAGTATATTAAAGATGGTTTAAGCTTCAATAACAACAATATAATCATCCAAGGCATAAAACTCTCACAACAACTCCTGTTAGGATAAAGTCAAGTGACAACAATATGCACGTAGGAAAATCATTAAAATATATGTGCACTCAAAACAAGCAATCGTTCTGTATTGGTCCCTGACACCAGGATGTTGAGGCTAAAATAACATTATGGGGGGGGGTTTGGATGGTCAATGGAAGAAAGTCTCACACAACTCAAAGTGATCATTAGACAAGAGGAAGTCTTATAATCGAAGTTATGCAAGGAGTAGTGATTGCCACACAACGGATGCACATAGAGCTATAAGTGTATGAAAGCTCTCCAATGGAACTAGTGGGGGTGCATCCAGCTTGCTTGCTCACAAAGACCTAGAGCACTTTTGAGGAGGCTCGTCATTGGAATATACAAGCCAAGTTCTGTAATGTAAGTTCCCCACATAGTTATGCAAGTCATAATATTAAAACTCTCTCCGAACTGAAGTAATGATGCTAACCAAGCACAAGTGTGGAATAAATGATAGTAGTGATGCCCCCTCTCGCTTTATTATCCCTCTTTTTCCCTTTCTATTTTTTCTTTTTAGGCTTTTTCTCTTTTTTATTTTTTTTGATATATGACCTCACTAGTAGGGCAACACTCTATTTTACAATGAACCATCACACTTTTAGTACTCATAACTCAAACTGAAATATCTCTTATGTATGTAAAACTAAATGTTCCTGCCAGTGTAGCAGTATGCAAAATAACAATGAAGCATGACAAGTAACATAATGATGATGGATGTTGTATGGCAATATATCTCGGAATGGCTATGGAAATGCCATGGTAGGTAGGTATGGTGGCTATTTTGAGGAAGATAATTTTTGGCTTATGTGTAGAAGAACAAAGTTCTCCCACGAGATTTGGATGCACTGGAAAAGTTTGCACCAACTCTCAATGTGAGAATGAGCAATGCACAGTACCAAAGAGGCTAGCAAATATGGATGGTGGAAGTGCCATAAAACCGCAACATATAACTCACAAGTTAAAAGATTACAACTGAAATCATGATCTTACAAGGCATAATGAAAATCACTCCAAGAGGGTCTGGGGCAGTGACAAGTCACTGTTAGCTACCCCGACCGTAGCGTGTAACAAAAAGCCATTACGGTTGTTAACAACAAAGGAAGTCATATACCATTATCCTATCAACTGGTTATTTGAGTGTGGCACACTTTCAAGCTTTTAGACCAACCATTAATTGTTTTTACTTTACTAAACCAGCAAGTTTACCATTAAGCATATTAATATCTCACAACAACAGAAAATAATCAAGTGAAACAGTTTAGTGATCTACAAGAATATGCAAGTTTTTTAGTTATACCATCTACCACAAGTAGCATTTTATTTTTACTTCAAACACCAAATAGAAAAAACTCTCCAAGAGACATAGCAATGAAACAAGATAGTACTAACATAACTCTACTAGAACTAACAGCTCTGAATAAGAGATGCATGAAAAACAGGAGCTAAAAGGGATTTGCAACAGCTAGAACAAAAACTAAGAATACGAGCATAACGAGTATTCATATGAAAAAGTGGAGCCTGTATCTCTCCCACATAAATAATGATAGGTTCCAACAAAGTTTATTGCAGCAAGGAAAACAAAAGAAAATAAAAGAAAACAAACAGACGCTCCAAGTAAAAATTCATATGATGTGACCGAATAAAAATATAGTTTCACTAGAAGTGACATGATAATTTGTTGATGAAGAAGGAGATGCCTTGGTCATCCCCAAGCTTAGACGCTTGAGTCTTCTTAGAATTTGCTGGGATGAACCACGGAGGCATCCCCAAGCTTTGGCTTTGCACTCTTCTTGATCATATCATATCACCCTCTTCTCTTGACCCTTGAAAACTTCCTTCACACCACACTCAATGTAATTCACATTAGAGGGTTAGTGAAAAATAAAAAAATTCACATGTTATGTATGGACACAAGCATTATTGATACTTTTAAACATTAGCTACAGCCATGATGTTTTCTGGAGCAAAGAAATCCACTTGACATAGTAAAAGAGAGAATGCATGTAAAAAGACAGAATCTGTCAAAACCAAAACAGTCTGTAAAGATGAATTTTTTGGGGGCACTTACGTTGCTCAGATAGAAAAACATAAATAAAAAAAGTTTAGGAATAATCTGAGAATAAGCACAAAAAATTTCAGGTCATTTTGATCTTTTTGTGAATTATGCAATTTTTTACAGTGGACAGCAGAAATATGTTTTCTACGCAGAAATCCAAATCTAACCTTAACTTTCACTAGAGACTTTACTTGGCACAACAAATACGAGAAAAGAAAGATATAAATGAGTTGCTACAGAAGAAAACAACATCTAGACTCAAAGAAAACAGAGAAAAACAAAGCAAAAATAAAACCATGGGTTATCTCCCAAGAAGTGCTTTTCTTTAAAGCCTTTTAGCTAGGCACGATAATTTGAGAAGATGCTCACATAAGAAATATGAATTGAAAAAAAAGGCATCAAGAAGCAACTATAAAAAAAATTAAGTCTAACCCACTTCCTATGAAAAAGAATCTTGTAGAAAAACAAGTCATAAAAGCACAAAGTGGCTATCATAGGAAGACAAAATAAGTGCAACTTCAAAATTTTCAACATAAAGAGGAAAAACTTGATATTGTTGAGATGCATAAGACTAAGGACGTGTTTGGTTCAGCACTTTCTACCCGTTATCCGATTACACCGCTACCTCATTACGTTAAACCTGTTTGGTTAGCTTCGGCCGGAAACGCGTACCGCGTAAACAAATAACGGACCAGGTCAATTTTGATAACGCCCACACCCCAGCGTAAACAAATCTGTTACGGAGCGAACCCTCCAACCCCGATCCCCTCCAGCCCTCTGTCTTCTCCATCGAGTCCCTAAGCCGCCTGGAGGCGGCAATCTCTTCCTCAACCGGAGCTCCTCCCCAATCTGCTCTGCCTCCCTCAATTCCCTCCCAATCGCTCGAGCAAGTCTCCGCCCGCCAGCAACATCCTTTCCCGCCGCCAACAACATCCATCACCAGGCGCACCCATCCTCCATCCCCAAGATCTGCTGCTACCTGTCCCATGTCCCTGGTGGCCGACGAGCTGGGCTACATGTTCGAGCGGGCGACGAACAACTCGACCGATTGATGACCAGATTGACACGTTCGACCTCGTCGGGAGCTCGTTCAGGACCAAGAACTGGACGATCAGAAGCTATCTCTATCTGCTAAGAGACGTGTTACCGTTACACTGCTGAACCAAACATAATCTGCTTTGTCCAGTTCAGACCTATTACACTCGATTATTTGTTACCCATTACGTTTGCGTTACCTGTGCTCAAAACAAACACGTCATAAGTTTCCCTCTCTCATAATAACTTTCAGTAGCATCATGAATAAAATTAACAATATAACTATCACATAGAATATTCTTATCATGAGCCGCATGCGTAGAAGAATTGATATTCTCCCCATAAGAATAGTCATTCTTATTAACTAGACAGTGAAGCCGCGCGTTGCCGCGCCCATCCATTTTAAAGGAATGAATGTTTGGAAAACTGGGATATAGAGGAAATCTGCAAAACTTGAAAATTTTGAACTGGAATCTGATGGTTCATGTTACCTAGCATATTTATACAACAGAACAAATACACTTACATAGTTGTTTTCTTTTTATATCTCCAAGATCACATTCATAAGAATATGGTACAAAAACGGACTGAGCAAAACAATACAAATTATATCCCCTTTAGGCTCGCATCTTCTATTCTTACACAAAACTGAAATCTAGTAAGAAGGTTACATTTGAAGAATTCAAATATAGCATTGTTGAGCGCGAATCACTTTGTTTTAATGGCTAAACCTGAATTTCAATGTGAAGTGCAACACTGAAACTAAAGATGCCCCAAGTGTGGTAGAGCTGATCACAAACAATCATTTAAGAAACAAGAATCGATGTACACCATCCATAGATTCCATTTGAACAACAAAATCATTGAATTAAGTGTATCTTGCGGCAACCATGTGAATAAGATCAATGAAAGCTTACTAAACCCCGTTGACATATCAAACCAATAAAATCTGAAATCGCCTATCTGTGATCTTTGACTTATTTTTATCCTCACATTTGTAGCTAAGGTTTGGGAAATTGTTTTTTTACCTAAGGTTTTGGAGGCCGAAAGGATACAACGGTATGGACCAATATGCCTACTCAACGTTAGTTTCAAAATCTTTATGAAAGTCGCAACCATTCGATTAAACTCGGTAGCAGATCATGTGGTAAAACCTACGCAGACAGCTTTTATGCAAGGTAGGAATATCCTGGATGGGGTCGTGATTTTGCACGAAACCGTACATGAGATGCATACGAATAAACTAAATATTGTGATTTTAAAAATAGACTTTGAAAAGGCCTATGATAAGGTGAACCGGGGGTTTCTCCAATAGACTCTGAGAATGAAAGGATTCTCAGAAGATTGGTGTGCCCTGGTCCGCAGTTATGTTTCAGGAGGTAGCGTGGCCATTAAGTCAATGACGATGTGGGTTGTTATTTCCAGACCAAAAAAGTCTTAAGACAAGGTGATCCGCTTTCGCCCATATTATTTAATATTGTGGCTGATATATTAGCGATCATGATTGAAATTGCCAAAGAGAGTGTCCAGATTGAGGGGGTAATTCCACATCTTGTTGATGGGAGACTGTCCATCCTTCAGTATGCAGACTATATGATTCTCTTTATGGAACATGATTTGGATAAAGCTGCGAACTTCAAACTTATTCTTTCGGTGTTCGAGCAGCTTTCTGGATTAAAAATCAACTTCCATTAAAGTGAATTGTTCTGCTTTGGCGAAGCTCGGGATGCGGTTGCTTAGCATGCCGAGTTGTTTGAATGGGAGCAAGGTAAATTTTCTATTAAGTATTTGGGTATACCAATACATTACATGAGATAGACTAATGCGGAATGGAGCCAAGTCGAAGAACGCCTGCATAAGAGGCTAGCTAGTTGGAAAGGAAAATTGTTATCCCTTGGAGGGAGATTGGTTCTCATTAATTCGGTACTATCTAATATGGTATTGTATATGATATCTTTCTTCCAGATTCCTAAAGGAGTCTTGAAAAAATTGGATTATTTCTGATCAAGATTCTTTTGGCAAGGGGACGGTGAGAAAAAGAAGTATCGACTGGCTAGATGGGATGTAGTTTGTCGACCAAAAGACCAGGGGGCTGGGTATCCATAACCTTAAAGTCAAAAACTCTGCCTTGCTAGGAAAATGGTTTTTCAAATTACTAACCGAAGATGGCGTTTGGCAAACACTCCTTAAACGAAAATACATATGCTCGAAAGCAGTATCATAGGTATGTGGAAACCAGGTGATTCTCACTTTTGGGCCGGCCGAATGGAGACTAAAACTCACTTTTTCTCTATGGGGTATTTAAGATGAAGGATGGATCACAGATAAGGTTCTGGGAGGACAAATGGTTGGGTAACACCACACTCCATGAACAATATCCGGGACTATACAATATTGCGCGTCACAAGGATGCTACACTGGCTATGGTCATGCAAAGATCACCTCCTAATGTGATGTTCAGACGAGATCTCATTAGTCCACGACTTTTGTCTTGGGACACACTGGTTCAGAAGCTGACCGCGGTCAACTTGACGACCAAAAATGATGAGTTTAGGTGGAAGCTTACTAAGAATGGAATATTCTCGGTGGATTCCATGTATAGAGCTATGATCTAATCAGATTTTCCTATCGATATTTTTAAGAACATATGGCTCATGAAGGTACCATTGAAAATTAAGGTTTTCGCGTGGTATCTTAGTAGGGGGTCATACTTACTAAGGTTAATCTTGTCAAACGTAATTGCCATGGAAGTTCAAAGTGCGTTTCTGGTTCTCACGAGGAGACGATTAAGCACTTATTCTTTAATTGCTCATTTGCACGTTCTATATGGTCCGCTATCTAAATGGCTTCGAATCTTTACCAACCCACTTCCGTTACGAATATTTTTGGCAACTGGTTAAACATGGTGGATAAAAAATTCAAAACTATTATTAGGATAGGAGCGCTAGCCGTTATATGGTCGCTCTGGCTTTGTAGAAATGACAAGATTTTCAATGATAATTTTTTTTCCCGTATGCAGATTCTATTCTGATGCACATGTATACTCTGTTCGTGGTCCATATTACAGCGGGAGGAGTCTCGAGGCCTTTTTACGGAGACTTGTGCACGGCTGGAGCATGTGGAGAGTGATATTTTTATCCCACATGGATGGCCGCTTGATCTACGGATAGCAGCTCCATAGCTTCAACAGTCTACGTCTACATGATTTGTTTAGGCTTGTCGGTTTTTGTATTCTCGGTTTCTGGATTTAGGCTGTGTGCATTCTCAGAATGCAGAGCCGGGTGTAATGCTTAAATTTTAAGTATTAAAAGTCATTTATCAAAAAAAACTGTAGCTTTCTCCACTTATCCTGGAATAGTGTAGCATTGATAATGTTATATGTAAATGAAA
This sequence comes from Alopecurus myosuroides, assembly GCA_028641055.1. Classification (NCBI taxonomy): domain Eukaryota; kingdom Viridiplantae; phylum Streptophyta; class Magnoliopsida; order Poales; family Poaceae; genus Alopecurus; species Alopecurus myosuroides. The sequence continues at coordinate 265,247,030 of CM054058.1, forward strand.
TAGCAGTTCCATTTACAATCAGGTTGCCTGCAAAAAAAAGGTTAGGTTGAAAGACACACAAACAAAGTTTTTCTAATATGAAACTTCTTACAAAAGAAAGTGCAGCCTCTGCAGATTGCAAATAAGTCAACTAAAAGTTATAGTTGCAGCTTAGGATTGTCCGGGCCAACTTTGTATTACACATTGTATTAGGCTAAATCACATACCCAAACTACAATTTCTACTGAAACAAAGGAAAAGAAAATTCGCCGAGGGTTGTGGCTCCATCCCTGAATGTTAGTATCATGTTGCCTAGATTTTGTGTTGCTTAAAAGATGTAGCTCACAACCAGCAAAAGCATAAAAATTAAAATGATGAGCTTAGAATGTAGAATGAAGTATTAAACTCGAAAGGATGATCAAATCAACAAGCGTTGTGGGGTAGCATCTGACTCGAGTCACATGCCAGCTGTTAGCTGAACCGTGATGATTTATTTTACAATTTTTCATCATCTAAAATTATATGATTGTGATGAAAAATAAAGGTGTGACTAAAGCAAAGCAAACACAACCTAATATAAATCAAGGAAAACGCCTAATGAACAAGCATGAAACTGATATTCCCTATTGCACTGAAATCGCCATAAGCTCAAGGAATAATTACTAATTCAGTGATACTCAACAAATCTAAACCCTTCACCGACTCATCCAAGCAATTAAAAACAATGCACTAATAATGGTCCAATGTCCAGAACAACCGAAATTATTGCTGGGAAAAACTATGCGTAAGGCTGGTCACAATGGGGAGTAACTAAGAGTGGTAACATCGTGATGTTACTAGTCTAAGTTACTACCTCCACAGTGGGTAGTAACATATTTGTGGTGTCATGCATGGCTTCATTTATTAGGGATATAGACACATTTTTCCTTGATATGTGTGATGTTACTAGTAACATAGCTAGTTACCACAAACACTTTTCTCTTCATTAAATATGTGCCACATAAGCAAAATTGCCTTGAAATGTGTGATGTTACTACCTTAGTTACTCCCATTGTGGCCAGCCTAAGAGAATTAGCAGGAATAAAAATATATTGGTTGCTGGTTAATTATGCCTACATTTAAAGTGTATTGTTATTTATTTATACTTACTTAATAAGGAGAGATGGAAGAACATCGCAAAGTGTACCTGTTTGTTGCAGTAGAAAAGTCAGATAGTTGTCCTTATTCATGTCCATTATTCCTATGGACCAAAAAGAAAATCTTTACCTAATAGTAAAGGCATTAAGGCTTCCCTGGTTTGGTTTGCTAGGTCATTGAAATTGCCCCTAATGTTGACACAAATTACAGTGTTTGCCACCGCAAGAAAAATAAAAAAAATTGTTCAACCCGTATGTCGGTAATCCTTCGTTTCCTCCGATTCAGGAGACTGCGTCCGACACCAACCAAGTACGCATGTCCTGTTCCAACACCAACCCCGTAAGCGTGTCCTATTCATCCGCGGCTCCAATCCGACCAAATCTTATCTCCTGCCGCACACCACTCGGCCTCTAATTATACGCGTGCCCCGTCAATCTCTCCCTCCGTTCTACTTTTTCCTATTTCCCATCGATTTGGATCGGATATTTTCGAGCCGACGGATGTGCGCCCTCGAGAGGATCGATTTCAATCGGAATTTTTTTTTCCGGCTTGATGTGTGCTGTGGAGAGGCTGAAGTGTGCCATGGCACCGTCTAAGCCCTGCTTCGACGCAAGCACGCATAGGCAGGACAAGCAGCACGCAGGTCATACAGACGAAGATGCAAGCTGGATAGCGGCAGCGGCAGAACGAACAACGCCTATCACGGAGTCAGGGCGCATCCCTCCCGTCCTCCACCGTCATTGCCAGATCGCTCCAAGTACATCAATACGGCGAGGTTAGCCCTCTTAAGGTGAAGAGGCCGGCCGTGATACAACGGGCCAGTGGTCAACCTGTACGTTGTTGAAGCCGTATTACTGCTGAGTACGGTACCACAACAACTATTGGAACATGGTGCCTTTCATGGCGAGCAGATTTAAGCTCGCGTGGACCGGGCGGCTGGCCGGTCACGACTCACACGGCAGGCGACAGCGCGGACCCCTTTAATCCACGATTCACCCTGCATGCCTCCTTCACTTGCACGCTCGGTAGTTTACGGCTTTCCGCAGCCACGTTCGCTCGCCGTCACCGTAACCACGTGGAAGCCGCGTGCGCTGCTGGCGCTCTCGCTCTCGACAACCGTGAAGGCCAGGCCAGTTGCTGAGTGCTGACCCTCTCGCTCGCTGGTACTGCGGACGCCTCACGCGTTGCCGGGGGGGAGGCATCTCTCGCCGTCGATGGGACAGCATGCAGACACGATCCCTGCAAGCGTGCTTGGTCTCTGTCACCGGGACAGACTAGAGGCTGCACGGCCAGCACCACAGCAGAGAGTGGAGGTCGAACCATCTATGGCACGCTCACTCCGGGACTGCGCTGCATCCTCATGAGAGCAGCGTTGATGAACAGGTGAGAGGTCCGTCATGCTCTGCCCCGTAATCACTGCGTCTTCACCTCTAGAGGGTATACCATACATGCCTAATCCCACTTCATGCTGCCTAATAATCATGGGAAATCATTATTCTGAATCTTATATACAATTGTCAATTTGGTATTTATATTCGGTTTTTAACTGAGAATGCATAGCTGAGATGTTTTTTCGAAACTTGAAAATTCCATACCTGGTTATTTAGTAAACTGAATTTTTCTTCTTGGCCCGCGAATTGAAAGTTATGATCTTCCGATAATTAGTTAGCTGGGCTTATCCTATGTGTGCGTGCCGTATTTACCCCTTCTCTTTGATGGTACAAAAACAATGTAAAACCTATAAATATTCCATACTTTCCACCATGGGAGTGTTATACATGCTCTAGGTACGAGCTGTTCGTAAATCATAATTTAGGCATTCTTCCTTTGTTACCCCTTGTATCGTTTACTTATACATGATATGCCCGAAGTCGTAGTGACGGCATAGGCTACTGACACCAACTGTGCGTGTAGGAGGCCGGTCGGTAGTGACAGCATAGGCTACCGACACGAACTGTGCGTGTAGGAGGCCGATCGGTAGTGTTCACACTTGGTTTCAGTCACCATTGTTATTATAGAGGAGCCCCTTTTGTTTGTTGTTTCCGCATATGACAAGGGCACTACATGGAGGATGGTAGTAGCACGCGTCGGGAGATACTGGTGCTGCCGACCGGAGCTTGAGTTGCGCGAGGTTTTCAAATAGTCTACATATTTTCTTCCTGGATTACCGTAGCAACGCACGGGCATTTTTGCTACTAGTATAATAAAAAGGAGTATTAACACCATTGGCTACCTAAAAGTTAGAGAAATCAATTACTCCTTCCGTCCTGGTGTATAGGGCACAATATAAAAAACATGCAGTCTCATCTATTAGCCACATTTTGCATTAATTCTCTTCTAATTAGTGGGAGGTTGCCTCTCTCCACCCCTCTCCACCAATGCATGTGATGTTTAAACCCCAATGAATGAATACCTAAGGCCTAGAGATTTGTTATATGTCCCAATACACCAGGACGGAGCGAGTACATACAGATCCACTTCATGTGTGTAACTGAATACACCAATCAATTTGGAAGATGAAGCCTGAAGGTATATACTCCATACTCGATAGTGCTCCATGATAAGTTAGGGCCCTCCTCAGTCTGTTTACCAAAGAACAAACTTTCACAGTTTGGCAAAAGATCACCAATAACATGCGTACCCTTTAGTAAAGTAAGAAAGGGAACAACCAGAGCACTTCATCATCCTCCCGAGTCCCAAGTGGGTTCGCTAGGTACAAAGAGAGGATCTGAGCCAGAGGCAAAGGAACGATTTCTTTCTCCAAGATTTAATTGCGCACACCTGGTACGAAGCAGCAGTGTGCACATCATCTCCTCTACGTCATTGCATCCTCACCCTGGCCGTCCTACCTAGGCACCAAACAATATGAATTGGAAAGAGGAAAATTACAGAGAGCTAAGAAATGGAGGGTGAAGAGCTACAGTTAATTTTAACCGATTGTTGTGGGCTGACACTCACACACAAAACAAGCAGTAGCAGTACATATGAAATCCGAAAATAGAGACTGGGAAGAGAGAAAGCAAATCTCTGCAGTCGCAATATGTAGGGGGGGTGGGGGCAAGCCAGAAACGGCGTCCACTATCACTGGAAGGCAAAGGAACGGAAGGGTCGTGCCATTAATTGCACCAGGAAGGAATGGCGGCGGCGGATCTGTTCCACCACGGCCTTCCATCGAGGCAGAGCACAACCCGCAACGCACACACCAAAATATGGGCCCAATCACTGTCGCAAGGCCCGAGTCACCACAAGGCGTCAAAGTCATTCTGCAGAGTAGCAGCCCAGTCAGTTTTTTTTTTTGAATTTAGCAGCCCAGTCAGTTTGGACCGAGTATAACGCGTTGTTGGGATGGTCAAGAAGGTCGTCCGTCAGACACAAGTGAAACGATGACCGAGCGATCCTGAGAATCCAGAAGCATGATCGTACGGCTAACAAATTCTAAACGCTGAGGACGGGCGTAGATTGCTCAGTTTTACTGTTACTTAATTAATAGTAGTGGGAGCAAATTTAATAAAATAGGTTTCATTATTATTCTCATCATCAAATATAGAAGGCATGTCATAATCATAATTAACTTTATCCTCAATAGTTGGTGGACTGAAAATAGCATTTTCATCATTGTAAACATCATATATAGAAGACATATCATGGTCACAATAAAATTTATCATCAATAGTAGGTGGAGCTAGAATATCACAATCATTATAATCATCATATATTGGACGCAAACTATCATCAAAGAAAATTCCTACTCAAAACTTGGGGGACTAAAAATATTATATTCATCAAAACTAGCTTCTCCAATCTTAGACTTTTCCATAACATTAGCAATAATGGTGTTCAAAGAATTCATACTAATAACATTGCTACTAGTATGCAAATAAAGCTCCATAGGTTTTTCAATTTTCTTTTCAAACACTTCATGTCCTAATTCAAGATAAATATTATAAAGTTATCTCATATTTTTGTTGTTTTCCATTAATCCTAACTAGTATAAATAAAAACAAGGAACAAATAAAAATAAGTCTAACTAGTAAAAATAAAAACAAGAAACAATAAGGATATAATTGCAGAATCTAAAGAAAATAACTTCGAGCACTCATAGAGAAAGTGAGTACCTTTTACCTTACCTCCCCGGTAACGACGCCAGAAAAGAGCTTGATGTCTACGCACGCTTTTATTCTTGTATCCAGTGTTGTGCCTCCAAGTGCAGAGGTTTGTAGAACAGCAGCAAGTTTCCCTTAAGTGGATCACCCAAGGATTATCGAACTCAGAGAGATAGAGGTCAAAGGTATCCCTCTCAAGCAACCTTGCAATTACGATACAAGAAGTCTCTTGTGTCCCCAACACACCTAATATAATTGTCAGTTGTCGAGACATCGTAGTAGAATTGATAGACGGGGGTGCCATGAGACTACCGATAGAGACGTGGGGGGGGGGGACGTGATCGTATGACGAACAATGACACCAGGGTTTTACCCAGGTTCGGTACGTCGCAACTAGGCGGCGTTGCTACTCCTGCAATCTCACTAAATCAGGGTTGAAGCCTGATTTATACAAAGTACAATGTGAGTTAGGTTTAGCTACTCGACAAGGATCAACCTATCGGTGAGTTAGCCTCTAGCTTATTGTGTCTCTTTTTCTTATCTCCCGTCCGGCTTTATATAATAGCCGGGTTAGGGCTTACAGAAAAGGAAACCTAGAAGACTACGGTAAGTTCTAACTTGGCAGGAAAGAATCCGCCTTCTACTCCAAGCCGTACCACGTGGGCCGTGGTCCGGGTTCTTCTAGAATTCGGCTTCTGTGCGTCAGGTTACTGGGCCGCCTAATGGAATGTAATCCATTACCATTCAGGCCACCCTGGTAATCCGGCACTTTAGGACACCATCTGATATACCCCTAATTGGTATATATCCGACAGTAGCCCCCAAGAAGGATTAAGACTCCGAATCGTCGTCTTTCGTCAAATTGCATTCTTTCCGAGAAATGTCGGCTCTCCGTCTTGATTCTTCTTTTCCTTCAAATCATGCTTTAACACGAAACTCGGATTTCGGGAAATCCGTCTTTTTCTTCCACGAGCCTTCGTGGAGAAGGAACTTCCTACGTCAGCGATGAAATCGTGCTGACGTTAGGGACGTTTGGGTTTCGAGTGTGAAACCCTGAAACGTATCTCTGACAGATTCTCACGGAAAACGAGGAGATAGCCATAATCACCTGTCGATTCTTTTCCCGGATTTGTCGGCGAGTGACACGCGTTGATCATCCAACGGTCAAAAGTGCCGTTAGCGCGCATCGTAAAGGATTTCCGGCTATAAATAGCCCACTTCATCCCCTCCGGCAATCCTTCCGCTCTCCTCTCACCTTCCAGCTCAAGCGCCATTGCCCCCGAGCCTCAGTCCAGTGAGAATCAAAGCAGAGCCCGTGCTTGCGCAGCACCGTTCCCGGACTTCTCGTTGGAGAGCTAGAGGTCCTCGTCGCGCCGCCAAAGAATGGACTCACCACGCGCGTCTCAGGAGCACTCCGTTGCCACGAACATCGACGACATCATCAATTCGATGGATCCGCTGCTCGACTCGCCGAGCCGCGCCACCGTCGACGTGCCGGAGAACATCTCCGGCGGCCAGGCCCACGAGGATCTGCATCTCGCGGCCGATAACCTGGTCGGGTCTTCCTCTGCGCCGCCTCCGCCTCTCGGGCCCGAAACGGCGGAGGAAAAGGTCACTCTCGTCGGAGAGGAGCTCGCCGCTGCGGCCGCCGCCGCCGGAGCCGAGGACGAGGGCGAAACTGCCGGCAACTAGAACCGGAGCAGCATTCCTTCCTCCCTTCTTCCGACAATGGAGAAGGAAGGGTTGATTGCGGAAGGAAAATGGCGGCATGAGGAAGAAGAGTCCGAGCCTTCGCCCAGAGCCGGGGAACGAGTCCTTCTTACCTCGCACATTGCTAGAGGTATGGGAATCCCGCCTTCCGCCTTTTTCCTCGAAGTCCTTAGCCATTACAATATCCAACCTCACAACCTACCACCAAATTCTATTCTCTATCTCGCCGGCTTCCAGGCCCTTTTTGAAGGGTATTTAGTAATAGCGACTAGATTAGATTTCTGGCAGTATTGCTTTGGAATTAAGCGAAACCCCTCAGAGGGCGCTCTTCCAATCTGTGGAACCATATCTTTCACCCTGCGTAGATTCAGGGAAGATTGGTTCCCGAAGATAAAAACGTCGGAATCCGTCAAATTCTGGACAAGTTCTTTTTTCTATCATCAAGACATCCCATTTCTTGGAAAGGAAACCGGGTTTCCACCATTTGTCAACTCTGCCGCTATTCCCCAAGATAACTGGGCTACAGAAGCAGTGCAGACTTTGCCGGACGATTTGATGAAAATCAAACGGCGCATGGCCAAGCTCACTTCATCAAAACCTCCTCTTACCGGAACCGACACAGTTTTGTGTTGGTTCAGACGTCGTATCCAACCTCTTGCACATCGAACCCGGTTTCTATGCGAATACAAGGGGCCGGAAGACAAGATGAGAGGAACGGATAAGGCTTTCTCGAAACGGGACTTCAAGAAGCGAGTCAATCAGCTGGTTGCTACCCGCGACCAATATGAAGAAAGCCGAGAAATGTATCACGAAGGGAATAAGATTCCAAAGGTATATTTTCTCTTTGGACAACCTTCTCGGATTTTTGTCTTTCTCTGTTTCCTTAACTTAGTCGGATATTTTTCCATAGTTCGATGACCTCTCGGAAAAAGATCTTGCAACTGACGCCAAACTTGACGAACTGCACGCCAAGTTTTACGGTGGTCGGAAGCGCAAGAGGCCAGCAACCGCTGAAGAAGTGGTGGATCTTGACGGGGTTCCCGTCGCTACATCCAGGTAATTTTCTAGGTATTTTGTACCTTTGCGTGCTTTTTATTGCATAAGTTGGTTTGGTTTCTCGGAATATTGATTTCTCGGATTTTCTTCTTCTTCCTTTCCCTTTCACCCTTGCTCCAACTTCTTTGAAGTCAAAGAAGCTGAAAAAGCATAAGCCCCCTGTCGGCAAGGGAGCGCCATCTCCTGCTGCAGCTCCCCCTACCCCAGTTACTCTTGGGGGAGAAGATCAGTCTGCAAAGCCGGAGGAGTACCCACTGCCGACCAGCCAGCCCATTGCATCCGAGACGGATGCGAGGGAAAGGGCGGAGCCAGATATGGGTGGTCCTTCTCGTATACCCGAGGAGGATCCCATTCCCACTTTTAACAGAAAATTCAAGGTAAAGGAGGAACCCTTCGACGAACTCGGATATATTCGTCCAGGGGCTAAGAAGTTCTTCGCTCCTGCTCCTCTGATCCGTTCTTGGCCGCAAGGCGGACTAATTGTAAGGAATAACTTCGTATTTTCACCTCGGCAGGTCATCCAGGACGGCCTTCACTACGTTGGGATTCTTTTTGCAGAGTATGCAAAAGAATTCAACGAAAACTTGTCAGATTTACAACGAATGAGCCAGGCAATACCTCTAGCCCCTAAGCAATAAGTCAAATGCAAGCTTTTGCCTTAATGCTTTTTTCGCTTTTATGCTTGTTTTTAACTGAAGCATTTTTTGTCTCTTTTCCGTGTTTCAGCAAACCGCTGAAAACATTAACTTGGAAGTTCTCAACAAACTTACCATCAAGAACAAGGAGGTGAAATCCCTTCTTTCGATTCTTGAGGGTAAGGATGCAGAATTGGTATCCACTCAGCAGCAACTGAAGGAATCAGCATGTAAGATATTTCTCTACTTCCAATTGTGTAATTTTTTCTAAGTAATTTTCCCGAGTTTTCTAACTCGTCTTTTTTACTTGCTTTTCAGCTTCTTTGGCGAAAGCCAAACAAATTGCTGAAGATGTCGGCAATGCCGAGAACCTGCGCTGGGAAAACCTGGATCTTCATAAGCTCAATATGAAGTTGCAGAAGGACATGGAGGCCAGCCAATTGGTCGTTGGCATTGCCGAGTCCAACGCCTCCAGCCAAGCAGCCAAGGACAAGGACACCATCCGAGATTTGAAGAATGCCTTGAACCAGCGCTTGGAGGAGGGCGCCAAGATGGACAAAATTCTAGTTAAGTACTTTACCTTCTACCGGATTTCCCATGTTTACATCTTTCTCTGTTTTTGCTAACACTTTTTGTGTTTTACTGAAACAGGAGATAGCCCCCAGCTTACTCGGATTGAGAAAATCCGAGATTTTGGGAAGGCATTCACCGCAATCAAGGCTACGGGGATGTTGCTGGTCAAGAAATGACTTCCTTCCAGGTCTGGGGAGTTCTCGGAAGTTGCAAAACTTTCGGAAGCTATCGTGGAGGTGGCGGAGTCCAGGGAGTCCATCCTACGCTCCACGGCGCGTGGTGGTGTGACGCCCCGACATCGGGCACTATGCAGATTTCAGCATTCCCGCCAAAATCCACATAATAACCGATTCCAGGTTGCCATTTATGATAACATTACAATAGTTCACGAATATTCCACAATTACAACAGAAACAGATAGATACAAGATGACTCAAACGAGCCAGGGTTACAACTGATACATTACAAAGATTCCAAATAACAGCGGAAGAAACAAAACATCGTCCGTCTACGGACAAGATCCAAATTGGACTAAGAGTCCTGAAGATAACCGAGAGCGTCCAATCCCTGCCCAGGCCAAGCCGGAGGGATTCCCAAGCTAACGTCATCAGACTTCAAACCTGTTGACTGCAAGTTGGAATTTGCAGCCACGAAAGAGATTCGTGGGTCAGTACGGTTAAGTACTGGCAAGGGGGATAGAACCCATACTCACAAGTTACCGGCGTAGCCAGTCATCACAAGATACAAATACTTTAGGATCAACGGAAAGGAAGGGGGTTATTGCAAATAAGCGACAGCAGGCTGCACTAACCAACTACAGAGATTCTATTACTTCCAACTATCAAAAAGGGGATAAGATCGAGTAATAGTAACCAACTGAAAGATAACTTCAAACAAACCCTTCCTGGATCTCGCCCCTTATCCGAAGAAGCAATCCGGGGATAACTCACACAGTTGAGTTAATGATGGTTCAGATTATTGTGTCAATAAGCCTATTACTAGTCAAGTTGTTAATCATTGGGTGAAAGGTTGTTGATCATTAGGTTTAAGTTATCCTGAGTACTTGTTAGCCAGTACTTTCACCAAGTAATCCATAACCGCGGAAAACACGGCTTCTCGAGAAGATTATCCCTGCAGGGTTGCACCAATTTAGCCGTACACGCAAGAATAACCCGCCAGATGGGGAGCTAACCCACCAAGCGAGGTACTCTACACAACCAACCCTTCTTCGCATCAAGCCCAAAGCACCGCGTGCTGTGCGTGCGCGGCTAATCGAGCCCCCCGAAGAAAAGGAGGACCCTCATAGCACTGGAAGACCACGCCGCCCTAAATGCCGACTACGAAAGTTCCACCCTGGCGCCAAGGGTTCGTACCTGCATATGATGCAGCAAATGGAACAACCGAACTAGTACGGCGATTTGGACGAGATGCGAATCGAGTCAGTTGAGGGGGGCGCCCATACTCGCTTCCCACATGCGGGTAGTGCGCTCATCATGGATCAGTAGACAAGACCCTTTTCCTATTAGGGTCGACACTAGCAGGCCTCAAAACCACAAAGGGCCTCCTGCCGGTGCCTTATCATCAAATTTATTATTAAACAATAACAGTAGCATGATTGATTGATTGATTAAACATTGAGCCCCCGAACGTAAAAGAGTAGTAACAGAAAGTAACGGGTAACAGACTCGAGCAAAACAACCTAAGCATGCTAGTAAGACACGGGCACAAGCAATGGATATAGGTATGGAGGCAATATCAAGGTTAAGGGATTCATGTGATGGGTTCGTAACAGAAACAACTACTACTAAGGCTAGCAGAACAGAACAACGGAAAGTGTCGGTAACAAGTGATGAAAGGCAGCCATTTGGCAGCAAGTGAGTATACTTTCCTGAGATCCCGCAAGGTAGCAGAACTTGTCGTTGCTCACATCATCTCAACGTCCTATCCGGGAAGAAGCAATGAACCTCGAACAAACACCGGATGCAACAATTACTACTACGGCAAAAGATCCAGCATGATCAAGATATGGATGCATGACAATTTAATTGATGCATAGAAATAAACTAGTTGACAAGTTAAACAATTTTAAATGGACCCATATGCAATTTGAGTTGCATATGAAAAGCCCATGAATTATGGTTGGAACAATTGTTTTCCTACTAATCAACAGGTGCTAGTGGTTTAGTATGATGCATGCAAAAGGGAAACAGCAAAATAACAACATTAGAATCAATTTAAGACAGGGTGTAGCAATTTAGAATTTTATTATTAATTTAGGGAATTTTTGGGTGCCTTAAAGGTGACACACAAGTATTTGTTGTTTTCAAACATTTAAAATGTTCAAAACAAATAACAAAGTTGATATTTGAAAAGAACATCAAATTTTAGTTGGATTACATGTTTCACATATTGAAATTGGACTTAGGAGTATTTAATTATGAACTAAAAATATTGAACAATTTTTAATTGCATTAAACAAGATTTAAATGGTTTAGGCAATTTTAATTATTCAAAACAGAAAACAAAAATTATATTTGAATAGGTTATTTAAAATGGTATGGAAAACATATTTTATTTGCATTTATTGGATTAATAAATAATTAGTTATGGATTTTAGAAATTAGCATTTGTAATATTTAAGTTTGAATTTTAAATACATTTGAAGTTTCCAAAACAGTACACAAATTGGATATTTGGAAAGTTTAGGAAATTTGGATCTGAAAACATATAAAGTTTTTATTTATTGGGTTTACAGAACAAAAGATATTAAATTTTGAAGTTTTATATTCAATTTTGTTGTTTAAATGGATTTAGTAATTAATAGGAATGCGCAGAAACCTTTTGTTACGGATCTGCTTCCTACCCTAGCCGCTGCCGTGCGGGCCCAGGCCTAGGTGGCAGCCACGCAGGCGGGTGCACGGTGAGGTGGCCACAGGGGTCACCGAACGGTGGGCCTGCCCAGGCGCGCGCGGGGGGGGGGGGGGGGGGGGGGGGGAAAGTGGGGTTTAATTCCCCTAGCTGGGAATCGAACCCGGAACCGGTTGCTGCACGCTAAGGAACTGAACCAATGCAGTGTGGCTCGCTGTTGTGACAGTACAGGGGCTCGACGAAATAAGAGGAGAACTGCGACGCGTTAACCTGAACTTCGTTCGTCAGGAACTTGAACCACGACGGAACAGAACCGAGCGGCAAGGCCGCGGTGATCTCCAGTGCGCACGACGGGCGGGTGCTGGCGAGGATGGATGCGTGGTGCGGGCGTGTGCTGGTGTTGCGTGCTTGTGCAGAGAAGAGGGAGAGGGCAGGGAGCAGTGGCGATCACCTGCGCTGGTCGTTGTCGTCGTTCATCGTCGAGGCAGAAACGGCGGCGGTTGCCGGCGACGCCGCGGACTCCACCGAGTCTCCCAGCAAGCGGCGAGGGCCTGGGGAGCTTCAGGAGGATGCCGCGGTCTCATTCCCGGCCGTGGATCCTCCTCGAGGTGACCGTGGGTGATCGGAGCTGAGGGAGGAGGTGGTGGTCCGACGGTGGTTCGGACAGGTTCAGAACAATGGCTAGAAGAGAGGAGGGGGATGGCGGCGATGGAAGGAGGGAGCTAGGGCCTAGGGTTTGGCAGGGTTAGGTGGCGGTGGCTGTTTTTTATGGGGAGAGGGGAATGGTACGGCAGAGAATCGGGAGGGGGAGGAGGCGATCGGAGGGTTCTCCTGCAGGTCGTACAGGTGACATCAGCCAGAGGAGGAAGAAGCCAAAAAATAGAAAGGGGGTATGGGCCAGAAGTGGAATGGGCTTGGGGAAGGAAAGAAAGGAGTGGGCCAGAGAGAGAGGAAAGGAATGGGCTGCCCTTTTTCCATGCTCTTCTCTCTTTTTTTTTTGATTGATTTTTGTAAAGGATAAAAAGGGAGAGAGAAAGGGTAGGGGTTTTTTTTTTTGGGGTGGTTTTTATTTTATAATTAAATGTTGTTGATTTGCAAAACAGCACATAAAAGTAATGGTAATATTAACTCCAAATTTTAGAATAGTAATTTGATTTTTAATGTGTTAGTTGAATTCCAATTAAGGTTTAATTTGGAGTTTTTGGAAATAACAAATTTTACTTAATAAAGTCAAGCAATTATGAAAATATTGTTTAATTTATTTGTTTGCAAGAAATTAATGTTTTAAACCACAATTTGAAACATGCCCATTAAGAAGGAAAAAGAGTTGAAATTTAATTGCCATTAGGAGGTTTGGTAAAAGGAAAGATTTGATTAACAAGCAATTGGATTAAAACAATTTCAAATTATTGAAAAAACAATTGAGTGGTTTAGTTTACAATTTTGAAATTAGAAATTTTGAGCAAGGTGTGAAAGTTTAAATTGTTTTGAATTTTCAGTTGTGAGGCAAACATGGTGCAATGCAATGTGATGCATATGATGCAAGCAAAACAAACAGGTAACACCCCAGGTGTTACAGACGACACCACTAACAAGGGATTGCGCCCTCGCAATCCACCTGCTAACCCGGGAGGGGAAAGAAGTTCGACTATCGATTCTTCGTGCTTCCAGTTGATCTTCTCGACACCACTAACAAGGGATTCTTGCTGGGAGTGATGACGATATTCTTCCACCAGGAATCTTCCGATGATCGAACCTATTAGGTTAAGGGCTCAGAAAACGTCGACCCACGTAGGATCCTAACACTTTGAAAGATAGACAAGAGGGGAGAGTCTGCAAAACAAATAAGATGGGAGGGGAAGGAGAATAGGGATAAGGAGAAAACAAGAATCCTATTGAGATGTTTTCCAAATTAGTTTAGCAGAAATAGTTTTCGACGCTCTATAAACAACGACCGTTAGCTAGGTTAACCTACAGGCTTTGCGGACCCGTTGCTTCGATAACCATTCGTATCGAAACAATATCGGGAATCGGAACCAAGGCTCTGATACCATTTGTGACGCCCCGAGATCGGGCACTATGCAGATTTCAGCATTCCCGCCAAAATCCACATAATAACCGATTCCATGTTGCCATTTATGATAACATTACAATAGTTCACAAATATTCCACAATTACAACAGAAACAGATAGATACAAGATGACTCAAACGAGCCAGGGTTACAACTGATACATTACAAAGATTCCAAATAACAGCGGAAGAAACAGAACATCGTCCGTCTACGGACAAGATCCAAATTGGACTAAGAGTCCTGAAGATAACCGAGAGCGTCCAATCCCTGCCCAGGCCAAGCCGGAGGGATTCCCAAGCTAACGTCGTCAGACTTCAAACCTGTTGACTGCAAGTTGGAATTTGCAGCCACGAAAGAGATTCGTGGGTCAGTACGGTTAAGTACTGGCAAGGGGGATAGAACCCATACTCACAAGTTACCGGCGTAGCCAGTCATCACAAGATACAAATACTTTAGGATCAACGGAAAGGAAGGGGGTTATTGCAAATAAGCGACAGCAGGCTGCACTAACCAACTACAGAGATTCTATTACTTCCAACTATCAAAAAGGGGATAAGATCGAGTAATAGTAACCAACTGAAAGATAACTTCAAACAAACCCTTCCTGGATCTCGCCCCTTATCCGAAGAAGCAATCCGAGATTAACTCACACAGTTGAGTTAATGATGGTTCAAATTATTGTGTCAATAAGCCTATTACTAGTCAAGTTGTTAATCATTGGGTGAAAGGTTGTTGATCATTAGGTTTAAGTTATCCTGAGTACTTGTTAGCCAGTACTTTCACCAAGTAATCCATAACCGCGGAAAACACGGCTTCTCGAGAAGATTATCCCTGCAGGGTTGCACCAATTTAGCCGTACACGCAAGAATAACCCGCCAGATGGGGAGCTAACCCACCAAGCGAGGTACTCTACACAACCAACCCTTCTTCGCATCAAGCCCAAAGCACCGCGTGCTGTGCGTGCGCGGCTAATCGAGCCCCCCGAAGAAAAGGAGGACCCTCATAGCACTAGAAGACCACGCCGCCCTAAATGCCGACTACGAAAGTTCCACCCTGGCGCCAAGGGTTCGTACCTGCATATGATGCAGCAAATGGAACACCCGAACTAGTACGGCGATTTGGACGAGATGCGAATCGAGTCAGTTGAGGGGGGCGCCCATACTCGCTTCCCACATGCGGGTAGTGCGCTCATCATGGATCAGTAGACAAGACCATTTTCCTATTAGGGTCGACACTAGCAGGCCTCAAAACCACAAAGGGCCTCCTGCCGGTGCCTTATCATCAAATTTATTATTAAACAATAACAGTAGCAAGATTGATTGATTGATTAAACATTGAGCCCCCGGAACGTAAAAGAGTAGTAACAGAAAGTAACGGGTAACAGACTCGAGCAAAACAACCTAAGCATGCTAGTAAGACACGGGCACAAGCAATGGATATAGGTATGGTGGTGAGGCAATATCAAGGTTAAGGGATTCATGTGATGGGTTCGTAACAGAAACAACTACCACTAAGGATAGCAGAAAAGAATCAACGGAAAGAATCGGTAACAAGTGATGAAAGACAGCCATATGGCAGCAAGTGAGTATACTTGCCTGAGATCCCGCAAGGTAGCAGAACTTGTCGTTGCTCACATCATCTCAACGTCCTATCCGGGAAGAAGCAACGAACCTCGAACAAACACCGGATGCAACAATTACTACTACGGCAAAGATCCAGCATGATCTAGATATGGATGCATGACAATTTAATTGATGCATAGAAATAAACTAGTTGACAAGTTAAACAAATTTAAATGGACCCATATGCAATTTGAGTTGCATAGGAAAAGCCCATGAATTATGGTTGGAACAATTGTTTTCCTACTAATCAATAGGTGCTAGTGGTTTAGTATGATGCATGCAAAAGGGAAACAGCAAAATAACAACATTAGAATCAATTTAAGACAGGGTGTAGCAATTTAGAATTTTATTATTAATTTAGGGAATTTTTGGGTGCCTTAAAGGTGACACACAAGTATTTGTTGTTTTCAAACATTTAAAATGTTCAAAACAAATAACAAAGTTGATATTTGAAAAGAACATCAAATTTTAGTTGGATTACATGTTTCACATATTGAAATTGGACTTAGGAGTATTTAATTATGAACTAAAAATATTGAACAATTTTTAATTGCATTAAACAAGATTTAAATGGTTTAGGCAATTTTAATTATTCAAAACAGAAAACAAAAATTATATTTGAATAGGTTATTTAAAATGGTATGGAAAACATATTTTATTTGCATTTATTGGATTAATAAATAATTAGTTATGGATTTTAGAAATTAGCATTTGTAATATTTAAGTTTGAATTTTAAATACATTTGAAGTTTCCAAAACAGTACACAAATTGGATATTTGGAAAGTTTAGGAAATTTGGATCTGAAAACATATAAAGTTTTTATTTATTGGGTTTACAGAACAAAAGATATTAAATTTTGAAGTTTTATATTCAATTTTGTTGTTTAAATGGATTTAGTAATTAATAGGAATGCGCAGAAACCTTTTGTTACGGATCTGCTTCCTACCCTAGCCGCTGCCGTGCGGGCCCAGGCCTAGGTGGCAGCCACGCAGGCGGGTGCACGGTGAGGTGGCCACAGGGGTCACCGAACGGTGGGCCTGCCCAGGCGCGCGCGGGGGGGGGAAAGTGGGGTTTAATTCCCCTAGCTGGGAATCGAACCCGGAACCGGTTGCTGCACGCTAAGGAACTGAACCAATGCAGTGTGGCTCGCTGTTGTGACAGTACAGGGGCTCGACGAAATAAGAGGAGAACCGCGACGCGTTAACCTGAACTTCGTTCGTCAGGAACTTGAACCACGACGGAACAGAACCGAGCGGCAAGGCCGTTGTGATCTCCAGTGCGCACGACGGGCGGGTGCTGGCGAGGATGGATGCGTGGTGCGGGCGTGTGCTGGTGTTGCGTGCTTGTGCAGAGAAGAGGGAGAGGGCAGGGAGCAGTGGCGATCACCTGCGCTGGTCGTTGTCGTCGTTCATCGTCGAGGCAGAAACGGCGGCGGTTGCCGGCGACGCCGCGGACTCCACCGAGTCTCCCAGCAAGCAGCGAGGGCCTGGGGAGCTTCAGGAGGATGCCGCGGTCTCATTCCCGGCCGTGGATCCTCCTCGAGGTGACCGTGGGTGATCGGAGCTGAGGGAGGAGGTGGTGGTCCGACGGTGGTTCAGACAGGTTCAGAACAAGGGCTAGCAGAGAGGAGGGGGATGGCGGCGATGGAAGGAGGGAGCTAGGGCCTAGGGTTTGGCAGGGTTAGGTGGCGGTGGCTGTTTTTTATGGGGAGAGGGGAATGGTACGGCAGAGAATCGGGAGGGGGAGGAGGCGATCGGAGGGTTCTCCTGCAGGTCGTACAGGTGACATCAGCCAGAGGAGGAAGAAGCCAAAAAATAGAAAGGGGGTATGGGCCAGAAGTGGAATGGGCTTGGGGAAGGAAAGAAAGGAGTGGGCCAGAGAGAGAGGAAAGGAATGGGCTGCCCTTTTTCCATGCTCTTCTCTCTTTTTTTTTGATTGATTTTTGTAAAGGATAAAAAGGGAGAGAGAAAGGGTAGGGGTTTTTTTTTTTGGGGTGGTTTTTATTTTATAATTAAATGTTGTTGATTTGCAAAACAGCACATAAAAGTAATGGTAATATTAACTCCAAATTTTAGAATAGTAATTTGATTTTTAATGTGTTAGTTGAATTCCAATTAAGGTTTAATTTGGAGTTTTTGGAAATAACAAATTTTACTTAATAAAGTCAAGCAATTATGAAAATATTGTTTAATTTATTTGTTTGCAAGAAATTAATGTTTTAAACCACAATTTGAAACATGCCCATTAAGAAGGAAAAAGAGTTGAAATTTAATTGCCATTAGGAGGTTTGGTAAAAGGAAAGATTTGATTAACAAGCAATTGGATTAAAACAATTTCAAATTATTGAAAAAACAATTGAGTGGTTTAGTTTACAATTTTGAAATTAGAAATTTTGAGCAAGGTGTGAAAGTTTAAATTGTTTTGAATTTTCAGTTGTGAGGCAAACATGGTGCAATGCAATGTGATGCATATGATGCAAGAAAAACAAACAGGTAACACCCCAGGTGTTACAGGTGGTGCGCGCATGGCTCTAGGGCTCATACGTATGCACTACCCTGACGCCAAATCTTGGCGCGTGGCATCGGGCATTCCGCAAGGATACACGGAGGCGCAGCGAGCCAGCATCTTTGATGACATCAAAGGCCACGCCACCAAGATCGCCACCATGGTCAACATCTCCACCTTCTACCCGGAGGAATCTATTCCTGAAATTCCCGAGGAATCCAGCAGTGAAGACGACTCGGATGCCTGAAGGGAGATGCCTTGTCCTGGGTAGAAGATAGGAAATAGAAGCATTACTGATCTTACAATGTAAACTTATTGTGATGCTTTCTATTCTTTTGTATAAACAAGTACTTCGCTTTTGCAGCAATATTATTTAGTCTTTGCAAGTTTTCCGGGTTTTTATTCCTTTATCTTCTAAGTTCTCTGGTTTATATGCTTTAACTGTTCTTAGTGTTTGAAATGGCTCGATAGTATTTTAATCTTCATGCCAAGTGACTTGGTTTAACCAATCAGTCTAAACTCAGAAACATGGATCATACTAAAGGCATTTTTACTTACTAGCTCCAGCGACCCAGCATAAAAACAATCAGATAATACTTAGAGAAAAGCAAGGAATTTTTTGGATGAAACTCAGGCACGCAGGCACAATCTGGGTTTCCTTAAGCCATTTTTAGGCTGAAAATCATTCAGTTTTTTAACACCGAGCACACAGGCACAATTCGGGTTAACATTGAATATTTTGAAAGATCATTGGGAAATAGATAAGATGGAGTTATGCTTTACTATAATAAACATGTAAAAAACATAAATTTATGAATTCCGACAACTTTATTTCATGATGTCAAAGATGTTTACATAGAAGTTGAACTAAGTGTAGAAGGGACGTAACTGCTGGATGCTCCAGGGTCTTTTGGTCTCCCCTAGTTCTTCATCTATGTTTCTCTTTCTTTTGCGATTCGGCTTTTCGGGGTCATCTTCCGTGTCTCGAATATCTACAATATAGTATGATCCATTTTTCATAGCTTTGCTGATGACAAACGGTCCTTCCCAAACTGAGGCCAATTTGTGCTTTCTTTGTTGTACCAATCTTAGCACTAGTGTCGGATATATACCAACTAGGGGTATATCAGATGATAGTCTAAAGTGCCGGATTACCAGGGTGGCCTAAATGGTAATGGGATATGGTCCATTAGGCGGCCCAGTAAGCTGATGCACAGAAGCCGGATTCTAGAAGAACCCGGATCGCGGCCCACGTGATCTGGCTTGGAGTAGAAGGCGGATTCCTTACCTTCCAAGTTAGTCTTCTAGGTTTCCTATTCTGTATGCCCTAATCCGGCTATTATATAAAGCCGGACGGGAGATATGATAGATAGACAAGAAGCTAAAGGCTAACTCGCCGAGAGGTTGATCCTTGACGAGAAGCTAATAGAACCTCACATTGTACTCTGTATACACAGGCTTTAGTCCTGAATAGTGAGATTGCAGGAGTAGGAACGCCGCAATATTGCGCCGTACCGAACCTGGGTAAAAACCCTGTGTCATTGTCCTTCGCACAACCACGGCCCCCACGTCTCTATCGGTAGTCTTATGGCACCCCCGTCTACGAATTCTACTACGATGTCTCGACAGTTGGCGCCCACCGTGGGGCCAGCGATGTTAGGCGTTAAGTTTCGATCTGGGATACTCGGCGGGATCGGCAGTACTATAACTGTCGAAAGATTGAAGTTCGACAACGACGTTGGATGCTTCCTTGACAACGGATCTTACATACCGGCGCAAAATCATCTGGTAAGTGCCTGCGTGTTAACGATTGGATGTGCAAATATCTTTATCGGATTAACTGCAGAGGCCATGGGGTTTTGCGGTGGAAGTAAATTTATCCCACCCGCCCTATACTCAGTCGAAGATGACTACGATACCGAGTTTTGCTCAGATCGCCGACATACAAGTGAATCGCACTTTCTCGGCATGGTGCAATCCGAGATCACCGAAAACACGGATGAAACTAATCCCGTGCAAGAGGCAGAAAACAAACACTCCCACAACAGAGGTGGAAGATCCGACATCCATCACAACACGACGCACTCGGAAGCTGACTCTGTACTAGCCGCCATTGAGGCGAGATTAGAGTCGGAAACCGGATCGGATCACGTCGATACCGAAGACGAAGACGCTTTCGAAAGAAAGGTCAAATCCTTCCAAGAGGGATTGCATGAAGTACTGATGGCAAAACCGGCTAAAAACACGGATGTCTACAGTCAGGAAAGCCCTAGAACGCCTCCGCCAGAGGAAGAGAGAGAAGAGGGAGAAACCTCTCCAAAATTCCCGATGTCAAAGAATTGACAGAGGAAGAACCCTGCAGAAAACCTCCCTCTTCCAAGAAGAAACACAAAGCTGCTAAAAAGCTCCAGTATAAAATCCGGAAGAAGAAATTGGCTGATCCAGCCAATGAAAGCCCGGAAGTAGGGGACGCAAGCGGAGTGAAACCTTCGGAGAAGAAAATAAAGGAAATCCTTGTTCCGCCAATGACAGAACAAGAAGAACAAGAGTTACTGCAAACACCAGTGGGATTGCACGAACCCCCTGAAGTGCTAGAAGCCAGGAGACAAGCTCTCCAGAGGCAGCAGCAACATCTATTCAGAACTCGTGAACACCTCGAAAAAACCCAGGATGACATCAAGTTCATGAAGGAAGAAATCGAGGAATACGAGAGAAAGAATAGATCTGGAATTAAGCCTACAAGGTTACCCGAAATTGTAAGACCGGAAGTACCGCCGCCAAAAGAAAGGTTTCACAACCCATCTTGGCAAAAGCAGGTAAACGGCAAAGATGCCAGAGGCGAACCAATATAAAAAAAACCGCAGCAGAAAACACGGAAGCAGCGTTCGCCATCCTCAAAAATGATATGTACTCCAATGGTGAAAAACTCCAAGGGGTGTACGCTTTCCTAGGAAAAGCATTGCAACAACAACAGCGGGGGCAGCAGCGATCAGGGAAGTTGCACGACGACTCAGCCCTATGTAAAACAGCTACATGCGCCGCTGGAGCACCTGGACCGGAAGAACCTGGAGATTCAAGCAATTCAAAAGAGAAGAAAGCGGATCCGAGAAAGGACAAGAAAAATCCCGACAACAAGGATGAAGCGTCTAGAACCGGATCCCATCTCCCGAAAGATGGACTTAACCCTCGCGATCGGGAAGGAAAGCACCGGAATGACGGAAAAGCAATGCCGCCTCCGAGACGCCCAGCTGAAAAAGCTGGAAGACAGGATATACCTCACAGGCGTGAGAGATCCCGGACACCCCCTAGAAATAAGGAAAGAAACAGGAGTAGAACTCCACCTTATCCAAAGGGGCAAGATCTTGGAAGAAACAGAGAAAATCCCAGAAAAGCGCGTTCGCGCCACAATGGAAAAGAAAGGAGCAGATCCCCTTCTGTCCATTCAGCCAGCAGGTACTCCGCACACATGGATAGAGCAAAAAGAGACGATTTATACTTTAGACCTAAGTGCTTCACAGATAGGATCCGAAGGATAACCCTGCATTCTGGCTTTGCCAAAGTTGGTCCAACATACCAAAAATATACCGGTAGTACAAACCCGGATACCTGACTCTCAGACTACCATACAGCCGTCCAGATCAACAAAGGGACAGACTTGGAAGCTGTAAAGTTTCTTCCCCTAATGTTACTGGATGGAGCCAGAGACTGGATCAATGGATTACCCTCCAGAACTGTCGACAGCTGGGATGATATGGCTCGAGTATTCACTCAGCATTTCCGGGGAACCTATAAACGCCCGAATAGCATCAATCAGCTAAACCGTCGCACCCAATTTGAGGACAAACCATACGTAGATTTCATCTCAAGATGGACGGCAATGAAGAATATTTCCTCCGGAGTAACTGACATTCAAGCAATGCATGCTTTCGTCAATGGCCTAAAACCCGGACTAGTACCGTTCATGATTGGTTCCAAAAAGCACAAAGATCTCGGATCTATGCTTACAACTGTCAACGAACACGCTGCAGCCAAGGACGACATCAGGGCAAGAGGAGGCAATATCGATACACTGATACAGGCCAAAAAGAACCCTCGCCCTGAGAAAAAAGGAACTCCAGATGCAGCACAAAAACCCAAAGAGGTCAACATAGCCTTTGGAAGGGAAAATGGGAATAGGTGGAAAGAACGCAGTACGGAACCGATAAACTACACCAAAGAAGAGTGGGAGAAAATAAAGTCGGAAAATTGTGTCCACCACTCGCAATTTGGGAAGCCCACCCATACTAACGCACAATGCCGCTTGAACAAGCATAAAAAAAGGCAGTGCAGGATCCGGAAACAAAGGGAAGAATTCCAAGAGGAAGTTTTCCAACCTAAAGCCAGAAGCTGAGAAAGAAGACAGTGAATCGGACACTGACGAAAAAATCCAGGAACAGCAGCGAAAAGGAGTCTAAGTTTCCAAGAGTTGATGGAGAATGCAACCTAACTTTTCTGGCAACTCCCTCAGCAAAGGTGGCAAAAAGAATGCTTCGAGAAATAAACGCGGTTGTCCCTGCAACCCCGAAATTCTTGAAGTACTCAAATACACCAATTACCTGGGATCTATCCGATCATCCCGGGAATATCCCTGAACCCGGCACACAAGCTCTAATCGTAAGTCCTATTGTTCAAAACATTAGGCTAAAAAGAGTGATGATGGATGGAGGATCCAGCATTAACATAATGTACCTGGATACACTGAAGCATCTGAAGATCTCCGAGACCCAGCTCAACCACAGCAACATACATTTTCACGGCATCGTCCCTGGCAGACAAACACGATCCCTAGGAGAAATTTCCCTAGATATAACCTTTGGAGACAAAGATCACTTCCGGCAGGAAAAAGTATCCTTCGAGGTTGTGCCGTTCAAAAGCGTGTATCACGCGATACTCGGACGTCCAGCTTTCGCCAAATTCATGGCAAGATCATGTTATATCTAAAACAAGCTGAAAATGCCAAGACCCAAAGGAGGAGTAATCACCATACCTGGAGACTTCAAGTTGGCAAACGAGCTGGAAAAAGAAAACGCCCTTTGCGCTGAGAAAGCCATAGCAAAGGAAGAGTTGAAAGAGCTAGCCAAAGAGGTATCGCCGACAGAAATGCCGACAAGAAAAGAAAGCCGGAAGTCGGCAGATAGCTTCAAGGCTTCCGAGAACACAAGACAGGTAATTCTAGATCCCAAAGATCCAACAAAATTTGTCGTAGTGGGAACTGGGATGACCGACAAATAGGAAAGCGAGCTCATCAAGTTCCTCCGTGAGAACTTGGATATTTTTGCTTGGTGTCCAGCGGACATGCCAGGCATACCCAGGGAACTTGTTGAGCACCAATTTAAGGTGATTCCAGGATCCAAACCCGTCAAGCAAGGTCTCCGTCGATTTGACAGAAGAAGACGAAAGGCTATTGGCAAGGAGATCATCCGGCTTTTGGCAGCAGATTTTATCCGGGAAGTTATACATACTGAATGGTCAGCAAATCCGGTATTAGTCCAGAAGAAAGATAGTATTGTTCTTAGGATGTGTTGGATTACACTGGCCTGAACAAATTGTGTCCAAAAGATAGGTTTGCGTTACCGCGAATCGATCAAATAATAGATGCCACTGCAGGCTCTGAGCTTTTATGCTTTTTGGATGCATATTCCGGGTATCATCAAATACGCATGAAAAAGGAAGATCAAATCAAAACTTCGTTTATAACCCTTTATGGGACGTACTATTACATAACCATGCCATTCGGCCTGAAGAACGCAGGTGCATACCAGCGTTGCATGCAACGGTGTTTGCATAGTCAGGTTGGCAAAAATGTCCATGTTTACGTGGACGACATTGCTGTCGTTACCAAGGAAAAAGAAACACTCCTTAAGGATTTGCGAGAAACCTTCGAAAATTTGCGCGCTTATAAAATGAAGTTAAATCCATTAAAGTGTGTATTCGGGGTTCCCTCAGGAAAACTTTTGGGTTTTATCGTTTCTCACAGAGGAATAGAAGTAAACCCAGAAAAGATCAAAGCAATCTTGAACATCTCCAAGCCTACGTGCGTAAAAGATGTGCAAAGATTGACGGGTTCCGCTGCAGCTGTTAGCAGGTTTATCAGCCGGCTAGGGGACAAAGCTCTGCCACTATACAAATTGTTGAAGAAATCCAACAAATTTGAATGGACAGAGGAGGCAGATGCAGCGCTAACCCAGTTGAAGGAAACTTTGATGAAAGCTCCGATTTTGGCATCCCCAAAAGACGAAGAACCTATGTTATTGTACCTTACAGCTGGAAATCGTGTTATTAGTGCAGTAATTGTTGTGGAAAGGAAGAAAGACGAACAAAGCATACCAGACCAGCATCCGGTATATTACATAAGTGAAGTTTTCTCCGAGTCCAAACAAAGGTATCCACACTATCAAAAACTGGCATATGGCGTATTTTTCGCATCTCGGAAACTTCGTCATTACTTCTAAGGACATTCCATAACAGTGGTATGTAAAGCACCGCTAGGGATATAATAAACAATGCGGAAGCAACTGGCCGAGTAGCCAAATGGGGCATCGAGCTAGCAGCATTCGACATTAAGTACCAACCCAGGACGGCAATAAAATCCCAGGTTCTGGCAGATTTTGTCGCCGACTGCACGGAAGCAATGGAAAAAACACCGATGCCGGAGTCCGAGTACTGGATCATGCACTTTGACGGATCCAAGATGAAGGAGGGCGCTGGAGCTGGTGTAGTCCTAAAATCCCCTAAAGGAGATACAATGGAGTATGTATTACAAATACACTTCAACGCCAGTAATAATGTGGCAGAATACGAAGCTTTGCTTCACCGCTTGCATATCACAAAGGAAATAGGTGTCAAACGCATTTTATGTTACGGCGACTCAGATTTGGTACAGCACCAGCTCAACCAAACTTGGGATGCCAAAAGCCCTATAATGGCCGAATACCGGAGAACGGTGGACGAGTTTGCCATCTGTTTCTTTGGATTCGAAGTGCTCCATGTTAAAAGGGAGGAAAATTGGAACGCGGATGCCTTAGCCCGCATGGGATCAGAAAGGGTAAAAACCCTACCACCAGGTGTATTCGTCCAACATTTGTACGAACCATCGATAAAAGGTGGAGATGTTGATTATCATCTGGCTTCCGAGTCAATTGAAGTCATGCTCGTTAACCCGGATTGGACAATCCCATATTTAAACTTCTTAGTCGATTAGAAATACCCGGATGGAGCAGACGAAGTATTGCAAAGACAGATTCAGCGTCGATGCAAAGGATACACGGTAATTAACAATTGCCTGTATAAACGCAGCACTACCGGAATTTTTCTGCGATGTATTTCACCAGAAGAAGGACGAGAAATCCTGCAAGAAATCCATGCCGGAGATTGCAGACATCATGCTCAATCAAAAAGCATAGTCAAAAAAGCATTCCGTGTAGGGTTTTTCTGGCTAACAGCCAAGACAGACGCTGATCACATAGTAAACACATGTGCAGGTTGTCAATATTACGCCAAGAAGACAAATATGCCAGCCCAAGCACTCAAAACTATCCCCATTACATGGCCGTTTGCGGTCTGGGGGCTAGATATGATGGGACCATTCAAGACTGCAAGAGGCGGACTTACACATCTACTCGTTGTAGTGGATAAATATACCATGTGGGTGGAGGCCAAACCCATCAAAAAACTTGACGGTGTAACTGCCAGAAATTTCATCATTGACATAGTCATGAGATACGGCATTCCACACAGCATAATAACAGACAACGGGACAAATTTCTCTATTGGAGAGCTGGCAAAATATTGCCGACAAACGGGAATTCGCCTAGATCTCGCATCTGTGGCACACCCGCAATCCAATGGTCAGGTTGAAAGAATGAATAACTCAATCTTACAAGGAATACGCCCAAGACTCGAATCTCCTCTTCATAGAGCAGCTGGGGCATGGGTAGAATAGCTACCTTCCGTGCTTTGGAGCATTCGAACAACACAAAATAGGTCAACTGGGCAAACCCCGTTTTTTCTAGTTTATGGTGCAGAAGCAATTCTTCCAACGGACATGATCCATGATAGCCCAAGAGTGCAGGATTTCGATGAATCAGATGCCTAAAGCGCACGACAGGATGCCGTCGATCTCTTAGAAGAGGAACGAGAACTTGTGCTTCAAAGATCCGCCATTTATCAGCAAGGTTTAGGACGTTATCATAGTCGGAAAATCAGGCATCGTTCTTTTAAAGAAGGTGACCTAGTGCTAAGATTGATGCAGCAAAGAAAGCACAAACTGGCCCCAGTATGGGAAGGACCATTTGTCATCAGTAAAGCCATGAAGAATGGATCATACTATCTTGTAGACATTCGTGATACGGAAGATGATCCAGAGAAGCCGAATCGCAAAAGAAAGAGAAAGATAGATGATGAACTAGGAGAGACAAAGAGGCCCTGGAGTATCCAGCAGTTACGTCCCTTCTATACTTAGTTCAATTTCTATGTAAACATCTTTGAGATCATGAAATAAAGTTGTCGGAACTCTTACATCCATGTTTTTACAAGTTTATTATAGTACAAAGCATGATTCCGCCTTATCTATTTCCCAATGATCTTACAAAATACTCAATGTTAACCTGAATTGTGCCTGTGTGCTCGGCGTTTAAAAACTGAATGATTTTCAGCCTACTAAAGGTTAAAGGAAACTCGGATTGTGCCTGCGTGCCCGAGCTTCATTAAACAAATTCCTTACTTTTCTCTAAGCATTATCTGATTGTTTATGTGCTGGGTCACTGGAGCTAGTAAATAAAAATGCCTTTAGTATGATCCATGTTTCCGAGTTCAAACTGATTGGTTTTACCCAGTAACTTGGCATAAAGATTAAAGTACTACCGAGCCATTTCAAACACTAAGGACAGTTAAAGCACATAAACCAGAGAACTTAGAAGATAAAGGAATATAAAACCCGGAAAACTTGCAAAGGATTTCATAAAAGTTAACTGCAAAAGGCGGAGTACTTGTTCATACAAAAGAATAGAAGCATTACAATATAAATTACATTGTAAAGTGCAGTAATGCTCCTATTTCCTATTTCTCCTATCCAGGGTAGGGAGAATTCTTCAAGCATTCGAGTCTTCTTCACTGCTGTCATCCTCGGGGGCTTCTAGAATCTCTTCTTCTGGATAGGTGATGGAGATATTCACCATAGAGGCGATCTTGGTGGCGTGACCCTTGATTTCAGCAAAGATGGTGGTCCTCCGGGTCTCCGAATATCCAAGAGGGATACCGGACGCCACGCGCCAAGATTTGGCACCGGGGTAATGCATACGCATAAGGCCTAAAGCCATGCGTGCACCACCCCGTGCTGCGGAGTGCAAGGTGGATTCCTTGGATTCCGCCACCTCCAGGATAGCTTCCGGAAGTTTCTCAACTTCCGAGAATTCCCCAGTTCCTGCGGGAAGGTACTTGTTGACCAGCTGCATGCCTGCAGCTCTGATCGCAGTGAATACCTTCCCAAAAGTTCGTATTTTTTGAATCCGAGTAAGATCTGGGTCATCTCCTGTTTTTTCAGACAAACAACCGAAGGGTTAGTGAAAGTGCAGAGAAAGAAGTTAAGACAAGGAAAATCCGGTAAAAGTTGATAACTTACTGAGGATCTTGTCCATCTCGGAGCTTTCCTCCAGGCGCAGGTTCAAGGCGTTCTCCAAATCTTGGATAGTGGCCTTGTCCTTGTCAGCTTGTTGGGAGGCCTTGGATTGAGCAATTCCAAGAGCCAGATTGCTGGCCTCCAGATCCTTCTGAGCCTTCATAAGTTCCTTATGAAGGTCCAATTTCTCCCGGCGGAGATTCTCGGCGTTGTCGGCATCTTCAGCAACTTTCTTGGCTTTCGCCAAAGCAGCTGAAAAAGCAAGGAAAAAATTCTGGGTTAAGAAAACTCGGAAAAGTACTTAGAAAAAATTATGGACAAAGAACTTCAGAGAATTAAAAGTATACCTGTTGTCTCCTTCAGCTGTAGCTGAGATGTTGCAAGTTCTGTTTCTTTAACATCAAGAATAGATAGGAGGGTTTTAACCTCCTTATTTTTGATGTTAAGCTTGTTAAAAACTTCCAAGTTTATTGTATCAGCGGTTTGCTGAAACATGGAAATGAAAGCAATACGCTTAAGTTAGAACAAGCGTAATAAGAAGCATTAAGTTGATAGCGTGCATTCGACTTATTGCTTGGGGGCTAGAAATATTACCTGGCTCATTTGCTGCAAACCTGACAAGTTTTCGTTGAATTCCCTTAAATATTCAGAAAAGAGAATTCCAACATGATGCAGGCCGTCTTGCATGACCTGACGAGGTGAAAATACGAAGTTATTTCAGACAATTAGCCCGCCTTCTGGCCAAGGACGGATCAAAGGAGCAGGAGCAAAGAACTTCTTAGCTTCCGGACGAATATATCCGAGATCGTCAAACGGTTCTTCCTTTACCTGGAAGTTCCTATCAAAAGTGGGAATAGGTTCATCCTCCCTAGAAGCTCGAGGATGTCTACCCATTTCTGGTCCAGCCCTTTCCTTCGCATCCATGTTAGATGCAACAGGCTGGCTGGATTACTGGAATTGTGTGTCCGGGTTCGTGGTCTTCTCCTCCCTACCAAATGTAGTTGGAACGGGAGAAGCTGCAGCAGAAAACGGCTCTCCTTTGCTAGTAGCAGCTTTATGTTTCTTCAATTTCTTTGACTTCAAAGGAATTGGAGCAAGACTGAAAAGGAAAAATCCTAGAAATGAATATCTCGAAGAACCGGAAGGGAATGATATGTAAAGAGCTCCAGTAAAATACCCAGATGCGGCGATGGGAATTCCGTCAAGATTTATTACTTCCTCGGGGATCACTTGCCTCTTACGTTTCCGACCGCCGTAAAAACTGGCGTGTAATTTGTCGAGTTCGGTATCGGATGCAAGATCAACTTCCTTAAGTTCGTCAAACTATGGAAAAGGCAAAATACTCGATTAAGTCAGAAAAAAGAAGCAATCCGAGAGAAACCCAAATCAAGGAAAATAAAAATACCTTAGGGACTGGGTTCTCCTCGTGATACATTTCCAAGCTTTCTTCGTATTGATCGCGAGTAGCGACCAATTGGTTGACTCGTTTCTTGAAGTCCCTTTTGGAGAAGGCTTTGTCCGTCCCTCTCATTTTGTCTTCTGGCCCTTCGCATTCACAAAGGAGTCAGGAGGGGAAAGCGAGAGGTTGAATACGGCGGCCGAACCAGCACAGAACAGTATCAGTTCCGGTTAAGGGAGTCTTAGAAGAAGTAAGTTTGGCGATACGCCGCTTTATCTTCATCAAATCGTCCGGCAAAGTTTGCACCGCCTCAACTGCCCAACTCTCTTGCGGGATGGCGGCGGATTTGACGAATGGAGGAACCCTGTTTTCTTTCCCTGGAAACGGGACGTCAGGATGATAAAAGAAAGAACCCGTCCAAAATTTGACGGATTCTGACGTTTTTATCTTTGGGTACCAATCTTCCCTAAACCTCCGAAGAGTGAAAGAAATGGCCCCGTAGATGGGAAGAACACCCTCTGTGGGGTTACGCTTCACTCTGAAGCAGTATTGCCAAAAATATAGTCTAGGAGCTATTCCTAAATACCCTTCGAAAAGGGCTTGGAAGCCGGCTAGATAAAGAACGGAATTTGGAGGAAGGTTATGAAGCTGGACACCGTAATGGTGGAGGACTTCTAAAAAAAAGGCGGAAGGCGGCAAACCCATACCTCCCGCAATATGAGAGGTAAGGAGGACGCGTTCTCCGTCTTTCGGCATGGGGTCGGTCTCGTCCTCCGGGATCCGCCATTTCCCTTTCAGCACGAGCCCCTCCTTCTCCATTGTCGGAAGGAGGGATGGCGGAATACTATTGGCACTCCAGTTGCCGGCAGTTTCCGCCTCGTCTTGGGCTCCGGCGGCGGCGGATGCTGCGGCCTCCGCGACCGCGAGCTCGTCTCCGACGAGAGCGATTTTCTCCTCCACCGTCTCGGGCGTGAACGGCGGGGGAGGCGCGTAAGAAGATCCTGCAAGATCCGCGGAGGCGAGAGGGATTTCCTCGCCTGCTGCACCGCCAGTGGCCTTCGCCGGCTCGTCGCCGGAGGCGTTCACTGGTGAATCCAACTTTGGATCCATCGTGTCGATAATCTCGTCGATGTCCTTTGCGACGGTGCGGGCTGGGGAAGAACTTGGTGATGCCATCGATGGGCGGCGCGTGGTAGCTCCGGTGAGGTCTCGGGTGCGTTCGTGCGCTCGGGAGGTGTTCTGCGAGAGCTTGGGCGCTGGGAATGGTGCTGCGAAGTGAGAGCGGAAGGTTTCCTCGAAGGACGGAGGCGGCTATTTATAGCCGGAATCCCGTCATGATGCGTGCTAACGGCTCTTTTGACCGTTGGATGATCAACTCGTGTCACTCACCGGAAATTCCGGGAAATGAAACGATGGGTGATTATTGCTATCGCCTCGTTTCCCGCGAGAATCTATCAGAGATATGTTTCTGGGTTTCCCGCCTGTAACCCAAACGTCCCTTACGTCAGCAAGATTAAAGCGCTAACGTAGGAAGTTCCTTCTCCGTGAAGATTCGTGGAAGAAAAGCCGGATTTTCTAGATTCCGAGTTTTGCGTTATAACATCCTTTGGGGAGAAAAAGAAGAATCAAGACTGCAAGCCGGTATTTCTTTGAAAATGTACATTTGGCGAAAGACGGCGAATCCGAGTCTTAATCCTTCTTGGGGGCTACTGTCGGATATATACCAACTAGGGAGGTTATCCGTGACTAGTTTGTAGTCATAAACATGGTGTGAGCATGCGCCAAGTCAACCAAATTGTCGGATATATACCAACAAGGGGTATATCAGATGGTAGTCTAAAGTGCCGGATTACCAGGGTGGCCTAAAATGTAATGGGCTATGGTCCATTTGGCGGCCCAGTAAGCTGATGCACAGAAGTCGGATTCTAGAAGAACCCGGATCGCGGCCCACGTGATATGGCTTGGAGTAGAAGGCGGATTCCTTACCTTCCAAGTTAATAGTTACCGTAGTCTTCTAGGTTTCCTATTCTGTATGCCCTAATCCGGCTATTATATAAAGCCGGACGGGAGATATGATAGATAGACAAGAAGCTAAAGGCTAACTCGCCGAGAGGTTGATCCTTGACGAGAAGCTAATAGAACCTCACATTGTACTCTGTATACACAAGCTTTAGTCCTGAATAGTGAGATTGCAGGAGTAGGAACGCCGCAATATTGCGCCGTACCGAACCTGGGTAAAAACCATGTGTCATTGTCCTTCGCACAACCACGTCCCCCCATGTCTCTATCGGTAGTCTCATGGCACCCCCGTCTATGAATTCTACTACGATGTCTCGACAACTAGGTCACCTTCTTTAAAAGAACGATGCCTGATTTTCCGACTATGGTAACGTCGTAAACCTTGCTGATAAATGGAAGATATTTGAAGCACAAATTCTCGTTCTTCCTCTAGGAGATCTACGGCATCCTGTCGTGCGCTTTCAGCATCCGAGTCATCGAAAGCCTGCACTCTTGGGCTATGATGGATCATGTCCGTTGGAAGGACTGCTTCCGCGCCGTAAACTAGGAAGAACGGGGTTTGCCCTGTTGACCTATTTGGTGTCGTTCGAATACTCCAAAGCACAGAGGGTAACTCTTCCACCCATTCTCCAGCTGCTCTATGAAGAGGAGATTCGAGTCTTGGGCGTATTCCCTGTAGGATTGAACTGTTCATTCTTTCAGCCTGTCCATTGGATTGTGGGTGTGCCACAGATGCAAGATCTAGGCGTATTCCTGTTTGTCGGCAATATTTTGCCAACTCTCCAATAGAGAAATTTGTCTCGTTGTCGGTTATTATGCTGTGTGGAACGTCGTATCTCATGACTATATCAATGATGAAATTTCTGGCTGTTACACCGTCAAGCTTTATGATGGGTTTTGCCTCCACCCACTTGGTATACTTATCCACTGCAACGAGTAGATGTGTAAGTCCACCTTTTGCAGTTTTGAATGTTCCCATCATATCTAGCCCCAAGACCGCAAAAGGCCATGTAATAGGGATAGTTTTGAGTGCTTGGGCTGGCATATTCGTCTGCTTGGTGTAATACTGACATCCGGCACATGTATTGACTATGTGTTCGGCGTCTGTCTTAGCAGTTAGCCAGAAAAACCCTGCACGGAATGCTTTCTTAACTATGCTTTTTGATTCAGCATGATGTCCGCAATCTCCAGCATGGATTTCCTGCAGAATTTCTCGGCCTTCTTCTGGCGGAATACATCGCAGAAAAATTATGGTAGTGCCGCGTTTATACAGGGAACCATTGATTACCGTGTATCCTTTGCATCAACGTTGTATTTGTCTTTGCAAGACCTCGTCTGCTCCATCCAGGTACTTCTGATCTACTAAGAAGTTTAGATATGGAATTGTCCAATCCGGGTTAACGAGCAGGACTTCAATTGACTCGGAAACTAGAAGATAGTCGACATCTCCACCTTTTATGGATGGTTCGTGCAAATGCTGGAGAAACACACCTGGTGGAAGGGTTTTCACTCTTTCTGAGCCCATGCGGGCTAATGCGTCCGCGTTCCAATTTTCTTCCCTTTTGACATGAAGTACTTCAAATCTCAGGAAGCAAATTGCAAACTCGTCCACCGTTCTCCGATATTCGGCCATGATGGGGCTTTTAGCATCTCATGTTTGGTTGAGCTGATGTTGTACCAAATCTGAGTCACCATAGCATAAGATGCGTTTGACACGTATTTCTTTTGCAATATGCAAGCCATGAAGCCAAGCCTCATATTCTGCCACATCATTGCTGGCGTTGAAGTGTATTTGTAATACATACTCCATTGTATCTCCATTGGGGGATTTTAGGACTACACAAGCTCCAGCGCATTCCTTCATCTTGGATCCATCAAAGTGCATAACCCAGTATTCCGACTCCGGCATTGGTGTGTTTTCCATTGCTTCTGTCCAATCATTAACGAAATCTGCCAACACCTGGGATTTTATTGCCGTCCGGGGTTGGTACTTAATGTCGAACGCAGCCAACTCTATGCCCCATTTGGCTACTCGGCCTGTTGCGTTCGCATTGTTGATTATATCCCCTAGTGGTGCTTTACATACCACTGTTATGGAATATCCTTGGAAGTAATGACGGAGTTTTAGAGATGCGAAAAATACGCCATATGCCATTTTTTGATAGTGCGGGTATCTTTGCTTGGACTCGGAAAAACTTCACTTACATAATACACCGGATGTTGATCTGGTATGGTTTGCTCGTCTTTCCACAACTATCACTGCGCTAATAACCATGTTTGTTGTTGTGAGGTACAGTAACATGGGTTCTTCGTCTTTTGGCGATGCCAAAATCGGAGTTTTCATCAAGGTTTCTTTTAACTGGGTTAATGCTTTGTCCGCTTCTTCTGTCCATTCAAATTTGTCAGATTTCTTCAACAATTTGTATAATGGCAGAGCTTTGTCTCCTAGCCGGCTTATAATCCTGCTGACGGCAGCTGCAGAACCCGTCAATCTTTTTACATCTTTTAAGCACGTAGGCCTTAAGATGTTTAGGATTTCCTTGATCTTTTCCGGGTTTATCTCTATTCCTCTGTTAGAAACGATGAAACCTAGAAGTTTTCCTGAGGGAACCCCGAATACACACTTCAATGGATTCAACTTCTTTTTATAAGTGCGCAAATTTTCGAAGGTTTCTCGCAAATTTTCAAGGAGCGTGTCCTTTTCCTTGGAAACAACGGCAATATCATCCACGTAAACGTGAATATTTTTGCCAATCTGACTATGCAAACATCGTTGCATGCAACGCTGGTAGGTCGCACCTGCGTTCTTCAGGCCAAAAGGCATGGTTATGTAGTAGTATGTTCCATAAGGGGTTATGAAGGAGGTTTTGATTTGGTCCTCTTCCTTCATACGTATTTGATGGTACCCGGAATAAGCGTCCAAAAAGCATAAAAGCTCAGAGCCAGCAGTGGCATCTATTATTTGATTGATTCGCGGTAACGCAGACCTATCTTTTGGACACAATTTGTTCAGGCCGGTGTAATCTATACACATCCTAAGAACAGTACTATCTTTCTTCGGGACTAATACTGGGTTTGCAGACCATTCAGTATGTATAACTTCCCGGATAAAGTCAGCTCCTAATAGCCAGATAATTTCCTTGCCAATAGTCTTCCGTCTTCTTCCGTCGAATCGACGGAGACCTTGTTTGACGGGTTTAGATCGTGGAATTACCTTGAGTTGGTGCTCAGCAAGTTCCCTGGGTACGCCTAGCATGTCCGCTGGACACCATGCAAAAATATCCCAGTTCTCACGGAGGAACTTGATGAGCTCGCTTTCCTATTTGTCGGTCATGCTAGTTCCCACTACGACAAACTTTGTCGGATTTTTGGGATCTAGGATAACCTATCTTGTATTCTCGGAAGATTTATAGCTGTCTGGCGGCTTCCGGCTTTCTTTTCCTGCCGACATTTCTGTCGGCGATACTTCTTTCGCCAGTTCCTTCAGTTCTTCCTTTGCTATCACCTTTTCTGCGCAAAGGGCGTCTTCTTTTTCCAGCTCGTTTGCCAATTTGAAGTCTCCATTTATGGTGATTACTCCTCCTTTTGGCCCTGGCATCTTCAGCTTGTTATAGATATAACATGATCTTGCCATGAACTTGGCGAAAGCTGGACGTCCGAGTATTGCGTGATACACGCTTTCGAACGGCACAACCTCGAAGGATACTTTTTCCTGCCGGAAATGTTCTATCTCTCCAAAGGTTACGTCTAGGGAAATTTCTCCTAGGGATCGTGCTTGCCTGCCAGGAACGATGCCGTGAAAACGTATGTTGCTATGATTGAGCTGGGTCTCGGAGATTCCCAGATGCTTCAATGTATCCAGGTATATTATGTTGATGCTGGATCCTCCATCCATCAGCACTCTTTTTAGCCTAATGTTTTGAACAATAGGACTTACAACTAGAGCTTGTGTGTCGGGTTCTGGGATGTTTCCAGGATGATCAGACTGATCCCAGGTAATCGGTGTATTTGAGTACTTCAAGAATTTTGGGGTTGGTGGGACAACCGTGTTTATTTCTCGAAGTGTTCTCTTTGCCACCTTTGCTGATGGAGTTGCCAGGAAAGTTAGGTTACATTCTCCGTCAACTCTCGGAAACTTAGGCTCGCCTTCTCGCTGTTGTTCCTGGATTTTTTCGTCAGTGTCCGATTCATTGTCTACTTTTTCAGCTTCTGGCTTTTGTTTGGAAAATTTCCTCTTGGAATTTTTCCCTTTGCTTCCGGATCCTGCACTACCTTTCATATGCTTGTTAAGCCGACATTGTGCGTTAGTATGGGTGGGTTTCCCAAATTGCGAATGGTGGACACAGTTTTCCGACTTTATTCTTTCCCACTCTTCTTTTGTGTAGTTGATCGGTTCTATGCTTCGTCCTTTCCATTTGCTCCCATTTTCTCTTCCAAACGCTATGTTAACTTCTTTGGGTTTTTGCTGTGCTTCTGGAGTTGCTTTTTCTCAGGACGAGGGGTCTTTTTGGCTTTAATCAAAGTGTCAATATTGCCACCTCTCGCTCTAATGTCATCTTCGTCCGTTGCGTGCTCATTTGCGGTTGTAAGCATAGATCCGAGATCTTTGTGCTTTTTGGAACCGATCATAAACGGCACGAGTCCGGGTTTTAAGCCATTGACGAAAGCATGCATTGCTTGTACGTCAGTTACTTCAGAGCAGCTGTTCTTCATTGCAGTCCACCTTGAGATAAAGTCCAAGTATGGCTCATCTTCAAACTGGGTGCAGCGGTTTAGCTGGTTGATGTTGTTGGGCCGTTTGTACGTTCCCCGAAAATGCTGAGTAAAAACTCTAGCCATATCATCCCAGCTATCGACAGTTCGTGACGGAAGCCCGTTGATCCAATCTTTGGCTCCATCCAGTAACATAAGGGGGAGGAATTTTACTGCCTCTAGGTCTGTCCTATTGTTAATCTGGACGGCTGTGTAATAGTCTGAGAGCCAGGTATCCGGGTTTGTACTGCCGGTATATTTTTGATATGTTGGACCAACTTTGGCGAAGCCAGAATGTAGAGTTATTCTTCGGATCCTGTCAGTGAAACACTTAGGTTCGAAGTATAGGTCATCTCTTTCCGTTCTATCAATGTGCCCGGAGTATCTACCGGTTGAATGGATAGAAGGGGATCTGCTCCTTTCTTTTCCATTGTTGCGCGAAAGCGCTTTTTCGGGATTGTATCTATTTCCTCCATTATCGTGCCCTTTGGGATAAGGTGGAGTTCTACTCCTGTGTCTTTCCTTACTCCTAGGGGGTGTACGGGATCTCTTACGCCTGGGAGGAATGTCGTGTCTTCCGGCTTTCTCAGCAGGGTGTCTCGGAGGCGGCATTGTTTTTCCGTCCTTCCGGTTTTGTTCTTCCCGGTCTCGGAGATTAATTCCATATTTCGGCAAATGGGATCCGGTTCTGGACGTTGCGTCCTTGTTATCGGGTTTTTCCTTGTCTTTTCTCGGATCGTCTTTCTTCTCTTTCGAATTAGTTGAATCTCCAGGTTCTTCAGGTCCAGGTGCTCCAGCGGCGCAAGTAGCTGTTTTGCATAGGGCTGAGTTGTCATGCAACTTCCCTGATCTTGCTTGTCCTCGCTGTTGCTGTTGCAATGCCTTTCCTAAGAAAGCATACACCCCTTGAAGTTTTTCGCCATTGGAGTACATGTCATTGTTGAGGATGGCGAACGCGGCTTCCGCGTTTTCTGCTGCGGTTTTGTATATAGGTTCGCCCCTGGCATCTGTGCCATTTACTTGCTATTGCCAGGCCGGGTTTTGAAACCGTTCCTTTGGCAGCAGTACTTCCGGTCTTGCGATTCCGGGTAACCGTGTAGGTTTAATGCCAGATATATTCCTTATCTCGTACTCCTCGATTTCTTCCTGCTTTAACTTAATGTCAGCTTGGGTTTTTTGGAGATGTTCCCGAGTTCGGAATAGATGTTGCTGTTGCCTTTGGAGAGCTTGTCTCCTGGCTTCCAGCACTTCGGGTTCGTGGGGTCCCACTGGTGTTTGAAGTAGATCATGTTCGTCCTGTTCTGACATTGGCGGAACAGAGATTTCCTTCGCTTTCTTCTCCGCAGGCTTAACTCCACTTCCTCCTCCTGCTTCCAGGTTTTCGTTGGCTGGATCAGCCAATTTTTTCTTCCGGAGCTTGTACTGGAGTTTCTTGGAAGATTTGTGTTTTTCTTAGAAGAGGGAGGTTTTTTACCAGGTTCATCCTCTGTCAATTCCTTGACATCTGGTTATGTTGGAGTGGTTTGCCCCTCCTCTCTTTCCTCATCTGGCGGAGGTGTTCTAGGGCTTTCCTGACTTTTGGCATCCGTGTTTTCAGCCGGAATAGAAAGCGTATACATCTTCATCTTCGGAATCGAACTGGTCCGATCCGGGTTCCGACTCTAATCTCGCCTCAATGGCGGCTAACATAGAATCAGCTTCTGAGTTCGTCGTCAGATTGACGGATGTCGGATCTTCCACCTCTATTGTGGAATTGTTGTTTTCTACCTCTTCCACGGGATTGCTTTCATCCGTGTTTTCGGCGATCTCGGATTGCACCATACCGATAAAGTGCGATTCAGCACAGTATCGACGATCTGAGCAAAATCCGGGGTCGTAGTCTTCTTCGACTGGGTATAGGGCGGGTGGGATAAATTTGTTTCCACCACAGAATCCCATTGCCTCTGCAGTTAATCCAATAAAGATGTTTGCAGATCCAATCGGTAAAACGCAGGGACTTACCAGATGATTCCACGCTGGCACGTACGATCCGTTGTCGAGGAAGCACCCGACGTTGTTGTCGAATTCCAGACTTCCGACAGTTATGGTATTGCCAATTCCGTCGAGTATCCCCGATCGAAACATAACGCCTGACGTCGCTGACCCCACGGTGGGCGCCAACTGTCGAGACATCGTAGTAGAATTCATAGACGGGGGTGCCATGAGACTATCGATAGAGACGTGGGGGGACATGATCGTATGACGAACAATGACACCAGGGTTTTACCCAGGTTCGGTACGTCGCAACTAGGCGGCGTTCCTACTCCTGCAATCTCACTAAATCAGGGCTGAAGCCTGATTTATACAAAGTACAATGTGAGTTAGGTTTAGCTACTCGACAAGGATCAACCTCTCGGCGAGTTAGCCTCTAGCTTATTGTCTCTCTTTTTCTTATCTCCGTCCGGATTTATATAATAGTCGGGTTAGGGCTTACAGAAAAGGAAACCTAGAAGACTACGGTAAGTTCTAACTTGACAGACAAGAATCCGCCTTCTACTCCAAGCTGTACCACGTGGGCCGTGGTCCGGGTTCTTCTAGAATCCGGCTTCTGCGCGTCAGGTTACTGGGCCGCCTAATGGACCGTAATTCATTACCATTCAGGCCACCCTGGTAATCCGGCACTTTAGGCAACCATCAGATATACCTCTAATTGGTATATATCCGACATCAGTTGTATAGGTGCACTAGTTCGGCGAAGAGATAGTGAAATACAAGTAATATGGATGATTATAAGTGACAATAGCAATCTGAAATAAAATTGGCAGCAAGCAAATATGTAACAGAACTGATTGTAAACGGTGTTTCAATGCTTAGAAACAAGGCCTAGGGATCCTACTTTCACTAGTGGACACTCTCAACAATGGTAACATAATTGCATGCATAAATATCATCTCTTCACTATGCTACTCTGAACCACTCTCTGGTCGGATAACGAACACCAATCCATGCGTAGGGTTGTAAAAGCACTCCTCAAGTCTGTATTCTCTCTCTAGGGCACCCCACACTGTCACTATGAGCGCCACAAATGGAGGGATCATTGCATAGAAAAGAAAAAAATTCCTACGCGAGAGATACCCGAAGGACCAAGATCTAATCTAGGAGATGAAGTGCAACGGGGAGAAAGAGAGTCTTAAGAAAACATACCCTCGAATACTCTAAGCGTTACGAGATCAAATCTTGTTGTTAGCGTAGTCGTACTCACATCGATCCCGAGAGCGAGAAGATGTGCACCGCAATCCGGCGGTGCCTCCATGATCGGTCACACGTACGGCTTGATGATTATCTCCGTTCCCTCGATCCAGTGAGGCAGCGGAAGTAGAGGATTCCTCGAACTCCAGCAGCATGACGGCGTGGTGTGGTGGAGAAAACTTCGTCCAGGGCTTTGCTAAGCGCATGAACAAGTGGTGGAGCAGTGGGAGGAGGGAGGAAGAGATGACACAAGTGTGTGTGTGGGAGAGGGAGCTTCCACCCCTCCTTATATAGGAGGGGATGACAGCCACGAATTTTTGGTTGTCTCCACCTCTCCCTCATCATGTGAGTGGAGTCTCCACTCAGCCCACTCATTCTTCTATTAATTCACACTCAAAATCTCAAGGGTTTTCTTTAATAAATAAATAAAACAATTTTATTTCTTTATTTTAATATTTGTTAATTCCATTAATAAACATTAACATATAAACCCTTGAGTTAGTTGTTAAATCTATTAACAACCATTTGATAAGAATCCCCTTGAACTATTTCAAAATTACTCGAAACAATTTCGGTGTTGTCCAGACTTTTCTCCGATATTCCGTATCCTCTCAGATGCGTCATCGAACCTTAAGTGTGTCACCCTACGGTTCGCGAATAACATAGACATGATCGAGATACCTCTCCGATCAATAATCAACAGCGGGATCTGGATATCAGTGATGACTCCTATACATTCAACCATGACTCTCGTGATCGTGTGAACCATGAACGTCGTAACTATTCCCTTTGTATCGCAATATTTTACTTGCCCGAGATCCGATCATTAGTATCAACCATACCTAGTTCGATCTCGTTACCGACAAGTACTCTTTTACTCATTCCATGATATGACATCCTTGTGACCTAGTCACGTGCTTGCAAGCAGTGTCGATGTGATATCACCGAGAGGGCCCAGAGTATATCTCTCCGTCATTTGGATGGACAAATCCAACTCTTGATCCATGAGCCTCAACTAACACTTTCCGAATACCCAACGACACCTTTATAGTCACCTTGTTACGGCGTGACGTTTGATGACATCAAAGCACCCTTCCGGTATTAGTGATTGACATGATCTCATGGTCTAAGGAATAAGTTACTTCGTATGCAAGATATAACAATATAAACTATTGACTTGATCGTATTGTTATACTTAATTTGGGTTTATGTTCATCACATCATTCTCCTAATGACATGACCACGTTATTAACAACATCCAATATTCATGATCAGGAAACCTTGATCATCTATTAATCAACGAGCTAGTTAAAAGAGATGCTTTAATAGGAACCATCGTTTGTTTATTAAACACACATGTATCAACGTTTCCGGTTAATACAATTCTAGCATGATGATGTCTATGCACGCTTCTATTCTTGTAGACAGTGTTGGGCCTCCAAGTGCAGAGGTTTGTAGAACAGCAACAAGTTTCCCTGAAGTGGATCACCCAAGGTATGTTTACTCAGGGAGGTAGAGGTCAAAGATATCCCTCTCAAGCAACCCTGTAATCAAGATACAAGAAGTCTCTTGTGTCCCCAACACACCCAATATACTTGTCAGGTATATAGGTGCACTAGTTCGGCGAAGACAGAGTAAAATGCAAGTAATATGGATGATAATAAGTGACAATAGCAATCTGAAATAAAAATGGCAGCAATCAAACATGTAGCAGAACAGGCGGAAAACGGTGTTTCAATGCTTGGAAATAAGGCCTAGGGCTCCTACTTTCACTAGTGGTCACTCTCAACAATGCTCACATAATTGTATGCATAAATATCATCTCTTCACTGTGCTACTCCGAACCACTCTCCGGTCGAATAACGAACACTAATCATTGCGTAGGGCTTAAACAACACTCCTCAAGTTTATATTCCCTCTCTAGGGCACCCCAATGTCACTACGAGTGCCATAAATGAGTAAAGAAACGCCACAATTTCATAGGTTCACCTTCCAACACAAGATATAAATATCATGCTAAACCACACAGAGAACACACTGTCACCTTTGCCCCGTGATCAAAGTGTTTACGGAGATAACAAAACCACTTGAGTAGCATAACAGATGAAGATCAATCTACTTATTCAACTAGATTACAAAGCTCATGATCACATAAAGATCACACCATGGGAGAGAGAGATGAACCACGTAGCTACCGGTAGAGCCCTTAGCCTCGGGGGAGAACTACTCCCTCCTCATCATAGGAGACAGCAACATCAATGGAGATGGCGGTGGAGTCGATGGAGATGACTTCCGGGGGCACTTCCCCGTCCCGGCAGGGTGTCAGAACAGAGATCTATCCCCCGAAACTTGCCAGAGGAGGCGGCGGAGCTACAGATGTATTTTGCGGAAAAGGTCCATTCCCCTAGGGTTTACGCATCAGGGAGTATATATGGGCAAAAGGGCAATGCCGGGAGGTGGCCAGGGGGCCCACATCCCTAGGTGGGGCGTCCAGGGGGAGCCCGCGCGAGCCTATGGTGTGGGGGCCCTAGGGCCCCCCTCC
Source organism: Alopecurus myosuroides (assembly GCA_028641055.1). Lineage (NCBI taxonomy): Eukaryota > Viridiplantae > Streptophyta > Magnoliopsida > Poales > Poaceae > Alopecurus > Alopecurus myosuroides. Next base: position 265,288,886 of record CM054058.1, read on the forward strand.
GGGTCTCTTCGGGACTTCTGGTAGCTTCCGGGGAAAATAGGAACTTTGGCATTCGTGGCATCCAATTCCGAGAATATTTCTAGAACAACTTTTCTGAAACTAAAAACAGCAGAAAACAGGGAACTGACTCTGTGGCATCTTGTTAATAGGTTAGTCCCGAAAAACATAAGAAAATGTAGGAAAACATACGGAAAACATGTAGCAATTGGCATAATATCAACATGGAACATCAGAAATTATAGATGCGTTGGAGACGTATCAAGCATCCCCAAGCTTAGTTCCTACTCGTCCTCGAGTAGGTAAACGATAAAACAAAATAATTTCTGAGGTGACATGCTACCACACAATCTTGATCATAATATATAAAGTTGAGCATGTAAACTAGGATCAAATGAATTAAAGATGTGATCTATATTTGATATCAACAAGTAATGCATAAACAAAGAAGAAAGAAGTAAAACTTTTAATGAGTTAATACTAAAAGAATATCAACCGTGCAAAGTTTATTAGAGATGATTTAAGCTTTTAAGAACAACAATATCATGCACGTCAAACGATCTTCACAACCCCTGTTAGGATCAAGTCAAGCTTTCCACACGATGCAATGCTTGAATCTTAAACTATTTGCGCACTAAAAACAAGCAAGTGTTCTGTGTTGGTCCCTGGCACCGGGGTTTTATGGAAAAGAGAACATTATGGGGGTTTGGAAGGTCAATGGAAGAAAGGCTCACAAAGCTGAAAGTGGTCATTAGACAAGAGAAAGTCTTACAACCGAAGCTATGCAAGGAGTAGGGATTGCCACACAACGGATGCACATAGAGCTATAAGTGTATGAAATATCTCCAATGGAACTAGTGGGGGTGCATCCAACTTGCTTGCTCACGAAGACCTAGAGCTCATTTGAGGAGGCTCGTCATTGGAATATACAAGCCAAGTTCTATAATGTAAAATTACCCACATAGTTATGAATGAATGATAATATGAAAACTCTCTCCAAACTGAAGTATTGGTGCTAAAAATGAAGCACAAGTGTGGTATAAAGGATAGTGATGCGTCCCTCTCTCTTTATTCTCTATTTGGCCCCTTTTTTCTTTTTGGGCTTTTTCATTATTATTTTTTATATATCCTCACCGGTAGGGGCAACATCCTATATTACAATGAATCATCACACTTTTAATACTCATAACTCATAATGAAATATCTCTGATGTATCCAATTGCATGCTCCTGCCAGTGTAGCAGTATGCATAAATAACCATGAAGCTCATCATCAAGTAACATAATGGAGGTGGATGTTGTGCAGCAATATATCTCAGAATGGCTATGGAAATTCCATGATAGGTAGGGATGGTGGCTGTTTTGAGGAAGAATATATGGGCTTATGTGTAGGAGAACAAAGTCCTCCCACGGGATTTGGATGCACTGGCGAAGTTTGCACCAACTCTCAATGTGAGAAAGGGCAATGCACAGTACCGAAGAGGCTAGCAAATATGGATGGTGGAAGTGCCAGGAACCGCAACATAGACTCACGAGTTAAAAGATTATAGCAAGCAAATCATCTTACAAGGAAAAGTAGAAAATCACTCCAAGAGGGTCTGTGGCACTGACAAGTCACTCTTAGCTACCTCGACCGTAGCTCGTAACAAAAGGCCGATCGGAAACGTATCACTCGTAGCAATCATATACCATTGTTTCTATCAGCTGGTAATTTAAGTGTGGCATAGTTTCAAGTTTCTTAGACCATCCATTAAAAGTTTATACTTACTAGTCCATCATGTTTATCCATTAAGCAAATTAATATCTCAAAACAACAACAGTGATTCAAGTGAAGCAGTTTAGTGATCTACAAGACCATGCGAATTTTTCACTATACCAACTACCACAATAGCATTCCTATTCTCAAGAAAACACACATATAAGAAACACCTAACTACAAAAGCTAACATCTCTGAACAAGAGATGCATGAAAACAAAGGCTAAACGCAGTACTAGCAAAAAGTGAACACTCACAGAACAGTAAGAATGAAAACTAGAGTGTTCTAAGCAATGAAAACGGAGTGTGTCTCTCTCCCACACAAGTATGATAAGATCCAACCATTTATTACAGCAAAGAAAACTAAACAAACTGAAAGCAAAAATAAAAGACGCTCTAAGTAAAGCACATAAGATGTGACCGAATAAAAATATAGTTTCACTAGAAGTGACCTGATAATTCGTCGACGGAGAAGGGGATGTCTTGGGCATACCCAAGCTTAGAAGCTTGAGTCTTCTTATAATCTGCTTGGATGTACCACCGGGGCATCCCCAAGCTTAGGCTTTTCACTCTTCTTGATCACATCATATCATCCTCTTCTCTTGACCCTTGAAAACTTCCTTCATATCAAAATTCTCACAATCTTCATTAGCAACGTTAGTGCAATTGAAATAATAAATTCACATGGTTCAGTTTCAACACAAGTCTAACACTTAAAAACACACTAGCTACTGTCACAACTTCTTTCAAAACTCTTTTTCTCAAAAGAACAACAAAAGAAGGAGATTAAGATGCAAATGCGATAAATGGCAGAAATCTGTCAAAACAGAACAACAGGTAAAGATAGATTTTTTTCAGAAATATTCTGTTGCTCAAATAAAAAATTGGTATTCTAATAAATGTTGCGTATATAACTCAGGATTAAGCACAAAAAATCTCAGCTCATTTTGAATTTTGTGTGATTTTTAACGGAATTAACAGTGGACAGCAGAAATCTGTTTCCTACGCAGAAATCCAAAATATAGGCTCAATTTTCCACCAGAGGCTTTACTTGGCTCAACAAAAACTCAAAAGAAAAGATACAGCAGGGTTGCTAAGGAAATAGATAACACCTAGGTGCAAAGCACACCACATAAATCGAAATAAAACGGGTTAAAATAGAGAAATAAAACGGGTTGTCTCCCGCAAGCGTTTTTCTTTAACGCCTTTCAGCTAGGCATAATGATTTTTTAAAGATGCTCACATAAGAATAAGAGTTGAAGCACAATAAGAGATAATCAATAAGCAAATATAAAACACATTTAAGTCTAACCCACTTCCTATGAAAAATAATCTTGTAGAAAAACAAATCAACGAAGCACAAAGTGACTAGCATAGAAAGAGAAAATAAGTGCAACTTCAAAAATTTCAACATAAAGAGGGGAAACTTAATATTGTTGAGATGCATAAACCATGTTTCCCTCTATCATAATAACTTTCAGTAGCATCATGAATAAAATTAACAATATAAATATCACATAAAACATTCTTATCATGAGCCACATGCATAAAAGAATTAATACTCTCCACATAAGCATAGTCATCTCTTATATACTAAAAGCACAATACGGGGGGTCGCAAATAGAGCCACCACAATAAGCCACATCATCTCAATTATATTGATGGTTAGATCTCTAATCTATGGCTGATATTTTAGAAAAGAACGTACGCATATTTTTCTGTTTGACACGGAAAAGTCCAATCAAACCAAGAATCATATCCAACGTGTTGATTTGTATTACCCGTGTGGTTCAAGGAAACAAAATCCCTTTCTCGTGCCGTCATACGGATAGCCTTTTATTTTCGGTGCATCTTGGCAACGTTAGGTGTTACCTGTCCGATACTTCCGGGCGATCCATGAAAATCTACAGGAGGGTACTAAAGATGTCAGGTGTAGGTTTCAAAAAAAAAGACTTCAGGTGTGGTCGCATGAACAAACCTGTGAGGCGGCTGCCGCTCTACTCTTCTCCCAAAGCGCTCCATGGCTGCGGCTCCCAGCCTTGGTGCACGGCGCAAGACAACATGAAACAAATACTCCCTCCGATCCATATTAATAGGTGCTGAAGTGGATGTATGTAGACATGTTTTATTGCTAGATACATCCACTTCAGTGCCTATTAATATGGATCGGAGGGAGTATGAAAGATATTTAAAACCTTGCCTTGGCTCCGTGGTTGTGGCTCCCAGCCTCGATGCATGGCGCGAGACGACATGAAATGAATATGGCCATGGAAACTATATTGCCACGGCTTCGCTCATGGCCCGGCGACATGACATCCATCCTGGAGGAGAGCAAGAGCGATAGTACCACGAGGACTCGTCACGCGTCGTCTGCAGCGGTCGTCGGCCTGACCGGACGTAGGGCTCAGTAGGAGCGGTTCATCCATAGAAAGATCGTGTTCCTGGTACATTTCGTTTCTACGCGTATGTGCTAATGAGTTTTCTACTGTACCAGAGCAGCTCATGTATTCGTTAATAGAGCACCTAATCCAAATTCTAGGAATTCATGGGGCTGCAGCACGAGCGGAAGTACTACAGGTGCGAATATATTTTGACAGATAATTATTCCAGATAATATATATATGCACACAGTGATCGGTGAAACTTCAAAGGGAATAGTCATACCAAGTATCAAGTGATGGAAAAGGTATGTCAGTCGTGAAGTCAATAGAACCATAATTTCTTCATTTCGTATAAAGTGTAAATAATCAAGCCATGATATTAAATATAGGAGGCATATTATAATCATAATTATTTTTTTCCTCAATAGTAGGTGGACTGAAAATATCATATTCATCATTGTAAACAGGTGGAACTAGAATACCACAATCATTATAATCATCATATATTGGAGGCAAAGTATCATCAAAGAAAATCTCCTCCTCAAAACTTGGGGGACTAAAAATATCATACTCATCAAAACTATCTTCCCCAAGCTTAGAATTGTCCATACCAATAGCAAAAATGGTGTTCAAAGAATTCATACTAATAACATTGCTATTAGCATGCAAATAAAGCTCCATAGGTTTTTTTTAATTTTCTCTTCAAACACTTCATGTCCTAACTCAAGATAAATATTATAAATCTCTCTCATATTTTTGTTGTTTTCCATTTAAGCATAAAAATAAAAACAAGCAACAAGTAAAAATAAGCCTAACAAGTGAAAATAAAAACAAGAAACAAAAAAGATATAATTGCAGAATCTAAAGGAAATAACTTCGAGCACTCACAAAGGATGTGAGTACCTTTTACCTTACCTCCCCGGCAACGGCGCCAGAAAATAGCTTGATGTCTATGCACGCTTCTATTCTTGTAGACAGTGTTGGGCCTCCAAGTGCAGAGGTTTGTAGAACAGCAGCAAGTTTCCTTACGTGGATCACCCAAGGTATATCGAACTCAGGGAGGTAGAGGTCAAAGATATCCCTCTCAAGCAACCCTGTAATCAAGATACAAGAAGTCTCTTGTGTCCCCAACACACCCAATATACTTGTCAGGTATATAGGTGCACTAGTTCGGCGAAGAGAGAGTAAAATGCAAGTAATATGGATGATAATAAGTGACAATAGCAATCTGAAATAAAAATGGAAGCAATCAAACATGTAGCAGAACAGGCGGAAAACGGTGTTTCAATGCTTGGAAATAAGGCCTAGGGCTCCTACTTTTACTAGTGGACACTCTCAACAATGCTCACATAATTGAATGCATAAATATCATCTCTTCATTGTGCTACTCCGAACTACTCTCCGGTCGAATAACGAACACTAATCATTGCGTAGGGCTTATACAACACTTGTCAAGTTTATATTCCCTGTCTAGGGAACCCCAATGTCACTATGAGCACCATAAATTAGTAAACAAACGCAACAATTTCATAGGTTCACCTTCCAATACAAGATATAAATATCATGTTAAACCACACGGAGCATACACTCTCACCTTTGCCCGTGATCAAAGTGTTTACGGAGATAACAAAACCACTCGAGTAGCATAACAGATGAAGATCAATCTACTTATTCAACTAGATTACAGAGCTCGTGATCACATAAAGATGACACGATGGGAGAGAGAGATGAACCACGTAGCTACTGGTAGAGCCCTCAGCCTCGGGGGAGAACTACTCCCTCCTCATCATAGGAGACAGCAACGGCGATGGAGATGGCGGTGGAGTCGATGGAGATGACTTCCGGGGGCACTTTCCCGTCCCGGCAGGGTGCCAGAATAGATATATGTCCCCCAAAACTTGTCGGCGGTGGCGGTGGAGCTACGTATGTATTTTGCGGAAAACGTCCATTTCCCTAGGGTTTATGCATCGAGGAGTATATATGGGAGAAAGGGTGATGCTGGGAGGTGGCCAGGGGGCCAACACCCCTAGGTGGGGCGCACAGGGGGGAGCCCGCGCGAGCCTATGGTGTGGGGGCCCTAGGGCCCCCCTCCGGGTCTCTTCGGGACTTCTAGAAGCTTCCGGGTAAAATGGGAACTTTGGCTTTCGTGGCATCCAATTCCGAGAATATTTCCAGAACAACTTTTCTGAAACTAAAAACAGCAGATAACAGGGAACTGGCTCTGTGGCATCTTGTTAATAGGTTAGTCCCGGAAAACATAAGAAAACGTAGGAAAACATACGAAAAACATGTAGCAATTGGCATAATATCAACATGGAACATCAGAAATTATAGATACGTTGGAGACGTATCACATGATAAATAAACATTCATCATAAACAAGGAATAAGGTAATAACCACTTTATTATTGCCTCTCGGGCATATTCCCTCCAGTCTCCCACTGGAACTAGAGTCAATAATCTAGTCTGTAATCACTTCACACATATGGTGTTCCAGTGTTATTACCATGCTTCGCCTGTGGTAAACATCATCAAAAGATCTGACATGTTCAGGTCCTATTGTATTTACATAACTTTGCGTCTACACGCATCACTCATTCTCTAATGAGATGGCTTTGTATATATTTGATCAACCGGTGAGACCTGAATTCCTCAGCTTAAACCAATGTTACTAACATTGTGAAAATGTAGCTCCATAGTGTCATCATTCTTGGAAATTCACCAAGTTCAATAAAGAACTCCTTGACACAAAATACTCCTATTATTTGTTGTCAACACAATGATATACTTAGCCTTTGTTGTAGTATCTGTCACAATACTTTAATTTTGAAACTCATTCAAATCTAGAATGGAACATCCTTCCAGCCTATTGTGCTACCCTTCATCACATATTTTAATCGAGATAAAATTATTTGAATAGATGACAAGACTATTAGTGTAACATATTACAACGAATATTTTGTCATTACTATATAGTAAAACATATCCTTTAGCATTTCTATAAAATGGCATAAGGATCTCTCCCACTATTATCTAATCATCATATAAATCATCCTGCTATAACATTTTATAGCACATGATTCATCTGGTTGTGTACATAGCATGGAACACATGACTTAGAAATCTCAATTTCAATGATGCTCATCATGTGTCAAAACACTTGAATATTGCTCATTTCCTTTCCATGTGGCAAGAACTCCTTCTTGTCATTTCGATATTGACTTACTTCCATATTTCATCTATGTAATTTGGCTCAACCATAGCAGGTGCTTCAATCAATCTCTTATAGATATCGATGCCCAATATCTCCTAAGCCTTTCATCAATATGAAAATCTTAATTGTGTTAATTTAAAATACATATTTTCCAATCAACCATATGTCATTTACATAAAGCATTGGAAATATGTCTTAGCGCTCCCACTTAATTTCTTGTAACTCTACAAGCATCTTTATCGTTCATGATGGAATAAAACTCTTTTGATAACTTCATTAAGGTAAAGATTACAAGTTCGTTATGCTCACTTCAACCATTGAAGTGTGCATACCTTTCCACCAACCTTTTGAATTTTACAAAACTCTCAGACTGTGTCAAGTACACATTCTCAATCAAACTTCCTTGAGAGGAAAGTTGTTTTTTGTTATTCAACTGCCATATCATAATATATAACTTTTGCTAGAACTATCCGCAAAGACTAAAGCATCACTACAGAAGATCAAAATCTTGTAGTAGTCAACTCTTTGAACTTCATCGAAAACATCTTTTTGACAAGAACAACTTTCAAAGGATGTAAAAATCCATGTCTTTGTCGCTATGTAGACCCGTCTGCTATCGTTAGGCACCATGCCTTTCGAAAAGACTACCAAGTCACATACTTGATATTTATACAAGAATACTATCACATATATAATGACTCGTAGCCAATTTTACGAAGTCAGGGCCCATCATTTGCTTCCTTTATAAATTCCAGGTCCTTTGTTGTCAAAACAACACTTTACTCTTAAACCACAAGTTGGTCTAAGTACAAAGTTTTAGGACTTTTGTGGTTCAGTTCGCAAACTCATTCGAAGTACCTACAACACATGTAGTGTCTTCTACTTTGTCAAAATAGGAAATCCCGGAACAACTTCCAGTGCTGCGCTACATTTGACATGTTAACGAAGATTCTCTAATCTCGTTGAATTTGTACTGTCCTCCCACTCACTTGTTTCGCAAGAACTACTTTCTCGAGAAATCAACCCTTTCTGACAAACAACATTTGTCTCTGGTTTGGTGATAGGAGAAATACCCAATGTATTCTTTGGGATAACCTTATAAACATATATTTATCCTATTTTGGTTGTAAGCATTTTACACATGCTATGCATACCAAAACTTAAGAAAAGGACAATTCGGGTCACTACCCAAAACATATCTTATATGGTGTCAATTTCAATGGATCATGATGACGCTCTTTTCAGTGTAAAAGCGGTTGTCTCTAATGTATAAACTACAAAATTATAATGGAAATTTTATTTATCTTACCATGTCCAACAAGGTTTGATTTTTTCTCGTGGATACTCCAAACTAATATGGGGTATTCGACAAATATAAGTTGTAGAACAATTCTGCAACTCCTCAGATGTTTTGCTAATCTTGTAACTCAAACTTTATCCTTTATGATACAATCATAAATACTTGATTACCTTGTTACAATGATTTTTACTTCATACTAACAACAATTTGAACCAATTCAAAAATGTCAAACTCCTTTCTCTTTAAATAGATATACTCATATATCTACTCAAATCATCGATGGAATTTTATGAACGAAAAATTAATCCACCACTCATGACTACACATAATGGACTATATACATCAATATGTATAATCTCCACTAAATTAGTCGTCCATTCTACTTTGGCCTATGAACGGAATTCTAGTCATCTTTTGGAAGAGGACTCAAAAGAGTCAATTTATTCAAAATAAAATGACTCCGGAAGTCCATTAACATGGAGTTCCTTCATGTTTTCCATTCCGATATGAACTAAAATGGTGGTGTCACAATTTAAGTGAAAATCTTTTACGTCTCGCAATGTTTAGCATTTAGTCTTATAGATGTATACTTTACCAACATGATTTATATGAACTCATCCATCAATTATGGAATATTGTCATAGTTTGAACAATCTCATTTGTTCTCACAAAAGACCGGAACAAAATAACAACTTATTAAGTTCTTAAAGTAAATCTTGAATGTTTGGTTCGATACGACAGAACACAATAACACTTTTATCACTGTTCTTGTCATGATTGATTCCACATCTACTACTAGTTCCTTTTAGGCCCTTGTATTTCTTGCATTGTGTTGTTTTGTATGACAACTCATACCAACCAATCTGGTATCAAAATACCCAAAAAAAAATACTTTGTTAACTAGTAATACATCTGTAACTTGTATATCAAGCATATACACCTGAGCTGGACTTTTCCAGATATCTTCTTTTATGCCATATATCATCTTGTAATTCTATTTTCAATATTCCCTTTTCTTTACAGAAGAATCATTCAACATCAAATGATGCTAGTCACACTAGCACATTTTCCTTGGCGTGTTAGTCATATACTATCACCCATTGAGTCATACTTTGAGTTTGATTGTTCTACTAATATCACCATATTAATAGCATTCTTCCGAATTCAACTCTTAGCAATCCTCAAGCAAGGTAAACAATTTTACCCATACTTTTAATCCATCCCATCATAACAATTTTGTGATTAAGCAATTATAGCTCGAAGGAAAGAATTTAGAGGATAATTTTTAGCGCCCAACTTTTGGAAGATTCAAACGCCTAGCGTCTTCAATAATTGCATATATTCAAATAATATAAGAATACATTGTCACGCGAAATTATACTCAGTCATGTTGCCACAAATAAGTTTCTAGATATCAATATATCTTTCACTTGATTGTTTTTTAAAACAATTCTTTTGAGTTCCTAAATCACCTTGATCAAGAAAACATTCTTTTGAAGATAAAGTAATATGGAAGCAATCATGACCCTGGATTCTAAATGGGAATTATTTTCTCTCTAGATCAATCAATTATTAACCATATGGAGCTAGGTAGGAAATACCAAAAATCTACAATAGGACTCAATTTTAAATTGCACTAATACGGTACCAATCTAAATGGTTTTACTAGATCATAACAGTTATATCTCAATTAACAATCTAAGTGTAAGGTAGTTTGTGGATGCCAATGAATACTACAATTTGTGAAAATTCACTCTGATTGGTTGTTCATGATAAAATAAGTTCAAGTTAATTCAAAATTACTATGTGAACTCCCACTCAAAACCAACATCCCTCTAGTCGTTTTTAGTGATTACACAAACCAAATTCACTACACCACAACCGATCATCACGTGAGATGATGTAGCTGCAAAGGTGAACATCGACATGTTCATCATATCATCCATATGACTCATGATTTACCTTTCGGTTACGTGTTCCGAGGCCATGTCTGTACATGCTAGGCTCGCCAAGTAAAATTGTAGTATTGCGTGTGTTCCGAGGCCATGTTTGTACATGATAGGCTCGTCAGCACCTGTTGTATGAGTCTGTCACACCCGATCATCACGTGGTGTCTCGAAACGACGAACTTTCTTAACGGTGCATACTAAGGAAGAACACATTATTATCTTGATATTAAGTGAAAGGGATCATCTTATAATGCTACCATCGTGATCTAAGCAAAATAAGATGCACAAAAGGATTAACATCACATGCATGGATAATGTGATATGATATGGTCCTTCTTGCACTTGATCTCCATCTTGAGCATCATGGTATGATCTCCATCATTCCATCGGCGTGGCACCAAGGTCCATGGCACCTCCATCTTGATTGTCCATCAAAATTACAACATATCACATGAATATGATATACAGCACGCAGGCCATAAATAATAAGACAACCATATGGCTCCTGCCGGTATGTCAATAATTTACAAAAGATATCATATCATACATAAAATTTGTAACATTGGCCATATCACACCACATGCCCTGCAAAAACAAGTTAGAAACCTCTAATTTATTTTTGCATATTTTACGTGGCTTGGGCTTGCGAGATAGAACCGTTCATACCTATGTACAAGAGACACAACATTGATAAAACATATTCTTATCAACCCTTCATAGATTAGATCTTAACTATAGTAGGAGAAACGGACACCCCCTCAGCCACAAGTGAGACAGGTCTCGCGTACAAAGTACACGTAAAGTTTGTCTAGGGCAGCTTCATCCTACTATGCCACTAAGATCAGGAAAATACTTAAGGAGACAAAAACATGACCATCAACGCCCACATACACCTATGTGTTCTACCCGTACAAATAATCTACGCATAGATCCGGCTATGATACCACTGAAGGGATCGTTGCATACAAAACAAAAAATTCCTACGCGAGAGATACCCGAAGGGCCAAGATCTAATCTAGGAGATGAAGTGCAACGAGGAGAAAGAGAGTCTTAATAAAACATACCCTCGAAGACTCTAAGCGTTACGAGATTGAATCTCATTGTTGGCGTAGTCGTACTCACACCGATCCCGAGAGCGAGAAGATGTGCACCGCAATCCGGCGGTGCCTCCATGATCGGTCACATGTACGGCTTGATGACGACCTCCGTTCCCTCGATCCAGCAGGGCGGCAGAAGTAGAGGATCCCTCGGAACTCCAGCAGCACTTCGGCGTGGTGTGGTGGAGAAAACTTCGTCCAGGGCTTGGCTAAGCGCATGAACAATTGGTGGAGCAGCGGGAGGAGGGAGGAAGAGATGATACAAGTGTGTGTGTGTAGGAGAGGGAGCTTCCACCCCTCCTTATATAGGAGGGGATGGCAGCCACGAATTTTTGGTTGTCTCCACCTCTCCCTCATCATGTGAGTGGAGTCTCCACTGAACCCACTCATTCTTCTATTAATTCCCACTCAAAATCCCAAGGGGTTTCTTTAATAAATAAATAAAACAATTTTATTTCTTTATTTTATATTTGTTAATTCCATTGAAAAACATTAACATATAACCCATTGAGTTAGTTGTTAAATCTATTAACAACCATTTGATAAGAATCCCCTTGAACTATTCCAAAATTACCCGAAACAATTTCGGTGATGTCTAGACTTTTCTCCGATATTCCGTATCCTTTGAAATGCGTCATCGAACCTTAAGTGTGTCACCCTACGGTTCGCGAATAACATAGACATGATCGAGACACCTCTCCGATCAATGATCAACAGCGGGATCTGGATATCCGTGATGACTCATATATATTCAACGATGACTCTCGTGATCGTGTGAACCATCAACGTCGTAACTATTCCCTTTGTCTCGCGATATTTTACTTGTCCGAGATCCGGTCATTGGTATAAACCATACCTAGTTCGATCTCGTTACCGACAAATACTCTTTTACTCGTTCCGTGATATGACATCCTTGTGACCTAGTCACGTGCTTGCAAGCGGTGTCGATGTGATATCACCAAGAGGGCCCAGAGTATATCTCACCGTCATTTGGATGGACAAATCCCACTCTTGATCCATGAGCCTCAACTAACACTTTCCGAATACCCAACGACACCTTTATAGTCACCCTGTTACGGCGTGACGTTTGATGACATCAAAGCACCCTTCCGGTATTAGTGATTGACATGACTCATGGTCTAAGGAATAAGTTATTTCGTATGCAAGATAAAACAATATAAACTAAATGACTTGATCGTATTGTTATACTTAGTTTGGGTTTATGTTCATCACATCATTATCCTAATGACATGACCGCGTTATTAACAACATCCAATGTTCATGATCATGAAACCTTGATCATCTATTAATCAACGATCTAGTTAAAAGAGAGGCTTTACTAGGAACCATTGTTTGTTTATTAAACACACATGTATCAACGTTTCCGGTTAATACAATTCTAGCATGATAAATAAACATTCATCATAAACAAGGAATAAGATAATAACCACTTTATTATTTCCTCTCGGGCATATTCCCTTCACCAAATTAGTACTAAACAAACTCCACAATTTCATAGGGTCATCCAACACAAAATATAAATATAATGCTAAACCACACGGTGCACACACTATCACCTTTACACCATGATCAAAGTGTTTACGGAGATCTCATAACAAAACCACTTGAGTAGCATAACAGATGAAGAGAAACATCCACTTATTCAACTAGATTCCAAAGCTCGTGATCACATAAATATCACACCATGGGAGAGAGAGATGAAACACATAGCTACCGGTAGAGCCCTCAGCCCCGGGGGAGAACTACTCCCTTCTCATCATAGGAGACAGCAACGGCGATGAAGATGGCAGTGGAGTCGATGGACATGGCTCCGGGGGCACTTCCCCGTCCCGGCAGGGTGCCGGAACAGAGATTTCAGTCACCCGAAACTTGTCGGCTGCGGCGGTGGAGCTACAGAACTTTTCGTGGAAGGGGTCCGATATACTTAGGGTTTATGCCTCGGGGGGTACAAATAGGCGAAAGGGCGATGGCGGTGGGCGCCCGAGGGGCCCACACCGCCAGCTGGTGCGGCCAGGGGCCACCCGTGCCCAGGCATGGTGTGGGGGCTCCAGGGGCCCCCTTTGGGTCTCCTTTGGACTTCCTTGACCCTCCGGGAATTCTAAGACTTCTGGGCTTCGAATCGTCCAATTCCGAGAATATTTCCAGAACAACTGTTCTGAAACTGAAAACAACAGAAAACAGGAACTGGCTCTTTGGCATCTTGTCAATATATTAGTCCCAAAAAATCCATAAAAATGACATAAAGTGTAAAGGAGACATGTCGCATATGACATGAAAACAACATGGAACATCATAAATTATAGATACGTTTATGACCTATCAGGGCTGCAGGGGGCAGGCCGGGTGTGGCTTGGCTGAGCAAAGCCAACCCCTCATCCCTGATGTGCATGTTGTCAGGTACCCTGCATTAGAAAACGGGCCACTTTCGGCATGACGTTTGGTTCCCTGCTTTGCATGATCTAATGAAACCATCGCAGTGTTTGGCTACATTCAAGACTACGGGTACAACAACCTCTTCTCTAGTATGGTGAGATTATCAACAGAGTATGAACAATAGGATAAACAGGTAAGGGTAACATAAACAGGTAGCATAAACAGGTAACATAAAGAGGTAGCAGAACAAGAAGTCACAACAGTTCATAGGAGGGAACATCATAAACAGGTAACATAAGTCCTAGATTAAACGTCCATCATGACGTTGTGAGGGTGAGGAGGGCACATTTTGATGATCTCGAGCCGGTGTGATCGAAGATGATGACCCTAAACGTCTTGGCAGCTACCTTCTTGAAGAGGAGTTGGTAGCCCATGCGCATGTTGTCAGCCGTCGTAAATGGCGCCCAGCGCCTATCGAGGCATGCTCTCCCATTGATCTCCTTCAGGTCGATAGTCCAGACGCAATCGGTGTTCGTCCGCAGCCTGATCTTCGCCGGCACCTCACCCAGGTATGGCGTGAAGGCTTCCGGGACAGGGAGAAAGCCAAGGTTAGGGGCGACCACCACTTTGCAGAAGTGGCTGGGGGACACCTCCTTCTTGATCCAGCCATAGTCTGTCTTCTTCTTCTTGGAGGGAGGGACCTAACCCATGATCACCGTGTACTACTTCTTCGAGGCTTGAAAAAAAAACTCGGTCAGAAATTGTAACCTGTGGCTGAAGATGGCCTCGTCTATTAGATTACAATACTGCTTGTCCAGGTATTGGAAGTAAAGGATCAAGATACATGCACAACACTTCAACAAGTCACAAGATCCTTTAAAACCAACACCTGAACTGCTAGGTTGCATAGTTATATCATTGGCCATAAGAACATGCCTCATAAAAAGGACTCATAAAAACATGCCTCATAAAAACAGTCACATCAAAACATGCCTCATAAAAACAGTCACACAAACATGCCAGGAGATGACTCTTGCAGGATCAAGAGTAATGCACAAGCAATATGGTTGTACAATGCTCAAGGTACTACAAGGTAACCTTCTTACACAGTTAGTGTGCCATTATGTAATCATCGACAATGTGCAAGGTCTCGGTGATCATCGACGTAAAGGTTTGTGCCACCATATTAGCCAACAAAAGCAATTAGATGCCACTACTAGTGATCGCTTACTGATTTTGATGGCTATCTGTTGGCACTGTTGACCACATCTTCATTGACTAAAAGTAAAATCACAACTTTCCTTCATAAAAACAGTGACCAAAACAGTAACCAATAGGTCTCATAAAGAATAAGCACAATCATTTGAAGGAGATGATTTTTTTAGAACATTGAGAAATGCACAAGGAAGTGAAGTGCACGTTTGGTAGCCTATAATTACCACAACTGTAAGGTTGTACATTGCGCAAAGTCCTGAATAATCACCTCCTAGTAATTATGATGTGCTACAATGTAATCATTGGCCATGTTGAGCATCATAAAGAAGAGCATAACAAGTAGTGTAAAGTATACATGACAGTGAACATGAATACAGTATATGAATTAGCCTCAGTTGTTGGAACTAGTCATTGTTTCCAAGTGTGGGAACTTAAGGACCAAGTGAGATGGGCAACATATGATCATCTGAGAAGGTCATTTAGTCCAACACTTGGACTTGGATGGTCCAAGCTTTCACCATTGGCACCAAAAGGGTTGCAGGCTACGAAATCACGATTTCAGAACACCAAATTGAGGGAAAGAGACCACAAACAATACCATGTCGTTATACAATCACCTCTTGTATACACTACAAGATATTGTTGGACTCTCATTTCCCCAATTTGCTTCACCACTGGCCGAACATAACCCCTAATCTAACCCATGTAGTCGACAAAATCCCCAAATCTACAAACTGTAACCCTAAAACATGCAAATTGGATGAAAGATGAGATCACACTAAACGTAAATGAGATTGAAAGCAAATCATCCGGGAAGGAAACACATGAACTAAGACCAAATCATCAAAAACGATGACATTTTGTGGCTGACACAGAATCGAACCCTAAAACAGCCTAGATCTACTCTGCATGTCTCTCTACCGTGAAGAAACAACGTTGATCTAAAGAACTACGGTGCATACGAGTGCGGGAGAGATTGAGGATTCTCTTAACGACATTGTCACCGGCGAGGAAGAAGAGTGGATGAATGAGATGTTGATCGAGCGTTGTCGACGACGACATCACAGAGAAGGAGACACCCGGCCGTCCGCTTCTCCGCCACCCACGATGCGGGTCGCCGAGTTCTGCTGCTGCCGGAGAGGGGGGAACCACCAACGGTGAGAGAGGTGAGAGAAGAAGCGACTGGAGTGAGCAGGGGAGAGAAGAAGCGACTGGAGTGAGCAGGGGGAGAGAGAGAGAGAGCAGTGAGGGGATTTATGGCGCGTGTTCCTGAAGGGACGCGACGTCTCCCGCGTGTATGTGCTTGCGCGCTTGCGCTCCACTCGGCAAAAAACTGATGATCCGGCCGTTCCCCGGGACCTGCCCCAGCGTGCTTTAAAGTTCGTGCGGGTCAAAAATTCTCCTCGCATGCAACCAAACGATGGGCTAGTTTTTGCACCCAGCGGTCCTTATAGTTTGATAATAGGGTTTAGGGTTTTTCGTGGGGTCTTTGCCTCCACCTTCCTCTATTTATATATACATGACAGCTACAAGATTGTAATTACAACACGTATAGGATTCCACCTAAGAACGTGTATGAGACCGATTCTAACACACACCCTCAATGTAAACTACTACAAACAAGGTTTAGATTGGACTTGAAACGGTCTAACATCTATCGAGTTACTAGCTTCGTAAACACATCAGCCAACTGACCATTGGAGGAGATAAACCGAACCTCGAGTGCACCCTCCGCAACACGCTCCCGCACGAAGTGAAAATCAATCTCAATGTGCTTAGTACAAGCATGGAAGACGAGATTTGCTCTGAGATAGGTGACCCCTAGGTTGTCACACCAAAGTATGAATGTGCTATGCTGGATCACACCGAGCTCCTTGAGCAATGAGTCAACCCAGATAGCTTCAGCATCGCCATTCGCAAGTGCCTTGTATTCAGCCTCTGTACTCGATCTAGAGATTGTAGGTTGTTTCTTCGAACTCCAAGAAATCAAGTTCGGTCCAACAAACACAGCAAAACCACTCGTGGATCAGCGATCATCCTCACATCCATCCCAGTCAGCATCAGTGAATATGCTAATACCAGTAGAGGGAGACTTGCGGAACCGTAATAATGTATGCATCGTTCCCTTGACATATCACAAGATACGCTTAAATGCCTCCCAATAAACATCAGTGGGATGTGAAAGAAACCGACACACCTTGTTCACATCAAACGATATATCTGGACTGGTGAGTGTCAAATACTGTGGACCACCAACAATGCTTCGGTATCTGAAAGAATCCTCGGTACCAAGCAACGTACCAGTGTTTTGTGACAGGCTCTCTGATGTTGAAAGTGGTGTGGGAGTGGACTTACAGTTCTCCATGCTAACTCTATGAAGAAGATCCAATGTGTACTTGCATTGAGTGACAGTTATCCCTCCTGAATTCTAGGATACATCCAATCCAAGAAAGTATTCCAACTTGCCCATGTCCATGATAGGAAAGGCATTAGCCAACGATTTTACCAGATAGCCAACAATAACTGAAGTTGAGCCAGCAATAACAATGTCATCAACATAGACCATCATATAGATCTGAACTCCATGCCGCGAGAAATGAACAAGGATGTATCAGCTTTGGAGGCCACAAAACCAAGCTGAAAGAGGAGTTGAGTCAGGTGTCACACCCTAGATTTGGGACACTTGTAACACATGAGGGAAGCCATTTTTGTGAGCCAACAAAAAAAATTTAATGCCCTTGTGTAATCCAACATTATGTAATGAACCATGGTTATCTATGCAATGCAAGAAATCTTTGATTCAAAAATCATTCACTTTGTTTCCTGATATTTTCCATTTATTTCTGTGATGTTTTCCACCTGGTGTTTTCATTTGTGTTTATCAAATTTCTTGTGGAAATGTTGTTTTCAACTTATAAGTGATATTTGGTTTGTTTAGAATCAAGAAAACAATTTGGCAAAAGATTACACCCATGTTTTCCTTGGGATTTTCTATAGAAACTCTTTTCTGAAAAATAAGCCAATTAGGTGTTTTTCACTCATGTTATCTATATGATAGAGAATCACATTTTGTGTTTTCTTGGCATGGATGTGATCTCTAATATATGGACTACACAATGGTGAACTTGGTTTGAAGATTTGATTTACAGAAGCAATCATTTGATTGTTGTTTTTGTGTTAAGAAAATAAAATAGAATTAGTGTTTTCTGGAAAACAGAGAAAAACTTAAACTAGTTGTTTTTCCACCTTGTTTTCATTGATCATTTGATTTTCAAATTTGTTTTCTTTTGCTGTTAATGAAATTACAAATGTTTCTTAACACAACCATACTTGGAAAACAAAGTTTGAAGTTGTTTAAGTTCATGAAAACAAGTGCAACTTATGACTAATCCACTATGTTCCCCCAACACTTAGAAAATTTTCCAAGTTTATAACTGAAACTGAATTTCTGCAGGAAACAGTGAAATGACACGAAATTCAAATGCTTATAACTTTAGTTTGGATGATCCATTTGCTGCAACGTTTGGACATTCTAGAAGCCTAGTCAGCACCCAACGTTTCTATCCCTTAGCCACCAAGTCAATTTGACCACAGAGGAGGTGAGCTCGTGGGTTTCAGAGGTGAAACGAGAGGGAACAGCATGGGCACGGCCTGACAGAATTGCACTGTCACGTGCCACTGTGCATACCCCGCGATTTTTCTTCCTCTCCTCGCCGTTGTGACCATTGACTGACCCTAGCCGCACCCCTGGACGCTCCCAAGGGGCAAGAGCCATGGCATGGGCACGCCAGGGCGCGCACGGGCGCGTCTCACTGACGCCCGAGGCCACCCGAGCGTGTACACGGCCATCCCCGCCCCTATATAGCCACAGCAGGGCCACGGCCTTGCTACCACTCCCGCACACAACCGCTCACTCACCCCAAACACACCCACGAACACCATGAACCCTCTGCTATCCTAGATCGCCGGAGAAACGCTGCGGCCACCGCGGACAGACACGGTGGGTTGCGCATGCCTGGAGCCACCCCAACCCTCCCTTTTACTCTCAAAACATTCCCCACCCTCCGTGGATCACGCCTGACACGTTCACGTGCTTCCTCGTTTGCAGGAATGACGGTGACCTCGTCGGAGCCGCCGCGGGACGCCTGCATCGCGCCAGCAACTGCGACCACCCCGCGCCGTGATTTCAACTCCCCTACACGGCCCCAAGCACCTGCGACTCCCTCAACCACTCGCCACTCGCCTGCAAGCACCCTAGGTGAGCAATCGCATCCAAAATCGCCGCCGGCCGCGCTCGTTCTGTTCGAGATAGAGAAAGGAGAGGATAGATGAGGACGATGGGCGTGCGCCGTTGATCGCAAGATCAACGACCACGTTTAAACCGCGAAGCGGTACGCGCGCGCCGCGTTCCATGGAAGCGAGCTAGGCCTCTGAGCCCTAGCGGGCCACGCGCCCGTGTGTTTGTTGAGCCCGTGAACGATTTTCTTTTCCTTTTTAAAAATGAACTGAATATGACACTTTTCTTTAATCATGTTAAAAATAGTTAAACTCAAAAATAAAATCAACCAAAATTACCTAAGGTAGATATACAAATTCTAGAACATATGCAACTTACAGAACTGTATTTGAACCTTGTATGAACAAATGAAAAATGATGAACTACACACTATCTATTAAGGAAAAAATGCAATAACTTCTTGTTGGAATGTTCAATTTGTGCAAACTAAAATTCTTTGCGTATCTCTTGACTAGATCTATCAGTAGGGCTTGACCTCACATCAAGGTGAGCTACTGTTTGAAAATGACATCCACTTTGGTAAATATCCAGTAGCATATTCTAGGATTTTTAGAAGTTGTTTGAAATCACTTTTTGATGTGAATCCAACTGGATCTGTTAGATTATGTGTAGATCTATGATATCCTAGCTTGGTGTGATTTTTAGATCTCTAGATTAGTTTTGGTGACAGATCTAAGTTTTTGCACATTTCTGTAGAAATATTATGTGTAGATTTAATTCTAGAATAATTGCTTGCTAGTGTTACTTTGGTTTCTAGCATGTTTAGGTGTTGTGCTTAGTGTTATAAATTTGTTTTCTCACAGATCTAGCATGTTAGAAAGTGTGTGCACGTTTAGGATTTGTATGGAACTAGTATGAGCATAGTGTATTGTCTAGTTTTATTTTTATTAAATCTTGTGATGCAAATTCTTAGCTAGATTTTTTATCCAAGTTGTTAGGAGTATTTTTATGTGAGTCCAGTACCATTTTGGTACTGGTTAGTACTTGTTTTCACCTCTGTTAGGGTGTGTTTTATTTTTCCTTAGAGATGCATGTTTAGCTTTAGTACTTATTATTCATAGTATTGTTTTCCACTAGAATCTCTAGTTGTGTTTTTACTAGATGAATGTTTTTTTCCACAAGTTGGACCAGAGGCTTAGTACCTCTTAAATGAGATGGAAAACCTAGTGGAACACCCACTGGTTCCATCTCATTTTGTTGAGAAATGATGTGTCTCAACCATAGTAGTAGTGGTGATATTATTGAAAATTATTACTTTGGATGTATGCTTGTGTAGTATTGTTTGGTGAACTTGTGTGCTATTTTGTTTGTGCATTTCTTGCTTTATGGTGTAGTTGAGAGTCTTTGTTTTCTTAGTTTGGTTCTGATTGAGTGTCCTTATTTTTATTTTACGACGATAGAACCCGAAGAAGGGGTAGTTGGAGCCGGAGGCTACTACTACCACTCTTGCTGTGATCACGAACAAGACCCTCGATTCCTCCAAGGCAAGCCATCCTTAAAGCTTGCTGTTATACTACTTATCATTATCTATCATGCATGTCCTACTTCTAAAGTTTTTCAAAAATTTGATTACCAAAAACTATTTTATTGAGTGATTATTGCTATTAATATTATATAGTTATACTATCACTTTGCCATTAGTCAACTTGGTGTTACCAAGCCCTTAGGCACCATAAGGTATATAAATACTGTCGGATATATACCAAATAGGGGTATAGAAGATGGTAGGCCAAGTGCCGGATTACCAGGGTGGCCTAAGTGGTAGTGGGCTTAGGTCCATTAGGCGGCCCAGTAATCCGACGCGCAGAAGCCGGATTCTAGAAGAACCCGGATCACAGCCCATGTGATCTGGCTTGGAGGAGAAGACGGATTCCTTGCTTTCCAAGTTACTCGTTACTGTAGTTTTCTAGGTTTCCTATTCTGTAAGCCCTAATCCGGCTGTTATATAAAGCCGGACGGGAGATAAACAAAAAGAGACGAATAACAGAGAAGCTCTACGCAACTCGCCGAGAAGCTCATCCTCGTCGAGTAGCTTAGATCTAGAACCCTCACATTATAACCCTGTTTACGGGCTTTAGTCCCGATTAGTGAGAAGTGCAGGAGTAGGCACGTCGTACTGTCGCGACGTACCGAACCTGGGTAAAATCCTGTGTTCTGTGTTACTACGCTATCCTGTTACCCCACGTCTCTACCGTAGTCTCATGGCACCCCCGTCTATGAAAACTACTACGATGTCTCGACAGTTGGCGCCCACCGTGGGGCAAACGACGCCAGGCGTAAGATTCCGATCTGGGATACTTGGCGGAATCGGAAGATCAATCACTGTCGGAAGCTTGGAGTTCGACAACGACGTCGGGCGCTTCCTCGACAACGGATCCTACATACCAGCGCAAAGCCACCTGGTAAGTGCCTGCGTGTTACCGATAGGATCTGCTAACATCTTTATCGGGCTAACTGCAGAAGCAATGGGGTTTTGCGGTGGAAGCAAATTTATCCCACCCGCCCTATACCCAGTCGAAGATGACTACGATGCCGGATTCTGCTCAGATCGCCGACAAAAAAGTGATACACACTTTATCGGCATGGTGCAATCCGAAATCGCCGAAAACATGGATGACGGAAATCCCGTGCAAGAGGCAGACAACGACGCACCCGTCACAGAGACGGAAGATCAAACACCCGTCACAGAGGCGGAAGATCTGACATCCGTCAACAAGACGATGAACTCGGAAGCAGAATCCGTGCTTGCCGCCATTGAGGCGAGATTGGAGTTTGAAACCGGATCGGATAACTTCGACTCCGAAGATGAAGATGAGGACGCCTTTGTAAGAAAGGTTAAGTCCTTTCAAGAGGGATTCCACGAAGTTCTAATGGCAAAACCGGCTGATACCACGGACGCCGGCAGCCAGGAAAGCCCTAAAACTCCTCCGCCAGAGGAAGAGAGAGAAGACGGAGAAACTTCTCCGATATTCCCCGGTGTCAAGGAGATGACAGAAGATGAGCCTGTCAAAAAACCTCCCTCTTCCAAGAAAAAGCACCGTGCTGCTAAAAAACTCCAATACAAAATCCGGAAGAAAAAATCAGCCGATATCGCTGATGAAAACCTGGAAGTTGGAGATGTTAGCGGAACAAAGACTGCGGAGAAGAAATCCAAAGAAATCACTGCTCCGCCAATGACGGAACAGGAAGAGCAAGATCTATTGCAAACACCAGTGGGACCAGACGAACCCCCTGAGATGCTGGAAGCCAGGAGACAAGCTTTCCAACGGCAACAGCAACATCTACTCAGATCTCGGCAACATCTCCAACAAACCCATAATGACATCAAGGTCATGAAGGAAGAAATAGAGGAGTACGAGAGAAAGAATAGATCCGCGTTAAAACCTACTAGGTTACCCGGAATCGCAAGACCGGAAGAACTGCCGCCAAAAGAAAGGTTCCATAACCCGTCTTGGCAAAAGCAGGTAAACGGCAAAGATGCCAAGGGCGAACCAATATACAAGACCGCAGCAGAAAACGCGGAAGCAGCGTTCGCGATTCTTAACAACGATCTGTATTCCAACGGGGAAAAACTCCAAGGGGTGTATGCTTTCCTAGGAAAAGCATTGCAACAACAACAGCGCGCCCAAGAGCAATCAGTGAGGCTGCACGATAACTCCGCCCTATGCAAGACAGCTACTTGCGCCGCTGGAGCACCTGGACCGGAAGAACCTGGGGATTCAGACAACTCAAAAGATAAAAAAGGGGATCCGAGAAAAGACAAGAAAAACCCCGACAACCGGGATGCAGCGTCTAGGACCGGATCCCATCTCCCGAAAGATGGGTATAAACCCCATGATCGGGAAGACAAACACCGGAAGGACGGCAAAATAATGCCACCTCCGAGAAACCCAGCTGAGAAAGCTGGAAGATACGATATACCTCACAGGCATGAGAGATCCCGGACACCGCCTAAGGACAAAGAAAGGCACAGGAGTAGAACTCCGCCTAACCCAAAAGGGCGTGATCACGGAAGAGATAGAAACAATCCCGGAAAAGCGCGTTCGCGCAACAATGGAAGAGAAAGGAGCATGTCCCCTTCTGTTCATTCAGCCGGAAGATATTCTGCACACATTGACAGAGCAGAAAAAGATGATCTATACTTTGGTCCTAAATGTTTTACCGACAGGATCCGAAGAATAACGCTGCATTCTGGCTTTGCCAAGGTCG
This sequence comes from Alopecurus myosuroides, assembly GCA_028641055.1. Taxonomy (NCBI): domain Eukaryota; kingdom Viridiplantae; phylum Streptophyta; class Magnoliopsida; order Poales; family Poaceae; genus Alopecurus; species Alopecurus myosuroides. Next base: position 265,312,694 of record CM054058.1, read on the forward strand.
GTCCAACGTACCAGAAATACACCGGCAGCACAAACCCGGATACCTGGCTCTCGGATTACTATACAGCCGTCCAGATCAACAATGGGACAGACTTGGAAGCTGTCAAGTTCCTTCCCCTAATGCTGCTGGACGGAGCCAGAGATTGGATCAATGGATTACCGTCACGGACAGTCGACAGCTGGGACGATATGGCTAGAGTATTTACTCAGCATTTCCGGGGAACATACAAACGCCCGAATAGCATCAACCAGCTAAACCGTTGCACGCAATTTGAGGATGAACCATACGTGGATTTCATCTCCAGATGGACAGCAATGAAGAATAGTTGCTCTGGAGTAACTGACGTACAAGCAATGCATGCTTTCGTCAATGGCCTAAAACCCGGACTCGTACTGTTCATGGTTGGTTCCAAAAAGCACAAGGATCTCGGATCCATGCTTACAACCGCCAATGAGCATGCCGCAGCCGAGGATGACATCAGAGCAAGAGGAGGCAATATTGAATCATTGATACTTGCCAAGAAAACCCCTCGTTCTGACAAAAAAGCCACTCCAGAAACAACGACGAAGCCCAAAGAGGTGAACATAGCCTTTGGAGGAGAAAAGGGAAACAAGTGGAAAGGACGCAACCCAGATCCAATCGATTACACTCCAGAGGAGTGGGAAAGGATTAAGTCGGAACCTTGCGTTCACCACTCGCAATTTGGGAAACCCACCCATACAAACGCGCAATGCCGGCTGAATAAGCACATGAAAGGCAGTGCAGGAGCCGGAGGCAAGGGGAAGGGTTCCAAAAGGAAACCCGCCAAACAAAAACCAGAAGCTGACAAAGAAGACAGTGAATCGGACACTGGCGAAAAAATCCAGGAATAACAGCGTAAAGGCGAACCCAAGTTTCCGAGAGTTGATGGAGAAGCAATGCTAACTTTCTTAGCAACCCCGTCAGCAAAGGTGGCAAAAAGAACACTTCGAGAAATAAACGCGGTTGTTCCGGCAACCCCGAAATTCTTGAAGTACTCCAACACACCGATAATCTGGGATCAGTCTGATCATCCCGGAAATATCCCTGAACCCGGCACACAAGCTCTTGTTGTAAGTCCTATTGTTCAAAATACTAGGCTAAGAAGAGTGCTGATGGATGGAGGATCCAGCATTAACATAATGTACCTGGATACACTGAAGCATCTGAAGATTTCCGAGTCTCAGCTCAACTACAGCAACATACACTTCCATGGTATCGTCCCTGGCAGGCAAGCACGATCCCTAGGAGAAATTTCCCTCGATGTCACCTTCGGAGATAAAGATCACTTCCGGCAGGAAAAAGTATCCTTCGAAGTAGTGTCGTTCGAAAGCGTGTATCACGCAATACTCGGACGTCCAGCTTTCGCCAAATTCATGGCAAGATCCTGTTATATTTATAACAAGCTGAAGATGCCAGGACCCAAGGGAGGAGTAATCACTATAGCTGGTGATTTTAAGCTGGCAAACGAGTTGGAGAAAGAAAACGCCCTTTGCGCTCAGAGAGTCATAGCAAAGGAAGAACTGAAGGAATTAGCCAAGGAGGTATCGCCGTCAGAAATGCCGGCAGGAAAAGAAACTCGGAAGCCAACAGACAGCTTCAAGGCATCCGAGAATACAAGACAGGTAATCCTAGATCCCAAAGATCCGACAAAATTTTTCGTCGTAGGGACTGGGATGACTGACAAATAGGAAGGCGAGCTCATCAAGTTCCTCCGTGAGAACTGGGATATTTTTGCCTGGTGTCCAGCTGACATGCCAGGTGTACCCAGGGAACTTGCTGAGCACCAACTTAAGGTTATTCCTGGATCAAAACCCGTCAAACAAGGTCTCCGTCGATTTGACGGAAGAAGACGGAAGGCTATTGGCAAGGAAATTATCCGGCTTTTAGCAGCGGATTTCATCAAGGAAGTGATCCATACTGACTGGTCCGCAAATCCGGTATTAGTACCGAAGAAAGACACTACTGCTCTTAGAATGTGTATAGATTACACAGGCTTGAACAAATTGTGTCCGAAAGATAGGTTCGCATTACCGCGAATCGATCAAATAATAGACGCCACAGCAGGCTCTGAGCTTTTGTGCTTTTTGGATGCATACTCCGGGTACCACCAAATACGCATGAAAAAGGAAGATCAAATTAAGACTTCTTTCATAACCCCATACGGGACGTATTATTACGTAACCATGCCGTTTGGCCTGAAGAACGCAGGTGCAACCTACCAGCGTTGCATGCAACGTTGTTTGCATAGTCAGATTGGAAAAAATGTCCATGTTTATGTGGACGATATTGCTGTCGTAACCAAGGAAAAAAATACACTCCTTGAGGATTTGCAAGAAACTTTCGAAAACTTACGCACCTACAAGATGAAGTTGAATCCATCTAAGTGCGTATTCGGGGTTCCCTCAGGAAAACTTCTGGGTTTCATCGTTTCTCACAGAGGAATAGAAGTTAACCCGGAAAAAATCAAGGCAATCTTGAACATCACAAAACCTACCTGCGTCAAAGATGTCCAAAGATTGACGGGTTCCGCAGCCGCCGTTAGTAGATTTATTAGTCGGCTGGGGGATAAAGCATTACCACTCTACAAGCTGCTGAAAAAATCCGACAAGTTCGAATGGACAGAAGAGGCCGATGCGGCGCTGACTCAGTTGAAGGAAACTTTGATGAAAACTCCGATTTTGGCATCCCCAAAAGACGAAGAGCCCATGTTATTGTACCTTACGGCTACAAATCGGGTTATTAGTGTGGTAATCGTTGTGGAACGATTAAAGGAAGAACAAAGCATACCAGACCAACATCCGGTATATTACATAAGCGAAGTTTTTTCCGAGTCAAAACAAAGGTACCCACATTACCAGAAACTGGCGTATGGTGTATTTTTCGCATCTAGAAAACTACGCTATTACTTCCAAGGGCATTCCATAACAGTGGTTAGTAAAGCACCACTAGGAGACATTATAAACAATGCAGAGGCAACCGGCCGAGTAGCCAAATGGGGCATTGAGCTGGCAGCCTTCGACATTAAGTACCAGCCAAGGACGGCCATAAAATCCCAGGTTTTGGCAGATTTCGTTGCCGACTGGACAGAAGCAATGGAAAAAACACCAATGCCGGAGTCCGAGTACTGGATCATGCACTTTGACGGATCCAAGATGAAGGAAGGAGCTGGGGCTGGCGTAGTCTTAAAATCTCCTAAGGGAGACACAATGGAGTACGTGTTGCAAATACACTTCAACGCCAGTAATAACGTGGCAGAATACGAAGCTCTGCTTCACGGCTTGCATATTGCAAAAGAAATAGGAGTAAAGCGCATCTTGTGCTATGGCGACTCGGATTTGGTGCAGCATCAGCTCAACCAAACCTGGGACGCAAAAAGCCCTATAATGGCCGAATATCGGAGAACGGTAGACGAGTTCGCCATCTGTTTCTTTGGATTCGAGGTCCTTCACATCAAAAGGGAGGAAAACTGGAACGCGGATGCGCTAGCCCGCATGGGATCAGAAAGGGTAAAAACCTTACCGCCAGGAGTATTCGTTCAGCACTTACATGAGCCATCCATAAAAGGTGGAGACGTTGATTACCCTCTGGCGTCTGAATCGATTGAAGTCATGATCGTTAAACCGGACTGGACAATTCCGTACTTAAACTTCTTAGTCAATCAGAAGTACCCGGAAGGAGCAGACGAAGTCTTGCAAAGACAAATACAACGTCGATGCAAAGGATACACAGTAATTGACGGCTGCTTATATAAACGCAGTATTTCTGGAATTTTTCAGCGGTGCATCTCACCAGAAGAAGGAAGAGAAATACTGGAAGAAATCCATGCCGGCGATTGCGCACATCATGCTCAATCAAAAAGCATAGTCAAAAAAGCATTTCGCGCGGGTTTTTTCTGGCTAACAGCCAAGACAGATGCCGAGCATATAGTTAACACATGTGCAGGATGTCAATATTACGCTAAGCAGACCAATTTGCCGGCCCAAGCACTTAAAACTATCCCCATTACGTGGCCGTTTGCGGTCTGGGGGCTAGATATGATGGGACCGTTCAAAACTGCAAGAGGTGGACTTACTCATTTGCTAGTAGCAGTGGATAAGTACACCAAATGGGTGGAGGCCAAACCCATCAAAAAGCTGGATGGTGCAACTGCTAGAAATTTCATCATCGACTTGGTGATGAGATACGGTGTGCCACACAGCATAATAACCGACAACGGGACAAATTTCTCCATCGGAGAGTTGGCAAGATATTGCCGACAAACGGGAATTCGCCTAGATCTAGCATCTGTGGCACACCCGCAATCCAATGGACAGGTGGAGCGAATGAATAGCTCAATCCTGCAAGGAATACGCCCAAGACTCGAAACTCCTCTTCACAGAGCGGCCGGAGCATGGGTAGAAGATCTACCTTCCGTGATTTGGAGTATAAGAACGACGCCAAATAGGTCAACCGGGCAAACCCCGTTTTTCCTAGTCTACGGCGCGGAAGCGATTCTCCCAGCAGATATGATCCATGATAGCCCAAGAGTGCAAGATTTTGACGAATTAGACGCCGAAGAGGCACGACAGAATGCCGTTGATCTCCTAGAAGAGGAACGAGAGCTTGTGCTTCAAAGATCCGCCATTTATCAGCAGGGTTTGAGACGTTACCATAGTCGGAAAATCAGGCATCGCTCTTTTAAAGAAGGTGACCTAGTGCTGAGGTTGGTGCAGCAAAGGAAGCACAAATTAGCCCCAATATGGGAAGGGCCATTTGTCATAAGTAAAGCCATGAAAAATGGATCATACTATCTTGTTGACATTCGAGATACGGAAGACGATCCCGAGAAACCGAATCGCAAAAGAAAGAGGAAGATAGATGATGAGCTAGGAGAGACAAAGAGGCCTTGGAGCATCCAGCAGTTACGTCCCTTCTATACTTAGTTCAATATCTATGTAAACATCTTTTGAGATCATGAAATAAAGTCATTGGAATTCTGATATCCATGTTTTTTACAAGTTTTACTATAGTAAAAGCATGTTTCCACCTTTTCTATTTCCCAATGATCTTACAAAATACTCAATGTTAACCCGAATTGTGCCTGCGTGCTCGGCGTTAAAAAACTGAATGATTTCAGCCTGTTAATGGCTAAAGGAAACTCGGATTGTGCCTGCGTGCCCAAGTTTCAAGTAAGTTCCTTACAAATCTTTAAGCATTACCTGATCGAATGTATGTTGGGTCACTGGATCTGGTCAGTAAAAATGCCTTTAGTATGGTCCATGTTTCCGAGTTTTAACTTATTGGTTGTACCCAGTTACTCGTCTTGACGATCATAATGCTATCGAGTCATTTCAAACACTAAAGACAGTCAAAACACATATGCCAGAGAACTTAGTAGATAAAGAAGTAATTCAACCCGACAAACTTGCAAGGAATTTCATAATTCAAAGCTGCAAAAGGCGGAGTTCTTGTTTCGACAAATGAAATAGAAGCGTTACAGTATGAATTACAGTGTAAATAGCGCTCCTATTATACAAATCCATCATCCAGGTTAAAGGCAGTCCTTCAAGCATCCGAGTCTTCCTCGCTGCTTTCATCTTCGGGGACTGCGGGAACCTCTTCTTCTGGATAAGTGATAGAAATGTTAACCATGGAAGCAATCTTGGTGGCGTGGCCTTTGACTTCATCAAAGATGGCGGTTCGCTGATTCTCTGTATACCCTTGAGGGACACCAGAGGCCACGCGCCAAGATTTCGCATCAGGATAGTGCAGGCGCATAAGGCCTAGTGCCATGCGCGCACCACCTCGTGCAGCGGAGCGTAGGATGAATTCCTTTGATCCCGCAACTTCCATGATGGCACCCGGGAGTTTGTAAACTTCCGAGAAATCTATAGTACTTGCGGGAAGGAATTTATTAATCAATTGCATTCCTGCATTTCTGATTGCGTTCCATACCTCTCCAAAAGCTCGGATTTTCTCAATCCGAGAAATGCCTGGAATATTCCCTGTTTTGATGGCAGAAACGGGTTTAGGCCACAAAATAAAGGAAAGTAAGACATGGAGAAATTGGTAAAAGGGACTAACTTACCAAGAACCTTATCAATTTCGGTGCCTTCTTTCATGCGCGGGAATAGCATACTTTCAAAATCATGGATAATAGATTTATTTTCCGCCGCTTGCAAAGAAGCCTGGGATTGAGCAATCCCAAGGGCCAGATTACTGGCTTCCAGGTCTTTTTGAACTTTCATAAGTTCTTTGCGAAGGCTCGAGTTTTCTGCACGGAGCCGAGATGCATTGCTAGCGTCCTTGGCTACTTTGTTGGCTTTTGCTAAAGCAGCTAGGGGACACAAAAACATTTCGAGCTTATGAAAATTCGGGAAAAATGTTATCCGGATAAAAACTGCAGAGAATACACACCTGTTGTTTTAGATAATTGTAGCTGAGATGACGCCAGCTCGTTGCTTTTCAACTCAATCATAGATTGAAGGGGTTTTACTTCTCTACTTTTGAGATTAAGCTTCTTAAAAACTTCCAAGTTTATGGCATCTGCGGAATGCTGAATACGGAAATGAAAGCCAAATGCTTAAGTATGAACAAGCATATGATGAAACATTAAGAAGAATTCAGGTTTTCAACTTAATGCTTGGGGGCTAGAGGTGGCACCTGGCTCATTTCTCGCAAGTCGGCCAAGTTCTCGTTGAATTCTTTGGCATATTCAGCAAAAAGAATCCCAACGTGATGAAGGCCATCTTGTAAGACCTGGCGAGGGGAAAATATAATATCATTGCGAACAACTAATCCGCCCTGTGGCCAAGGACGAATTAGAGGGGCAGGAGCGAAGAATTTTTTAGCCTCCGGACGAATATATCCAAGATCGTCAAACGGTTCTTCTTTTATCCGGATGTTACTGTCCAAATTGGAGACGGGTTCGTTTCCAGCAGAGGTCCGGAGATTTCCACCTGTCTGTGCTTCCGTTCTACCCCTCGGGCCCATGGCTGCGGAAGAAGATTCTTCTTTGATAGCAGTCTTATGTTTCTTCAGCTTCTTTGTTTTCAAAGGAGTTGGGGCAAGACTGAAAGAAGAATATCCGAGAGTTAAAAACCTCGAAGAACTGAAGGAGGATGGTAGCTAGGAAAACCCCGGTAAAATACCTGGATGTGGCGACAGGAATTCCGTCAACAGTTACCATTTTCTCGAAAGTCACCTGCCTTTTGCGCTTCCGGTCGTTGTAAAACCTAGCATGTAGTTCGCTGAGTTCGGCATCGGAAGCAAGATCGTTTCCTCCGAGTTCGTTGAACTGGGAAAGAATTAACAACATGATTAAAAGACGGAGATACAAGTTAATCTGAGGAAAACTCGGAAACAAGGAAAGAATAAATACCTTAGGAACTCGATTTTCCACGTGATAAATGGCTAGGTTTTCTTCGATTTGGGCGCTGGAGGCAACCAGCTGATGAAGCCGCTTTATAAAATCTTTCTTGGTATAGGCTTTATCTGTTCCCCTCATGCTATCTTCTGGCCCTTGGTATTCGCAAAGAAGCCGAGAACGAAATGAAAGGGGCTGACTGCGACGTCCGAACCAGCATAAAACAGTGTCTTTCCCAGTTAAGGAAGGTTTGGAAGAAGTAAGCTTGGCAATACGGCGCTTTATCTTCATTAAATTTTCCGGCAATGTCTCAACTGCTTCAACTGTCCAACTCTCTCGAGGAATGGCGGCGGAATTAACGAATGAAGGAACCCCGATTTCCTTGCCAGGGAATGGGATGTCCTGATGATAAAAGAAAGAACCCAGCCAGGATTTGGTGGGTTCTGGAATTTGTATTCTCGGGAACCAATCCTCTCTATTTTTCCGAAGAATGAAAGATATAGTTCCACAGATAGGGGAAATACCTTCTGTGATGTTATGTTTTACTTCAAAACAGTATTGTCAAAAATCTAGACTAGGAGTTATTCCGAGATATCCCTCAAAAAGGGCTTGGAAGCTAGCTAGATAGAGGATGGAGTTTGGAGAGAGGTTATGCGGTTGGACGCCGTAATAGTTAAGGATGTCTATGAAGAAGGCAGAAGGAGGTAAACCCATACCTCGCGTAATGTGAGATGTAAGGAGGACACATTCTCCGTCTTTTGGTCTGGGCTCGAGCTCACCATCTGATTTTCGCCATTTGCCTTTAACTATTAATCCCTCTTTTGACATTTGTCGAAGGAGGACGAGGGAAGAGTTACTCGGATTCCAGTCGCCGACAAATTCTACTTCTTCAGTCGCAGTGTGTTCGTTGACTTGAAACTGGATCTTCTCCTCCGCCGTTTCAGGGGCGAACGGCGGGGAGGCGGCGGAGCTAGCACCCGCAATGTCCGCGGCGGCGGAAAGATTTTCTCCACCCGCCGCAGAGGCCGCGGATTTCTCCGGCTCGTCGCCGGCGTGCTTGGGTGACCCAGTTTGGGGATCTAGGTCGCTGATGATGTCGTTGATGGTGGCGCGAGTGGGCGAAGACGGTGAGCCTGCCATTTTCGGGCGGCGCGGTTCGTTTCCGGTGCTTGGAGGTGAGGAGTGCTCGGGACAGTGCGTCGCTTGGGAGCTTGTGCGCGTCAATGGCGAGAGCGGTGAGAGTGCGGAAGGTTTTCGTTGAGGACGAGGATGGCTATTTATAGCTAGAAATCCGTCAAGATACGCGCCAACGGCTATTTTGACCGTTGGATGTGTGCCGCGTGTCACTCGCCGGAAAATCCGGGAAATGAAACGACGGGGTAATGATGGTTATCTCCTCGTTTCCCGCGAGAATCTGTCAGAGATATGTTTCTGGGTTTTTTCCGAGTAAAACTCAAACGTCACTTACGTCAGCATGGTTGAGTGCGCTGACGTAAGAAGTTTCTTCTCCACGAAGGATTGTGAGAGAAAAGCCGGATTTTCAGGATTCCGAGTTTCATGCCACCATCTTTTTTCAAAAAGAAGAATAAGAAGAATCAAGACTGCTGAATCAATATTACTCGGGCAAAGAATATTTGGCGAACGGCGGAGAATCAGAGTTTTGATCCTTCTTGGGGGCTACTGTCGGATATATACCAAATAGGGGTATAGAAGATGGTAGGCCAAGTGCCGGATTACCAGGGTGGCCTAAGTGGTAGTGGGCTTAGGTCCATTAGGCGGCCCAGTAATCCGACGCGCAGAAGCCGGATTCTAGAAGAACCCGGATCACAGCCCATGTGATCTGGCTTGGAGGAGAAGACGGATTCCTTGCTTTCCAAGTTACTCGTTACTGTAGTTTTCTAGGTTTCCTATTCTGTAAGCCCTAATCCGGCTGTTATATAAAGCCGGACGGGAGATAAACAAAAAGAGACGAATAACAGAGAAGCTCTACGCAACTCGCCGAGAAGCTCATCCTCGTCGAGTAGCTTAGATCTAGAACCCTCACATTATAACCCTGTTTACGGGCTTTAGTCCCGATTAGTGAGAAGTGCAGGAGTAGGCACGTCGTACTGTCGCGACGTACCGAACCTGGGTAAAATCCTGTGTTCTGTGTTACTACGCTATCCCGTTACCCCACGTCTCTACCGTAGTCTCATGGCACCCTCGTCTATGAAAACTACTACGATGTCTCGACAAATACCGCCTAAAGATAATAATCTTGAGTCCCTAAGTGGACACTGTTAAAATGTGCTTTTGCAAACAAAAAGGAGTTGAAAAGTCCACGGTGAAGAGGCGGGACCTTGTTCATCGGGAGAGCTAAAGAGTTATTTTTCCAAATGTTTTACAAAAGACACATAACCTAGTCTTCGCTGGACAACCAAGAAGTACTGCCACTCTACTCCAACATGGCTACGGGGCCTATCTAGATGCTTGATCTTGTTAGTGTGTGTCCTATCCCAAGATGCTATAGAGAGGATGATTCTCTGAACCGAAATGTTGCCAGGAGGGAGAAACGGGACATTGCGAAGTGTGGGATTAATTTCTCCTCCGGTTGCGACAATTGGGTCCCCTGTTTGGTGATGTGTGACATGGTTCCAGGGGGAATAAACCTAATTGAAGGGATAGCCATATACTAGCTTGTTCAGAGTGGACAGTTAGGATCATTCTTCTGATGCTTGCATATCGCTGTGTCGATCCATGGGAGGTTCATGGCAGATGATTGGATCTAGTGGAATGTGTACACCTCTGCAGAGTAAAACTATTCAGAATAGCCGAGCCCTCGGATATGGTCAGTTGAAAGGCCATGTAGCTAGTATTGTGTCAAGTTTTCAAAAAGAGTTTTTGAACAAGGACTTGTACCTGAGAGGTACCGATGAAGAAGCTGGAGATGTTTCCAAGGAGTTTTGCAAAGATAACTTTCTTTTATAAAATGAGTTTTATAAAACCTATTGTACATGCGATATCTACAAGAGAAAGAAAAATTATACTATTTTCTTTTGAAGTATCTTCTTCAACAAAGATATAGAGATTATCAAAGCAACCATGATGTTATCTTACATACACCATGGGTAGTGAGCCCTATTTATAGCCTACCTACCCACCATATAAGCATACTGCATTTTGTAAGTGTATAAAAGATGTCTTGCAGAGTACATTCAAATGTACTCACATTGGTTTCGCCCCTGGCTATTTACTTGTCCAGACTTTGAGGAGACGCCTTTGGAGGAGGAATACGAGGAAGAGTACTATTCAGACGAATATGCGAACTAGGCCCGGCTCCCGGTCAGCAGCCTGTCGGTGACGGCGTGACACGGGCTACCTACGTGTGTTTCTTTTCCGCTGTGTGTGTGATGTGAGACTTTGCTTGGCCTACGTGGCAGTTAATAAAGACTTGGTCATGTGACCATTGGTTTGTAAGACTATTTTATTCGTGTAATGGATAATGTATTTGTGTACCACTTCGTATGTTGTTCACGACTGAATTCTTGGGATCGTGAATGTATGCATATGAGGGGTTCTGGACCATCCGGTTTGGGGCCCCTACATCATGCGCGCGTACCATGCGCGAGGCGACTACTTCAGACCATACAAGGACTGCTGAAGCTTACATACATAAGAAGGATATCGTTCATCCTCAAACCCCGGCGGCTTCTGCATGTAGACATCCTCCGACAAGAACTCATGGAGGAAGCATTACCGACGTCGATCTGGCGAAGACACCAATCTCGAGATACTGCCAGAGAGAGAACCAGACGCACGGTGGCAGGCTTCACCACTGTACTGAACGTGTCGCCGTAATCAATGCCATGTTGCTGAGTAAAACCATGAGCAACCAAACGCGCCTTGTGCTTGTCGATGCTACCATCAGGACACTGTTTAGTCTTGAAGATCCATTTACTACCAACAATGTTCACCCCGGGAGGACGAGGAACAAGAGCCCATGTCTGCGCCGCATGAAGAGCAACAATCTCATCAGCCATGGCCGCGCGCCATGCAGGCTCGTGCAAGGCCTCACGATGAGACGATGGAGCAACAAAGAACGTGCGTCGATGAGGATCATATTTCACGGTACCGTCCTTGAACTTCTTCTCCTTCTGCGTATTATCGCGGAGACGCGTCACCATCTGGTGAGTAGTGGACGTGGCAGGGACGTCGAGTGGCCTAGCCGTAGGTGTCGCGGCCGGTGAAAACACGCCAAAAGGCGACACGGGATGGGCCGGAACCATGGTCGGTGTAGAAGAAGCGAGCGCGGGTGACAGCACGCCCACGCGGGAGATCATGGGTCGTTCCAGAGCAGGCGAGGCCACGGCGCCAGGGGACGCAGGGACGGACGACGCGGGTTCTGGCGCGTGCCCCGAGGCATGCACGCCATGCACGTCGATCGGACGAGAGCTGGCCGCGCCAGGGACGTCAACCACCTGCACAGGAAGAACTTCGCCTACCACAAGCGGATCATAGGACAGGTAGGTCAAGTCATAATTTCGCATAGGTACACTCGTAACTGGTTGATTAGGGGGAAAAGTAATGGAATCTGCAAGAGTGGACAAATCAACAGAAACACCAGGTGTAGCACAAGGGAACACAGACTCATCGAAGACGACGCCACATGAGATGTATATTCTACCCTTAGTGCGATCTAAACACTTGTACCCCTTATGCATTGGACTGTAGCCGAGAAAAACACACATCTTAGAACGAAAATCTATTTTGTGAGACTTATATTTGCGGAGACTCGGCGAACACGCGCATCCAAAGACGCGAAGAAAATCGTAGTTCGGCTGAACACGAAGCAAATGATGGAGTGGTGTTTCTTTATCTAGAACCGGAGTGGGCATGATCCCAATAGTGAAGAGGAAGCGAGGAGTGTGTAAGAAGGGCAAGCCCTCTCTCAACCACATGACAGTGTTTACGCTCGGCGATCCCTTTCTGCTGAGACGTATGTGGACACGAAACATGGTGAACAACCCCCACGCGCTGAAAGTATCGATTGAGACGATGGTACTCACCCCACCCCTCCCCCAATCGGACTGAACGGCCTTGATTTTAATGTCTACTAGAAGGCGTTCAACATAAGCCTGGAAAGCATAAAATACTTGTTCAACGTCATACTTGTGCTTAAGAAGATAAATCCAAGTAAAACGAGTAATCATCTATGAAACTAACGTAGTATTGGTACCCCCCGGAGGACGTACGCGCCTTGCCCCAAACATCAAAATGAACAAGTTCAAGAGGGGCAGTGGAAACACGAGAAGAAGTACTATTACCTAGTTGGTGGCTCTTGGCACGCTGACAAACATCACAAACTAAAGATGATTTGTCTGGAGTACACGAAAGCTCATGAGTTTTAACTATGGACTGAACTACATTATTTGTAGGATGACCAAGACGCCGATGCCACTGAGATGTAGTGACAGCACTAGCAGAGGCAGGACGGGACGACGATGACACGCGAACGAACGAGATGGGGTAGAGACCTCCCTGACTTCTACCGGCCAGCAGAATTCTCCTCGTTACCTTGTCCTTAACACAGAAAAAATGGCGGTGAAACTCAAAAAACACGTCATTATCCCGGACAAGACGATAAACAGAAATGAGATTTTTGCTAAGATTAGGAACATGGAGGGTATTGTTCAATTTTAGAGATGAACCGACTAAAGCCGAATGACCAATATGAGAAATTGACAAACCTGCACCATTGGCCATATGGACCTGATCATTTCCTCCATAACGCTCGTGAAAGTGAAGACGCTCAAGGTCGCTCGTCAGATGATCCGTAGCCCCGGAGTCCATGGGCCAGGGAGGGATCGAGTTGGAGGACGTAGTGGCGGCGTTACCCGCGCGTGAGTTATCTGCGCGGTAGCCATGGTCAAAGCGATTGCGGCAGTCGTACGCTTCGTGACCCCAATTGCTACATATCTGGCAGCGGGGCCTCCACTTCTTGTCGTTGCCGCCGTTGTTGTTGCGGCCATTGCCGCCGTTGCCTCCGTTGTTGTTGCGACCATTGCCGCCATTGCGGCCATTGCCACCGTTACTGCCATTGCGGCCATCCTGGCAGCCTCCTCCGCCAGTGTTGCCTCTATAGTTGCCGCTATTAGGGAGGCCCTACCCTTGCTGACCATTGCTAGGAGGGCGATTTCCTCCACCTTGATACGACGGAGAGTACTCTCGCGCACGCTGGCGACCAGGATTGCTGTATGAGGCGCCATAAGGAGCGTCATAGCCACGCTGGGCGGCGGTGGCAGAAGAGGACCATCCTCCTTCGTCCTGATCCTGCTAAGCCTGGAGGGACTCGTACGAGAGGATGGCGGAGTAGAACTCGTCGTATGGGATCGACTTGTTGCCGAAGGTGAGCGTGGCACCGATGGAGTTATACGCAGATCCTAGCCCGATGACGATGTAATCGACAAACTCATCATCGGTGATGGGGCACCCGGCCGTGGCCATAGCATCCGCGAAAGACTTCATCTTGTGCATGTACGCGGCAGCGGAGATATCCTCCTTGCGCGTGGAGGATAGTTGGCGGCGGATGTGGCGAACATTGGCGCGACCCGGGGCACCGTGCATGTTGTGGATGCTTCTTCATACCGCAACAACGGTCTTGCAAGCGAGGAGCTGGTTGGCGATGTCGGGCTCCATGGATCCGAGGAGATAGCCGATGACCGTCTGATTGGCAGACCACCAGCGCTCGTACTCAAGGTTGGCGACGGTGATGGCCTTGTTCCCTTCTCCCTGGGTGATGGTCTTCTCGGGTGCCACGACGCTCCCGTCGAGATGACGGTGAAGGTCGGCGCCGGCGAGGTTGGGGAGGAGGAGCCCCTTCCATAGGGCAAAGTTGCCTGCCTCCAAGCGGACGGAAACTGTCGGGAATACCACATGGGATCCGACGGAGGTGGAGGCAGTCGACAGCAAGGTGATTGCGCCGACGGACTGAGAGAGGGAGAGCATGGAGGAAGACATCGCGGTCATGGAGGAAGGAACCTCGGCGACGGCGGAAGGATCTCGCAGCGGCGACGAAGGGGACTCGCGGCGGCGGCGGGCCTCACTCTGATACCAAGTTTGATAGGAGGGTTTAGGGTTTTCCGTGGAGTCTTTGCCTCCACCTCTCCTCTATATATATATATGACAGGTACAATATTGTAATTACACCACGTATATGATTCCACCTAAGAACGCGTAGGAGACCGATTCTAACACTTAGAGCATCTCCACCGGCACCCTCCAAATGGCCCCCCAAAGGCCCAATGGGGGTCCGGAACAAAAAAAAACGCTGCAGCGGCACCCCCTAAAGGTGTCCACCCGCCAATTTTGTGTCCGGGCCCCCCAACCCACTCGCCAAACTTGGGGGCCTGGCTGGGGGCGCCGGACATCGTCCGCCCACCCCTCCCGACAGGGGGACCCCGCCCGTCATGGAGACATGCCCGCATCGGCTGATATTCATTTGCCCCCTCCCATCGTCCTATTGTTTCCTCTCGCCGCCGATTCGTCCCGCCGCCGGCACTCTTGTCGTCGCTAACAGTAGTCAGTAGTCGAGCACTCTCGTCGTCGGCCGATTCGCCGCCGCTCGTCGCCGATCCCCATCGTTTTTGCGCGCCGCCGCCGGTGATTCAACCGCATCCGCCTCTTCCTCGCATCCACCCCGCAGGTAAGGTGTTCGGCCGTTTGCCATAGGTCGCAGAAACGTCGTTAAACTTGTTTAACTCACGGCTAATGGTTGGCTTTTGTCCAATATAGCATGAATAGTGACGACGAGGTCATGTTTTGCCAACTGATGGCAGAGGAGGCCGCCCTTGCAGACGACGAGGAGAATGAGATGGTCATGGCGGCTCTGTTTGAGGCGATGGCCGTGGAGGCAGCCGAGCCAAAGCATGGAGGATCAAGGAAAGGGCGCAAGGCGAACAATAATCGGCAAAGGGCAACTGGCCACAAACTTTTGTGGGATGACTATTTCTCGGAGACGCCGGCAAACACACCTCAGGAATTTCGACGGCGTTTTCGGATGAACAAACAAGTTTTTAGGAACATTGTGCACGGTGTTCGGGATTACGACGACTACTTCAGGCTGAAAAAAGACTGCGTCGGGCTTCTAGGATTTTCATCTCTTCAGAAATGCACAGCCGCAATAAGATGTCTTGTATATGGAGCTCCTGCAGATTCATTGGATGACTATCTTCGTATGTCTGAGAGCACCGCCGTTGAAGCCACCTGTCGATTTTGCAAGGCATTAGTTGCAGTGTTTGGTCCCATGTAGTATCATAGATTACCAAATGAAGCAGACACGACTCGTTTATTGGCACAAGGTCAAGCAAGAGGATTTCCTGGGATACTTGGAAGCATCGATTGCATGCATTGGAGTTGGAAGAATTGTCCGTTTGCTTGGCAATGGATGTACAAAGGTGGCCATCACGGAAAGTGCACTGTTGTGCTTGAGGCTGTTGATGATTATGATCTTTGGATTTGGCATTCATTTTTGGAATGGTCGGTTCTCACAATGATCTCAACGTGTTGCAACGCTCTCCGGTATTTCAGAGACTAGGTGAAGGACATGCTCTAGGCTGCAACTATTCGATCAATGGCCGTGAGTACGAGAGAGGATACTACCTAGGGGATGGCATATACCCCGAATGATCTACATTTGTAAAGACAATCCGTGACCCTATGGGTGAGGCGAATAAATTTTTTGCAAAGAAACAGGAGGCTGTACGAAAAGATGTGGAAAGGCCATTTGGTGTACTCCAGGCACGGTTTGCTGTGGTAAGGTATCCTTCTCTATCTTGGTCGATAGATGAAATGTGTGCTATCATGAACGGTTGTATTATCATGCATAACATGATCATCGAGAGCGAGCGAGACATCGGAATGGTGTTCGATGAGTCATACGACTTTCAGGCCCTCTTGCGGATCCACAACCGGGCGTGTCTGTTGAGTTTGATGATTTTCTTGCTGTTTATCAGAAAATTCGTGATGAACAAGGTCATTTTCAACTTCAGTCAGATCTTGTGGCACATTTATGGGCTATGAGAGCTCACGAGTAATTCGATTACGATGATTTGTTCGCACGAATTTAAAGAATTTGAAGCCTTTAATTTTTTGTAATAACTGATGAACTATTTATGTGTTTGTATAATTATTATTTACCTAATTTATCGAGTGCATTCAACAAATAGTCAATATTTTGATCAAAATCAAAACATGGTCGGTTAAGGGGTCGCTGGTTCAGGGTCGCCGCTATGGAGCATGCCCATCGAATCGGCGGACACATGTCCGGTCACCCGCCAAAGGAGGACAATTGGAGGGTGCTGGACACGTTTTTGATGGATGCCGGTGGAGATGCTCCTCTCTTAGGGCGCGCCTGCATTATACCCTATATAAAAGTAGAACACTTCGTCTCACATTTGGGGCACTCTAGATGCTCATTTTTAGCCTATCATTACTGCCAGCTGCCTCCCCTGCAGATCGATCGATTCCCAGGTCCGCTGTTCCTTTTCTTTTGTGTTATTTTTTTGGCCCTGCGATTACCGGCTATTGACTGGTTACCGGTTACCTGTTTCTCCCCTTTGCTGATCCACGCCCGTTCATCGGTTTTCCCTCTTTTTTTTCTCCCTAGACTAGAAATCTCTAGCCACAGCCACTGCCCACCACTAATCTCTAGCGACATCGACGCACCGCTGAGGCTCGATCAATCCACCGTCGTTCGCCCCCGTGGGGGGCAGCGCCCTTCTCTTCCTCCCGAGGTGACTGGCGGCATGGAGGAGGATGGAGATGCCGTCTCTCTACAGGCAGTAGGGATAAGGCGAAGATGAGCCCGTGGGGGGTAGCGCCCTTCTCTTCCTTCTGAGGTGGCTGGCGGTGCAGAGGAGCAGGGGCAGACCCATGTAGAGCTGAGTTTTGGTTGGATTGGTGGATAGGGGACGGTCCCCTTAGGTTGCGCTTCCCTCTTATCTTCAACATTTGCGTCGAGGTGGACGCATCGGTGGCGGTGGTCCTGGATGGAGGTTTCCGCCTGCGCCGGACTCTTGATCCCGAGGGTCTGGCTCAGTGGCACGAGCTTGATGCCCTGTTAGATTTGGTGGTCCTCACAGAGGGTGCGGACACCATCACTTGGACCCTAGACCCGTCGGGGCAGTTCTCGGTCAACTCGATGTACCGCAACCTTATGCAGGGGGCTTCGGTTGCCCCCTGGCAGGAGGTTTGGAAGTCCCGTGCGCCGCTCAAAATTAGGATCTTTATTTGGCAGCTTATTCTGGACAGACTTCCCTCTGGTTCGCAGCTTGTCACTAGGAAGGGGCCCTCGGATGGCAAGTGTGTTCTGTGCGGCGCCGGGGAAGATGCGGCGCACATGTTCTTTTCGTGCTCGTTAGCTTCCTTCACGTGGGCGGTCTTCCGCCAAGCCCTAGGGAGGGCTTGGGGACCGGCTAACTTTGCGCAATTCTTCGCTCTCATCGACGGTACCTCGGGAGGGTCCCGTAGGCTGCTTTGGTTGTTATTTATGGCGCAGTCTGGGCGTTGTGGACGGCTAGAAATAAACTTACTATCGAAAGGGTCACAATTAACCGCCCGGCTGACATCATTTTCAAAACTATGCTTTTCTTGCAGGCTTGGCTCCCTCAGCTAAAGGAGCAGGACAGGGTGGAGGCAAGACTGTTGGTCGGAAGGCTTAGGGCCATCCATGCCGCTTGCCCGCCCCCCGCGGCTGCCGTTGCGCCTTGATGGAGCGTTTGGGTCGCTTTACCTTGGCTGCTTTTATTCTTAGCATCTGTTTCCGGCTAAGCTGTAGCGCCCAGCATGTTGTCGTCTTTTCTTTTGGCTAAGCTGTAACGCCTCAGCAGTTGTACCCCGTGTTGTGAACTCTCTGCTTTGTTAATTCAAAGTTGGGCCGTGAGCCTTTTATCTAAAATGTAGAGCTGAGTGGGGGCAGTGGCCCCCACTCAGTTTTTGAAATCTCAGTGTATTTTGTTCATATTTGAAAGAAAAAGTTTCAGAAAAAATCGAATTTATACTAGAATCGCCCCCACTCATCTGAATTGCCCCCACTGAAGTTTTTGTCTAGGTCCGCCCCTGCAGAGGAGGATGATGATGTCGTCTCTCCACAGGCAGTAGCGGATAAGGCGAAGAGGAGATTCCCGCGGCGACCACTGGCTACACGCATAGGTGCGCAGGTCCGTTGCTTGACAGCTCCCTCTCTCTCTCTCTCTCTCTCTTTCTCTCTACCTTACCTCCTCTCTCTGTCTCTTTCAGTCGTGTACGGCAGCGACCACAGTGCCGGACGCACGCGAGGATCTTCTTCTGCCGCCGCGTCCTCGACTTCTCTCCCCGCTTCGACGGAACAGAGCACACCAGGTCTCATGACTGCTTTGCTTGCTACTTCAACCGAGCATTACTGGTTCCTTCTTCCAATGCTCTGTCTTTTGCTGATATTGATGCTTTGAGACGCAAAATTACAGGTCACGCATGTTTGGATTGTTTGATCGAATATTCTTTGGCTGCGCCAGTTCGGCCTGCTCTGTTCTCCTTCAAATTGTACTTCTTTAGTGGTCATAGGTAATTTTTTCCATGTGCTTCTTCTCACGTTAAATCTTATAGTACCAAATTATATAATTTGGACAAGAGTTTCCAAACACTGTTTTTTTTCTGCATTCAGTTCTGTACTAAAATTGAAAATTTCTTTATATTTATATTTCTAAATAATTTCATTTAATTACTAACTTACCATTATGTCTACCAGTCTGGTGTCTTCTTACGTACGGATTATAACATGTTATTTTTACGTATGAATTACAACATGCTATTATCTCCGATTTATTTATTTTGTTTGTATTTCTTGCAGTAGTTAAGCATTGTTCCTCTTCACTCTGCTATCAAGAGGATACATCTCTTAGGTTTGCAAGCAACTAGCTAAGGTGCATAGACAGAAGTGGATATGTCAATTGGTGGATTGGAAAGAGATCAAATTTCTGCTACGGCAACTACGGCTGTTAACCAAAGTGCAGGAGGCTACCTTCTAGCTGTGTACTGAAAGACACTAGCACACTATGCAGATTTCAGCATTCCCGCCAAATCCGCATAATAACCGATTCCAGGTTGCCACTTATGATAACATTACAACAGTTCACGAATATTCCACAATTACAACAGAAACAGATAGATACAAGATGACTCAAACGAGCCAAGGATACAACTGATACAATACAAAGATCCAAATAACAGCGGAAGAAACAAACGTCCGGCTACGGACAAGATCCAAATTGGACTAAGAGTCCTGAAGATAACCGATGGCGTCCAATCCCTGCCCAGGCCAAGCCGGAGGGATTCCCAAGCTAACGTCGTCAGACTTCAAACCTGTTGACTGCAATGTTGAATATGCAGCCACGAAAGAGATTCGTGGGTCAGTACGGTTAAGTACTGGCAAGTGGATAAACCATACTCACAAGATACCGGCGTAGCCAGTCATCACAAGATACAAATACTTTGGGATCAACGGAAAGGAAGGGATTATTGCAAATAAGCGGCAACGGGCTGCACTAACCAACTACAGAAACACACTACAACTTCCGGCTAAAAGAGGAGGATAAGATAGCGTATCGTAACCAACTACAACTACTCACCAAACAATACCCATCCAATGTCACCCCCTACTAAGGAAGCAACCCAAGGATAACTCACACTGTTGGATTAATGATGTTCAACTTATTGTGTCAATAAGACTATTACTAGTCAAGTTATTATCATTAGGTGTAAGTTGTCTGAGTACTTGTTAGCCAGTACTTTCACCAAGTCGTCACATAACCGCAGACAACACGGCTTCTCGAGAAGATTTATCCCTGCAGGGTGTGCTCCAGTACCCGTACACACTCAAGCCACCAACTAAAACTCAGGTTGGCTTGACACGACCCAAACCATCTCTACAACCCATCCTAGGAGCCACGGAGCTATAAGGTCCCAGCCACGCAGCCGAATACTCAGCGCAGGTGTGCAAAACTCCCGCAGGACACAACACCCCGGCACTACAGGCCTCGCCCTATATGCATCATCATCATCATAACCAGTAACCATGGGGGCGCCTCCCATTATGCAAAGGAGCAAATGGAACACCCGAACTAAGTGTGACTCTTCGGACAAGCTGCAAATCAGGTCTAAGTCGAGGGGGGTCCCATACTACCACCCGGATGCGGTGAGCACGCTCATCATGGATCAGTAGACAAGACTCTTTTCCTAGTTTCGACACTAGCAGGCTCCAAAACCCTAACCCGGGCCTCCTGCCGGTGCCTTAACATCAAATTATTATTACCCAAAACATTAACAGGTTGTTGATTGAATTGAAACCCAACTGTCAAACTAAACAGGTGATACGACAAAGGATAACAAGACTCGAGCACAAACAAACCTAAGCATGCAACTACGACACGAGGGCCAACAGGGTAAACAAACAACAGTTGATAGGAAGTGGAAGGGAAAGCTATATCATGGCTGCAAGGTAACATATAATAGGATCGAGACTCAAGCATCGTAACAACAGGCTAGAATAAGAGCAACGGAAAGAACCGGTAACAAGTGATGAGAGGTAGCCATCTGGCAGCAAGTGAGTATACTTGCCTGAGATCCCGCAAGGTAGCAGAACTTGTCGTTGCTCACATCATCTCAACGTCCTATCCGCGAAGAAGCAACGAACTAAAAGAAACACCGGATGCAACAATTACTACTACGGCAAAAGATCCAGCATGATCAAGATAGGGATGCATGACAATTTAATGGATGCATAGAAATAAACTAGTTGACATGATAACATAACATAATTAAATGGACCCACATGCAATTTGGATTGCATATGGAAAGCCCATGAATTAAGGTTGAAATAATTGTTTTACAACTAATCATCATGTGTAAGTGAATTAGCATGATGCATGGATGAGGAAAACAACAAAAATAACAACAATAAACCAATTAGAAATAAGGTTTACCAAGTTTGGGAAATTATTTATTAAGTTAGGAAATTTGGCTTCTTAAGTGAGTTACACAAGAATTTATTGTTTTCACCCATTTTAATTGCTCAAAACAGATAACAACATCTATATTTGGAAAGAACACAAAATTTTAGATGGAAAACATATTTCATTTGTTGAAATTGGAATTAAAATGAATTAGTTATTAATTTGACAATTTTAAATGCATTAATTAAGAAATAGTTGTTTTCAGCAATTTAAATTGTTCCAAACAGAAAAACAAAGTTGATATTTGCAAAGTTTAGAGAATTTTGATTGGAAAGCATATTTTACTTTTCAAATTTGGAGTTAAAATGAACTAGTTATGATTTATGCAATTAAATCAATTTAAATTGAGCCGGAAGCCCAACAATTAATTTAGGAGGTTCGAGTTATTTATCTACCCATCAATATTAAATGTTGTTTAGCATGGAAAACAATTCATAGGTGAGTGACACAAAATTAAATGGAATAGGGCACCAATTTAATTAAATGCCCAACACATTCCATGTTTATTATTTAGGTGGACATGCCTAACACTACTAAAATGCAAGATGAGAGATGCAATAATGAACATGGATGGCATATTCATATTCCTTGCATTATTCTGATAAAAATAGATATAAAGTTTGTATTATTTGGATTCAAATTGGGCAAATTATTGAATTAGCAACACTAGATGTTTTCCTGGAATTTAAGAAAATTGCAAAAAGAAATGCTTGAGGTGCAGGTCAGGGGACTCGAACCTGGGACGCACCATGGAAGTACCACGGTGCCAACCAGTAGACTGGTGCTCTGTTTGTGTTTGGAACAGGGTGCAGGGAAGTTGAGGTGTAACCCGCGACACTGGGAGAAATAAAGAAAAAAGGAGGAGGCTTGCCTCGCAGGGGATTTGATCCCTTGACCACAGGGGTGCGGATTGGTGCGCGCAGCCACTAGGCTGTTGCTGCTGCTCGTGTTAGGTATAGGGTGCTTATGGTTTTGAGGTGGGCCGATGCGGAACTACTAAAACTGAACCAAATCGACAGCGACATGTGCAGGCGACGGTGACGAGCAGTTGTCGCCGGAGCGACCTGAGACGACCAGCGCTCGAAGGCGCCGCACCCATAGCAGGTCGGGAGAGGGAAAGGAGGGGAGGAAACTCGTGCTCACCGCGGGGCTCTCGTGGGCGCAGGGAGGAGGCGAGTCGAGGCGACGACGGACCGAGGAAGCGCGGCGCTCCGGCGTGACGGCCGGCGGCGAGATCGACGAACCGCGGCCTCCCCAGGGCGCCTCCGGGCACGGCGTCCTCACCAAACCCGGAGCTTCCACTCCCGCGGTTCCATTCCCGGACTCGGACGGGGACGGCGTGGACTGTAGCGGCGGCGGCGGAGGCCTCAAGCTCCGGCCATGGCGGACTCCGTCAGGTAAGTTCAGAAAGTTGGAAAATTTTCAGAGAAGAAATCAGAGGGGATCCGAGGGAGGAGAAGGATGGCGGCGCGAGGATGGAGGGGAGAGCTGGGGTTAGGTTTGAGGGGCCGCCTCGGGGGTAGGTATAGGAGGAGGGGAGAATGGGGTGGGTGCGGTGGTCCTCTGATGCTCACGCTGCCTGCGTGACCTTCCGGGAAGACGACAAACATCGATGGCGAGGAGGCCAGGTTGTGGGCTGCGGTGTGGTAAAGGGGTTGTAGGTGGGCTTGGTCTACTCGGGCCAGCCTGCCTCCCCCAGGTTTATTCCTTTTTTTTGTAGAAGAAGAGAGAGAGAAAAGTAGGAGTTGAGGGATTTTTAAAAGCTAGAAAATTATGGAACACATTTCTATGCATTGGGATTGAAATGCCCATTTGCACAAGGTTTTGTTTTCAAATTTTCAAAGTTGGGTGATGATTTGAAATTTGAAAACATTTGGGTGAAAATCACATTATTTGGTTTATTTAAAATTTGGGCAAGTTTGAATTTAAAACTTGGTTGAAAAACAAAGTGCAAGGATGCAGAAGGCGATGCAATGCCAAAGAGAAAAACAAGAAATTCTAATTTGGGGGAAAATCCCCCGGGTGTTACACACGACACCACTAACAAGGGATTGCGCCCTCGCAATCCACCTGCTAACCCGGGAGGGGAAAGAAGTTCGACTATCGATTCTTCATGCTTCCAGTTGATCTCCTCGACACCACTAACAAGGGGATCTTGCTCGGGTTGGTGACGACGATGTTCTTCCACCAGGAATCTTCCGATGATCGAACCTATTAGGTTAAAGGCTCAGAAAACGTCCAACCCACGTAGGATCCTAGCACTTTGAAAGATTGAGTACGAGAGATAGACTCCAAAGCAAATAAGATGGGAGGGGAAATAGCATAGAGATAAGGAGAAAACAAGAATCCTATTGAGATGTTTTCCAAAATAGTTTAGCAGAAATAGTTTTCGACACTCTAGAAACAACGACCGTTAGCGAGGTTATCCTACAGGCTTTGCGGACCCGTTGCTTCGATAACCATTCGTATCGAAACAATCTCGGGAATCGGAACCAAGGCTCTGATACCATTTGTGACGCCCCGAGATCGGGCACTATGCAGATTTCAGCATTCCCGCCAAATCCGCATAATAACCGATTCCAGGTTGCCACTTATGATAACATTACAACAGTTCACGAATATTCCACAATTACAACAGAAACAGATAGATACAAGATGACTCAAACGAGCCAAGGATACAACTGATACAATACAAAGATCCAAATAACAGCGGAAGAAACAAACGTCCGGCTACGGACAAGATCCAAATTGGACTAAGAGTCCTGAAGATAACCGATGGCGTCCAATCCCTGCCCAGGCCAAGCCGGAGGGATTCCCAAGCTAACGTCGTCAGACTTCAAACCTGTTGACTGCAATGTTGAATATGCAGCCACGAAAGAGATTCGTGGGTCAGTACGGTTAAGTACTGGCAAGTGGATAAACCATACTCACAAGATACCGGCGTAGCCAGTCATCACAAGATACAAATACTTTGGGATCAACGGAAAGGAAGGGATTATTGCAAATAAGCGGCAACGGGCTGCACTAACCAACTACAGAAACACACTACAACTTCCGGCTAAAAGAGGAGGATAAGATAGCGTATCGTAACCAACTACAACTACTCACCAAACAATACCCATCCAATGTCACCCCCTACTAAGGAAGCAACCCAAGGATAACTCACACTGTTGGATTAATGATGTTCAACTTATTGTGTCAATAAGACTATTACTAGTCAAGTTATTATCATTAGGTGTAAGTTGTCTGAGTACTTGTTAGCCAGTACTTTCACCAAGTCGTCACATAACCGCAGACAACACGGCTTCTCGAGAAGATTTATCCCTGCAGGGTGTGCTCCAGTACCCGTACACACTCAAGCCACCAACTAAAACTCAGGTTGGCTTGACACGACCCAAACCATCTCTACAACCCATCCTAGGAGCCACGGAGCTATAAGGTCCCAGCCACGCAGCCGAATACTCAGCGCAGGTGTGCAAAACTCCCGCAGGACACAACACCCCGGCACTACAGGCCTCGCCCTATATGCATCATCATCATCATAACCAGTAACCATGGGGGCGCCTCCCATTATGCAAAGGAGCAAATGGAACACCCGAACTAAGTGTGGCTCTTCGGACAAGCTGCAAATCAGGTCTAAGTCGAGGGGGGTCCCATACTACCACCCGGATGCGGTGAGCACGCTCATCATGGATCAGTAGACAAGACTCTTTTCCTAGTTTCGACACTAGCAGGCTCCAAAACCCTAACCCGGGCCTCCTGCCGGTGCCTTAACATCAAATTATTATTACCCAAAACATTAACAGGTTGTTGATTGAATTGAAACCCAACTGTCAAACTAAACAGGTGATACGACAAAGGATAACAAGACTCGAGCACAAACAAACCTAAGCATGCAACTACGACACGAGGGCCAACAGGGTAAACAAACAACAGTTGATAGGAAGTGGAAGGGAAAGCTATATCATGGCTGCAAGGTAACATATAATAGGATCGAGACTCAAGCATCGTAACAACAGGCTAGAATAAGAGCAACGGAAAGAACCGGTAACAAGTGATGAGAGGTAGCCATCTGGCAGCAAGTGAGTATACTTGCCTGAGATCCCGCAAGGTAGCAGAACTTGTCGTTGCTCACATCATCTCAACGTCCTATCCGCGAAGAAGCAACGAACTAAAAGAAACACCGGATGCAACAATTACTACTACGGCAAAAGATCCAGCATGATCAAGATAGGGATGCATGACAATTTAATGGATGCATAGAAATAAACTAGTTGACATGATAACATAACATAATTAAATGGACCCACATGCAATTTGGATTGCATATGGAAAGCCCATGAATTAAGGTTGAAATAATTGTTTTACAACTAATCATCATGTGTAAGTGAATTAGCATGATGCATGGATGAGGAAAACAACAAAAATAACAACAATAAACCAATTAGAAATAAGGTTTACCAAATTTGGGAAATTATTTATTAAGTTAGGAAATTTGGCTTCTTAAGTGAGTTACACAAGAATTTATTGTTTTCACCCATTTTAATTGCTCAAAACAGATAACAACATCCATATTTGGAAAGAACACAAAATTTTAGATGGAAAACATATTTCATTTGTTGAAATTGGAATTAAAATGAATTAGTTATTAATTTGACAATTTTAAATGCATTAATTAAGAAATAGTTGTTTTCAGCAATTTAAATTGTTCCAAACAGAAAAACAAAGTTGATATTTGCAAAGTTTAGAGAATTTTGATTGGAAAGCATATTTTACTTTTCAAATTTGGAGTTAAAATGAACTAGTTATGATTTATGCAATTAAATCAATTTAAATTGAGCCGGAAGCCCAACAATTAATTTAGGAGGTTCGAGTTATTTATCTACCCATCAATATTAAATGTTGTTTAGCATGGAAAACAATTCATAGGTGAGTGACACAAAATTAAATGGAATAGGGCACCAATTTAATTAAATGCCCAACACATTCCATGTTTATTATTTAGGTGGACATGCCTAACACTACTAAAATGCAAGATGAGAGATGCAATAATGAACATGGATGGCATATTCATATTCCTTGCATTATTCTGATAAAAATAGATATAAAGTTTGTATTATTTGGATTCAAATTGGGCAAATTATTGAATTAGCAACACTAGATGTTTTCCTGGAATTTAAGAAAATTGCAAAAAGAAATGCTTGAGGTGCAGGTCAGGGGACTCGAACCTGGGACGCACCATGGAAGTACCACGGTGCCAACCAGTAGACTGGTGCTCTGTTTGTGTTTGGAACAGGGTGCAGGGAAGTTGAGGTGTAACCTGCGACACTGGGAGAAATAAAGAAAAAAGGAGGAGGCTTGCCTCGCAGGGGATTTGATCCCTTGACCACAGGGGTGCGGATTGGTGCGCGCAGCCACTAGGCTGTTGCTGCTGCTCGTGTTAGGTATAGGGTGCTTATGGTTTTGAGGTGGGGCCGATGCGGAACTACTAAAACTGAACCAAATCGACAGCGACATGTGCAGGCGACGGTGACGAGCAGTTGTCGCCGGAGCGACCTGAGACGACCAGCGCTCGAAGGCGCCGCACCCATAGCAGGTCGGGAGAGGGAAAGGAGGGGAGGAAACTCGTGCTCACCGCGGGGCTCTCGTGGGCGCAGGGAGGAGGCGAGTCGAGGCGACGACGGACCGAGGAAGCGCGGCGCTCCGGCGTGACGGCCGGCGGCGAGATCGACGAACCGCGGCCTCCCCAGGGCGCCTCCGGGCACGGCGTCCTCACCAAACCCGGAGCTTCCACTCCCGCGGTTCCATTCCCGGACTCGGACGGGGACGGCGTGGACTGTAGCGGCGGCGGCGGAGGCCTCAAGCTCCGGCCATGGCGGACTCCGTCAGGTAAGTTCAGAAAGTTGGAAAATTTCAGAGAAGAAATCAGAGGGGATCCGAGGGAGGAGAAGGATGGCGGCGCGAGGATGGAGGGGAGAGCTGGGGTTAGGTTCGAGGGGCCGCCTCGGGGGTAGGTATAGGAGGAGGGGAGAATGGGGTGGGTGCGGTGGTCCTCTGATGCTCACGCTGCCTGCGTGACCTTCCGGGAAGACGACAAACATCGATGGCGAGGAGGCCAGGTTGTGGGTGGGCTTGGTCTACTCGGGCCAGCCTGCCTCCCCAGGTTTATTCCTTTTTTTTTTTTGTAGAAGAAGAGAGAGAGAAAAGTAGGAGTTGAGGGATTTTTAAAAGCTAGAAAATTATGGAACACATTTCTATGCATTGGGATTGAAATGCCCATTTGCACAAGGTTTTGTTTTCAAATTTTCAAAGTTGGGTGATGATTTGAAATTTGAAAACATTTGGGTGAAAATCACATTATTTGGTTTATTTAAAATTTGGGCAAGTTTGAATTTAAAACTTGGTTGAAAAACAAAGTGCAAGGATGCAGAAGGCGATGCAATGCCAAAGAGAAAAACAAGAAATTCTAATTTGGGGGAAAATCCCCCGGGTGTTACACATAGGAAGGTAACCAAGCCCAGTTAGTTTCCAAATTCATATAGATGTACCCTTCGAATATAAATAATTAATAATATGTGGGGTTGTCAAATAGTGTTCCCACTTTAATCCACAAAAGTTGGAACTTACAAAGCTAAGACAACCATCATTGTATTTTGGGACTCGAAACTTCTACACCAAAATGACGATTCAAACTTTACCCTCCAGCACTAGAAATAACCATGCTATTTCCACCACTTTTGCACTACCACTTTTCCTCCTCTCACAACTTTGGTGGCATCATTGTTCAATTGCATACTAGAATTGGCTGATTGAATGATTCTATACGATTATTTCCCAATAACATTTCATTGTGCCATACAACAGTTCATAACAGTGTTTAGATGTTAGAAAAAAGCACCAATAAAATTGCACCAACTATTGACCATGCAGAATACTTTCCATTGAATATGGCTCAGTTAGTTTAAATTTTGGTAGATACTGTCATGCTTCCTTTTTTTAGTTATTCCACTAAAGAATCCTTAGTCAAAGAATAGCCAGGGCAGCTCGTTGGGTCTTCAATATCTCATAGGGCACCTCGCTTTCTACTATATATCGGTTGTCAGTTCAAATTCGGCTAACCGGAGTGCTTTACTGGTTTCCATGATTCCAAATTATGACATATACAAACAATGATATTTACGACATCATGATACTGAATTCCCAATATAAGTTTTAGGAAATATAAGAAGCTTCTTGACGACATATGATGGTCTACAAGCTCAGGTAGGAATAATTTTATTTTCTGCACCAAGCAGGCCATTACAGAGGCTAACAGATGCATTATTTGTTTTGACCAAGCTGGGTTAGGAAATAACTTGAAAAAAAATGAAAATAACAGAACCAATAGTCCGGATCCAACAATTATGAGATCTCAGTGACGTTCTAGGTGGGTTATTTCAGCCTACATGTTGATAGGTCCTGTTCCAAATTTATTGACATATTATCTCCTTCCAATTTGGTACCATGGTCCAATGCTTCTAGGCATAAATCCTGCAGATATTTTTATTATGTTCTCAAGAGCCACACCATATGTTCTATCCTGGATTTATACATTATATTTCATGGTAAATCACATTAAGAAACCTTCAGAACATATTGTGTTTGATATGAGATTTCAGGTTCTCTTACCGTAGGTTATCTACACAACAACTTCCGAGATTCAGAGAAGGTCGATTCATAATATTTTTTGTCTCGAAATTAGATGCACTGAATTTTGAAACCATAAACAACATTCATATTTAAATCATGAGCATGCATTTATTTTTGCTTAAGAACCAAATCTTAAGAGGAATTAAATAACACTTACTGCCAATTCTCTAAGCACATTTCAGTAGCCTAGCTCCTGCTGCACTAATACCTTTATGCAAATCAATATGTTTCAGCATGAAAATTTCTGAAAGAGCTTCGTGGCAACCTCTTCAGTGTTAGAGCGATAATCAGCAGAAGGGGCCTTGGTGGGTGAACAGAGGCGGCGGCGAGAGAAGAAGTCGGGAAGCAGTACAAACGATGGAGGGGTGATATCCCCACAAGCACAGAAACTTTCTTGAGGTCTTGCTCAGGTAAGTGCAGCTCATGCCACGCTAATTGACCGGCGGGTTTCTCTCTGCTCTGTTCCGAACCAGCTACTCTTAATCCTCTCTAAATAATTTGTGGTTCGGCTGTGACTCGAAGAAGACCACGACCGCAGTACATTCAACATGAAATCAGAGCAAATCTCAGCTTGGCGCCGCAGCCTCCAAAGAAAGCATCCCACTTAGAAGTAGCAGAGCCACATCTGCATAATTCAGAAATTCCCCTCCAGAAGTACAGATGTTGTTCTGCTAGAATAACTGTGAGACAGCGTCTCGAGTAGTAACACACCATGCCGGTATGGATGAATCCAGAGGGTGTCTATAATTTGTTCGTCGGTAAATTAAAGGGAAAAACCGGCTTTGGATTTCTGGAACGGCAGCGATGAGGCAAGTTAAGTGGCTCTGCGTCAGTTTTAGAATATACCAGTATGATTCGAAATTCAAGGTGCGTGCTTTCAGTTGAGTCAGATGTGCTGACAGTTAAAAAACGGAATCAGATTTGCTAATATGCTAAATATGTGGCATCAAGCAAGTTTTCTGCGAGGCTTGAACTTAATAGTTAAGAAATAGAGTCAGGTGGTGCTAATTCCGTTGCATCAGTACAAAGTTGTGCAAGGCTGCTGAATTATATCGTGTTTCTATGAAAAGCTAGAAACCTGAAGGTGAAAAAAAATCGATTTGTTCAATAAAATATAAGATATTGTATATGCAGTTTTAATGAACTTAAATATTTTTGGAGTTACTGACATGTAGAGTGTGTTACCTTTTTGCCATCGCTGCGATAACAACTATCGAGCAACCTCCAGATTGTATGTATTAGATATAAGATGCTTATACTAAGAAAACAACATGTAAATTTCAACTACCACGTTTATCTACTCCCTCCGTCTCAAAATAATTGTCTCAAAGTTGGACAAACATGGATGTATCTTATACTAGAATATGTCTAGATACATCTACTTTTGTCTAAGTTTGAGACAATTATTTTGAGACGGAGGGAGTATTTAAGGTTCACTCTTTCTGTACATAGACCCCTAAATTCAGTAATTTCCCACATGTATTTTGGCATATGGCCTACTGGAGTTTCCTCCACGGATTAATTTATATTTTCTGCACCTGCTTATATAGTGCAAATGTGCAATATAGCTTCAGTTGTGTGGCATTACTATTAGTTAATCTTCTCGATCAACATTGATCTGCAAATGTCAATTGTGACTTTTTCCTCCGCAGAATGTAAAAACTTGAAGAATATGTTCTTCATCCACGCTACAGATGCCCTGGTTCTTGCCCTCCCCGCCTCAGAGAAACTCTCTGCTCCTTGCAACACCAAAACAATGCCGGGTCCAGTTATTGCCCTCCTTGCACCAAAGGAATACATCATCATCCTGTCTTCCGACGATGAGAGCAGTCATAGCACACTGATAGCTTGAAAAAAGGAGGATAGTGGCAGTCCATCATATGGTGTTATCCACTGTATATTAATAAGGGAGTGCCTATGTCGCAGTCGACTGAGATTTTCTTATGTCTCAGTCGACTGCTGACATCACGTACACGTCACAAATACAGGAGCAGGGAACCCCGCGAGCGCTCGTGTTTCTGTCTCTTTTTTTTGTCTTGCTCTGTTCTGTGTGCGTATGGGCCTTGCCTGTCTCCTTTCTTCCTTTGATTCCTAGCTGGGCCTCTCTCCCGAAGCTGGCCTTCTGTCGTGCCCCTTTGATTGGCACGCAAGCAAACCCATTGAGCAAGAAAAGCCCCCCCCCCCCCCCCCCCCCCCCCCTGGTCCCTGTCTTGTTTCCTTTCTGTTCCAGATGTTTCGTGTCTCTTCCAGATATTCCCTGTCTTCCTTCTTCTCCAACAACTCCCTCCAGCATTGCAAGCATCGAGCACAAGGAGAAACGGATCCAAGATCCACTGTCTCACCCCTTTGATCCCTCCCCTTTCAGCCCTCTCTCTGTTCCCCTACTGGCACCTGATCCTTGTATTCCAAATCATCCTCAAACACTGATCAGGGAAAAAAGACCCAGGTGAATACATGTTCACGTTGCTCCCCTAGTCGTTTCAGATCTGGGATTGCTTGATAGAAGTGACAGGCATGGAAAGTGGCTCTAGTACTTACACATGTAGTTTGGTTTGTAGTTGTTCAGTTTCTCTGTTTCTCTCCCTGTTTTTTGAGTATCTCTTACTCTGAAAAACAAAGATGTAATTGTGAACACAGGTGATCCAGTAAGCCAAACAGGTGATCCAGTTAGCAGCATCCTAAACACATATGGAGCATTCCTTGCAAACAGTGGTCAGGTACAGCTAATTGCAAAAATCAACAAATATATTTGATGACAGAACAAAAAAAACTATGTTTGTACC
Organism: Alopecurus myosuroides; assembly: GCA_028641055.1. Taxonomy (NCBI): domain Eukaryota; kingdom Viridiplantae; phylum Streptophyta; class Magnoliopsida; order Poales; family Poaceae; genus Alopecurus; species Alopecurus myosuroides. Next base: position 265,344,556 of record CM054058.1, read on the forward strand.
TTGTGAAAAAGTAAAACCAACAAAACTTGCAAAAATTCTTAGCATATTTGTACAGTTTTGCATGTTTTGCATTTTTTACTTCAGTTAAAAAACTTTTCTTCATTTGAGAAAGAACAAAAAGGGAAAATGCATAAAACTGTTTATTCTGTCAAATTGAGTGCTACAAATTCACTGGCTTGTAATTTGTGTTTCAGATTGATGCTTGCTTTTCAAATTCAATGTGGCCTAATGATGCTGGGGATAAATATTGCACACAACAGCCACGAAATGAACTTAATGAGTCTGATAACATCTTGGAAACAAATGCACCTTTTCATGGTTTTTCTGGTTTATTACAACAGGTATGTTTTACTTGAAAAGTCTATGTTTGCATAGACATGAGAAGGAAAGTGAAGAGGACAAAATTGTTACCTTCCGCATGCTGTCTGATTTTCTTAAAGTTTGATTTTCTGTATTGTAGGGCACATCGAATCGATGAATCTTCAATCTGTTGATCAACACAGAAATGTTAATATGGTACGCTTAAAATTTCTGAGTTGAAAAAATGCGTGCAAACAAGATATAACACAATTGAACAGGCTATTGTTGGTCTGTCTAACTTTCTGATACCGTTATCTTGTAGTTCAATCAATTCACATGCAGTAAAATGACATATACATAAATGATGGAAGGCATTGAGCAAATGCATGATACTCAGGTTGTTTCCCTTGTTCAATACTCGAGAAATTAAATAGGAGAAAAATTATATGAAAGAAGCATTTTATTTAGAACATTTTAAGGAAAAAGGCATTGACATCTGCTTTATTGCAATTTCCTAACAACAGTTTCGACGAGTCGGTTTCTTGGACATCTTGAATGGGCCGATGGGTGATGAGGTTAGATAAATATTGCCTTCTTTTGCAATCAGTTGTTTTTAAGAACCATTGTGTACAAATGATCATGTGTGTTAATAAAAACTGCCTGGTACGTTTTGTCTACAACTTACAACAGAGGGAGCTATTTATGATAACTGGGAGGAGTGTTTCTGTCCATGAAAATGAAGAAGATGATTGTGAAGATACTTTTGAAGACAGTGGTTTCAGATTTGATAACCCATCTGCAAGTTCTCCACATTCGTTACATAGTTCAGAAAAAAGTTTTGGTGCACAAGAAGGAAGTGTTGATACCGGTGTTCCCAACGATGAACAAGACATGCATATAGACACAGAAACAACAAGAGCAGAAGGTGATGACGCAGTTACAGTGCAAAATAAAACAGATGCTGAAGAGTTGTCCCAAGAAGATATTGAAATATTCTTGCAGAACGAGAGTGTTGAAGCTGCTCAAACTTGTAGTCAGGAAGTACGCAGTCACCATGTGCCACATATCCATCAAATTTTTTATAGCTGCTTTTGAATTCTACAGCACATACTCTGAAATATTTGGTTTTTCAGCTAAGAAAGCATCTAACTATCACAACAGGCTGACTGTGAAATCAATTGGTGCAACTAGGTACACTTTCAAATGCAACTGTGCTGGCAAAGTTCTAGATGAAGATACTATTTAAGAGAGGAAAAAACAGAGAGATGCGAAAATGCAAGAAACCATGTCGGATATATACCAATTAGGGGTATATCAGATGGTGTCCTAAAGTGCCGGATTACCAGGATGGCTTGAATGGTAATGGATTACGGTCCATTAGGCGGCCCAGTAACCTGACGCGCAGAAGCCGGATTCTAGAAGAACCCGGACCACGGCCCACGTGGTACGGCTTGGAGTAGAAGGCGGATTCTTGCCTGCCAAGTTAGAACTTACCGTAATCTTCTAGGTTTCCTTTTCTGTAAGCCCTAACCCGACTATTATATAAAGCCGGACGGGAGATAAGAAAAAGAGAGACAATAAGCTAGAGGCTAACTCGCCGAGAGGTTGATGCTTGTCGAGTAGCTAAACCTAACTCACATTGTACTTTGTATAAATCAGGCTTCAGCCCTGATTTAGTGAGATTGCAGGAGTAGGAACGCCGCCTAGTTTCGACGTACCGAACCTGGGTAAAACCCTGGTGTCATTGTTCGTCATACGATCACGTCCCCCCACGTCTCTATCGGTAGTCTCATGGCACCCCCGTCTATGAATTCTACTACGATGTCTCGACAGTTGGCGCCCACCGTGGGGCCAGCGACGTCAGGCGTTATGTTTCGATCAGGGATACTCGGCGGAATTGGTAGTACCATAACTGTCGGAAGTCTGGAATTCGACAATGACGTCGGGCGCTTCCTCGACAACGGATCGTACATGCCAGCGCGGAATCATCTGGTAAGTGCCTGCGTTTTACCGATTGGATCTGCAAACATCTTTATCGGATTAACTGCAGAGGCAATGAGATTCTGTGGTGGAAGCAAATTTATCCCACCCGCCCTATACCCAGTCGAAGAAGACTACGACGCCGAATTTTGCTCAGATCGCCGATACTCTGCTGAATCGCACTTTATCGGTATGGTGCAATCCGAGATCGCCGAAAACACGGATGAAAGCAATCCCGTGGAAGAGGTAGAAAACAACAATCCCACAATAGAGGTGGAAGATCCGACATCCGTCAATCTGACGACGAACTCGGAAGCTGATTCTGTGTTAGCCGCCATTGAGGCGAGATTAGAGTCGGAACCCGGTTTGGACCAGTTCGATTCCGAAGACGAAGATGTAGACGCTTTCGAAAGAAAGGTCAAATCCTTTCAAGAGGGATTCCATGAAGTACTGATGGCAAAACCGGCTGAAAACACGGATGCTGGAAGTCAGGAAAGCCCTAGAACAGCTCCGCCAGATGAGGAAAGAGAGGAGGGGGAAACCACTCCAACATACCCGGATGTCAAGGAACTGACAGATGATGAACCTGGTAAAAAACCTCCCTTTTCCAAGAAAAAACACAAAGCTTCCAAGAAACTCCAGTACAAACTCTGGAAGAAAAAATTGGCTGATCCAGCCAACGAAAACCTGGAAGCAGGATGAGGAAGTGGAGTTAAGCCTGCGGAGAAGAAAGCGAAGGAAATCTCTGTTCCGCCAATGTCAGAACAGGACGAACATGATTTACTTCAAACACCAGTGGGACCCCACGAACCCCCTGAAGTGCTGGAAGCCAGGAGACAAGCTCTCTAGAGGCAACAGCAACATCTATTCCGAACTCGGGAACATCTCCAAAAAACCCAAGCTGACATTAAGTTAAAGCAGGAAGTGTCGTGGATGTGTAAGACAGATGCCATGGATGGCTTAAGTTTGGGGCCGATGGACGCTGTAGGTATCCGGGGAGGGATCGCACGTCGAGTAGACGCGCTCAGGTAACACTGCAAACACCAAGAACTACCCAGGTTCAGGGCCCTCGTGTGGAGGTAACACCCCTACTCCTGCCTATCTCTCTGTATGTATAATCTCCGAGTATCCACAGTACAACTTTGCCTCTAAGCCGAGTAGCCACTCTGTTGCTCTCTCTCTCCCCAGTGCTAGCTCTTGTAATAAATGCGATCTGGGGCAATGTCCCTCGCGCAGGAGGGGGCAGCGCACCTTATATACTAGTGCCCAGCCGAGTAAACAAAGAATAAAAGGTACGATGATGCGACACCTCCACAGTGGCGCAGAGCACGCCTCCGGCTTCTCGCTGACGCGGGTGCGGGAAGTCGTCGCGCCGTCCGGCTGACAGGACTTGTCCACCCTGTCAGTCACACAGAGTAGGCCCCTCGACATGTCCTGTGCCCTCTGTCAGTGACAGGACATGACAGGCGCCTACCTCACTGTAGCCACGCCGTTGAGCGGATAATCATGTGCTCCGTAAGTTGAACTGCACGCCTGTACGGCTGCGGGATCTCCGTGATCTTGTTAGAACGGCTCCATTGACATCTTGCCCGAGTAGGATCGCAGCCCATCTACTCGGACCACCTGACCGCTACCCGGACGATCATAATCTTTCTTCTTATCTTCTTTTGGCCTTCAACACTTATGACCGAATAGAAACTACCGGGTAGAGGGTACCCGGGTAGCCGCCTACCCGGCCAACAGTACTCTGATCTTCATTTTACTACTTGCCTTACCCCTACTCGGGGGTAGCCCCCCGACATTAGTCCCCGAAGTTGGTAGAGTCCAGTGAACTCGTTCGTTGGGCCCTGCCAGTTTAAACCAAATTGTCTCCTCGAAACACTTTATCCGAGTTGCTCCTCAACTCGAATACTCAGAACCTTTTGTTCTCACTATTCTAAACAAGGCTTTGAAGGAAATCTGCCAAGTGCTGAGTAGAGCACTCCACACAGATCTCTGCTGAGAACCCAACACTTAGCGAAATTTCCACTCGATCCCGCTCAGTCCAGATCGAATCCATCTTCTCGTGTCGCTATCGGGCACGTGTCGCGCCCACGTACCCCCGACGCCTCGGTGCCAGGGATACAGCAGGCAACGCGCCCTTCACTGCAGCCAGGGCCCACAGCCCGTTAGGTCACCTCGGGTGAGTACTCGAAAGCCCATGATCCAGGACGTGGGATTAACTGCGCCCGTTACGCGCGCGTTTTGCGCTGTGTGCGTTTCTAACGGGCAGTTAACCCACGCCGCACGATCAATAGCCACGATCGATCCAGTAGTAACTGCAGCTCGCGGGGAGAGATAAATACCCCCGCGCCGCCTACCTTTTCTCTTTCCTCCTCACTTTCCAATCTCGTGCTCCCATCGCCTCTATCGCCGCCGTCGAGCACAGCGCCACCGCGAGTACTCACCGCGCCACCACCGTGAGATCTGAGAGCAAGAATCTCGGCACGCCATCGCCGTCATCCTCGCCCTCAACTCCGACGAGCTCTTCCTCTCCAACAGCAACCTCACTTCCATGGCCCAGCACGGAGACGAGATGGTTCCCGCCCGAGCCGGCTGGGAGGGCTCGGACGTCACCGCTGATGACTGCCAATGGCTGGTAAACACCCGTCGAGTCCTTCCCGGCGTTGTCTGCCGGCCTCCCGGCACCGAGCTCATCCCGGCACCAGAAAAGGATGAGTACATGGTATTCCTCTCCCACTTCAAACGCGGCTTCGGCCTTCCCATCTCCAAGTTCTTTTCGGATTTTCTCCGCCATTTCGGCCTTCAGCCGCACCACCTTCCACCAAACGCCATAGTTATGCTCTCCACACACGCCACCGTGTGTGAAGCTTTCCTGGGTGTCTACCCAACAGTTCAAACCTGGGCACGCTACTTCTTCCTTCGTCAACAAAGCGTGCCCAATCCCAACAATCCTCTCGTTCCCCGCACGAAGACCCAGACGGGTAGTGCGATGATGTTGCAGCGCCGCACCGGACACCACCCGAGAGTACTCGGGCTGGATACCATGTGCAAGTGGCAGCGCGGCTTCCTTTACGTGAAGAATGTTGCCGCCGAGAAGGGAAAGCCCATCGAAGACCGGATAGGGCTCCCCAAGTTTGTGAACATGCTGCCCACCGGGCAGAACTGGGGATACGATCCAAAGAAGACCGTGCCAGACGTCGTCCAGGTCGAGAAGCGCTTGACTGAGTTGGCGGCAGAAGGGATCCTTCAGGACGACCCAATCGCCTGCTGGATCTCGCGCCGGGTACTCCCGCTCCAGGACCGAGCACATAAGATGTGCTACATGGGAGGTCCTCGGGATTGTACCAGGACGACGACCTTCGAGCTCAGCAAGGCTGAGGTGGCCATCTAGGCCAGGTCTATTATGCAGACCACGCTCACCAAGAACTGGGCATACGGCTTCGTGCCGTATAGCCGCACCAAGAAGATCACCCAGGTTAGTGCTCTTCTCTGCACCTTTATTATTTGTAATTGGCACCGAGTAGAACTCCTCTTAGCTTTATATGCTTTGTATTTGCATGCTATGCCGAGTAGGAACCTTTAGCTTTGTATGCTTTATGTTTGCATGCTGTTCCGGGTAGACTCACTTAGCTTAATATGCTTTTTGTTTGCACGCTATACCGAGTAGAACCACTTAGCTTAATGTGCTTTATGGTTGCACGCTTGTTCCGAGTAGAACTTCTTATCCGAGAACTCAACTCACTGTGCTTGCTTGCACCAACAACATATCAATCGCCAGAGAGAAGAGGACAATGAGATCTTTGAGGCCAACTGGCACGATGACAGAACTGAGGATGATGCCAAGGCGTATGACACCCAAGATACTTTGTGTATACCTCACGCCATTCAGGCCGGTAAGTCCCGAGCTGACGCCTCTATTCGTATTGTTCCGAAGATGAAGAAGGTGACTTGGTTCAGCTTTCCGCTTACTCGCAGTCTGCTTTGCTTCCCTTCCTTTTTGTTGGTTCTGACTTCTCCCTTCTTCTCTACAGAGGAGCCTGAGTTGGACGAGTTAGAGGAGCCCGTGGACGCGATTCCGGTGTCCATGGCTGCTCCCACTACCCGGAAGAGGGCGGGCAGCGATGCACATGCACCTCCTGGCAAGAGGACCAAGAAGAAGCCAACAGTTAAAGTTACCACCGGCCGCCGAAAATGCGTCCCTACTATGGACGGGTAAGTGCTTCCGAGTAAACCCTGGTTCTCTGTTGTGCTTTTCCCTTCTCCCTTTTCTGCTTTCTTTCTGATCCTATTTCTTCTTCCAGCGCGTCTCTCGACGCTGATGTCACTGCCGCACCTCGTCCCAAGAAGAAAACAACCGCGCCCCGAGAGCAGCTTGTAGAGATCTCGGATGATGATGAAAACCAGGAACCACAGGGTAGGACGTGTGCGTCCTCCCCTATTGATGAAGAGCAAGATCTCGGCGCCGAGAACAATGGCGCCGGGGATGATACCGACCACGTCTCCGAGCAGCTGCAGCCAGAAGCGCAGCAGACTGAGCAAGATGTTGCCAACACCGAGAAGCCGCTAACTCCCCCAGCTGCATCGGCTGGGGAAGACACTGAACATGCTGCCGAGCAGTAGCAGGACACCACGGCCGTGGAGCGGCCAGACGCCACCACCGATCAGAAGCCCGAGACCCATGCTGCAGAACAATCCAACCCCGATGCCGAGGAGCGGGTAGAAGACGCTGCCGCCGCGCAGCACACCGAGGATCCCGCTGCCGTGCAGCGCGCAAAGAACTCCATGGAGGAGCCCTCCCGCGAGTACGCGGTGCAGCCGGATGCCGCTGCCGCCAACCAAGCAAAGGCGCCTCCAACTCACAAGGCACCTTCACCTGCCAAACAGGTGCCACCTCCATCTCAGCCAGCCTTCCAAGCACCTCCAACAGTTCCTCCGCCTTCTCGGCCAACTCCCACACCAAGCACCAAGAAGACTACCAAGACGGGCGCTGAACCAACCCGGACGCAGCCAAGACGCGCCGCCTCACAGGCTGGACAGGCGCTGCTGCCCTCCAAGCCGCAAGGCGGACAGCCCGGACAACCGATCAAGAGCACCCAGCTGACGCTCACTCAGAACAAGACACCGCCTATCCCAAACGTCATCCTGGTTCCCTCCGAGGTTAACCTTGGTCCTGTCGAGAAGCTGAGTGCTGGTGCTGGCGCCAGCGGGCAGCGCAAGTATCCTGAGTACTGGACAGATCTGCAGCAGCGCCACCAAATCCAGCTGTCCAAGGAGGATAAACGGCTAGCCGCTCTCAAAGAGCGCAAAGCCGCGGGAATATCCAAGTCCAAGGGAAAAAAGGATTCCTTGGTCATCAAGGAACTTTCTTCCCGCGGTGAAGACGAGGAGGTGCTTCCCGAAGAAGGCCTCGCAGCCATCTTGGACCGGGTAGGCCCCATCGAGAAGGCCTGGGATAGCAAAGTGCTCGGCAACAACGCCTGGGATGGTACCGAGTTGGGTAAACTCGACCATTACTGAACGGACTGGAACAAGGCCGACATCGGCCTTGTTGGCATGGCGGTTGCCGGCCCTTGCAGCACCTTGGCCGGAAAGCTGTTCGTCCTGCGCAAGAACATCGAGGACATCGAGCAAAGCTATGTGGTAAGTGTCTCTCTATTATTTGCATTTTCCGAGTTGCTGATTTCTTCTTTCTCTTAGTCATTCCCCCAGTCCCCGAGATTCGGGCCGAGTAGGTGAAGACTCAACCGAGTTAACATTTACTCGGGCCAAATCTTCCAGTACTCATACTTTCCTTTCTACTCTGCAGGATAGCGTCCAGAAGAGGACAAAGATTTTCTGTCAGCTTCTCTGGAACCATCGCCAAGCCAGGGAGCGGAACCAAACCCTGGAGGCTGAGAAAAAAGACAAGGATGCTATGGAGCAGCAAGCCCTGGAGCGCACCCTCAAGCTTTCTGAAATAGAGAGTAAGCTTTTAGCATCTCGGTTTATGCGTTTTGTACTTACGCCCGTTTTTTGCTTTTTGCTCAATTATTGTTTTCTCTGCAGGAGAGATCAAGGCTCTGGTGGATAGGCACCAGGATTGCGAGGTCTTCGCTGCCTCTGCACAAAGCAAGATCACTTCTCTGGAAGGTGAGTACTTTTCTCTCTTTTCTGTATTTTCCTTCTCTCTGCTGGCTACCCTGCTCAATGATGTTGTTCTTCTCGCAGAAGAATATAAGAAGTTCCGGGAGCAGCACCTGCAATGCCTCACTCCTGCCGAGGCTCACCAGCAAGTGCAGGCCCGGGAAGCGGAGATAGAGAAGGAGCGCAAGACCGAGAGAGCTGATTTCGAGAAGCTCCAAGTAGATCTCTCAGATGCACTCCAGACTGCCATCAACCACGTCCACGAGAAGCAAGAGATCGAGAAAACAGCTGCTGCCGAGAAGCGAGCACTCAAGCTGGAAATCACCATGCTCAAGGAAAGGAACCAAGCCCTCGAGGCGCAAATCACTGATTCGCGCCACGTCCATGACAAGTATCTCCAAGAAGGAGAGGACTGGAAGGTCAAGCTGGGAGACCTGTTGGTAGATATGGAATGTGAGTTGTCTCTGCACTCTACTTTGCTTAGCTTTCTCTTCTCTGCCTCCTTCTACCCGGTTTCCCTTCTTCTCGGTCACTGTTTCTGACTCAACTCAGATCCTTATGCAGATATCTTCCCGGAACTCCGTTCCGCTGGTGTACCTGTTGTGGACAAGGCAAGACAGGCTAGGCCGCCTCAGGTCTGAATATTGACAACACCTCCAGCATCAACGACCATCTCCTCAACCTCAAGACGCAAATCCGCTCCCTCAAGGGCCTAGGCACTTCCATGGTGTCTACTGGCATCAAGCTGCACAAGCTCTTCTGGCCCGAGAAGGACGTCCCGGAAACCTTCCGCGAAATTCTAGAGCGCCTGGATGAGGTTAAGGTGGAGCTCAAGAAGTGGCGTGCCTCCGCAGATCGGGCAGGAGCTGACGAGCTGCTGCACTTCATCCTGTCCTGGTACGAGAACCTAGATCTCGACAGGATTGGTACTCGCCGCAACGACTCCAAGTGGACCGAGCATCCTGATTGCGTCACTCGCCGAAAAGAGGTGGCCTATGAGCTCGCCTCCTACGCCGACACCAGCGTCTTCATCGATGGCCCCACCGAGCCTGACACGGATGCCGATGAAGAGGATGATGACGTGGATGATGAAGACTTGGCCGAGTTCGAGGAAGGTGCTGAGGAGGAGGGATCCGAGTAGGAGGAGGCCGAGAAGATGGAGGATACCGAGCAGCGAGGCGCATCCAAGGACTCCGGGTTGGGAGCCAACCCAGAGGTCGAGCAGCCACAGCCCGCTACACAGAAGGCTACCATCACCACTGAGATGGTGATCGAAGAGCCAACTCCTGAGTTGGACGCGGCTGGGGCTGCGACGCACGGTCTCTACCCTCTGCCCGGCACCCAATCCACTTCAGCCTTCGACACTGCCACGGACCAAATCTCTGCTACTCCAACCTCCACAGCTACTGCTTCCGAGTCAACTGCGCCTACCAACACCAACACGGACACTACTGCTTCTACTGTCGTTTAGTTCCTCCATATCTTATATCGAAACACTTATCAGATCCCCGGGATTCCGGGTGTAGATGTAATCGATACAATTATGTCCTTTTGCTACTCAGTTTTTACTTCAGTTAATGTTTTAGCAACTCTGGCTCAATGCCGGGTTGCGTTTCTATGCAAGTCCCCGAGTTGCATTTTTTATCCACTCATTCTCTTTGTCTTAGCTCTTACCTGCCACTTGTGGCTTTTTTGTTAGTCGAGTCACAAGATTTCAAAGTTTGAGTTTTAAATACTCAACCACTTAGAAAACTGCATGGTAATGCTAACCACCACTCAGCCGAAAAGAGAAAGCAGTAAAGAATACTCTACTCGGTTGCCACATGTTTCCTTTCCTTAGCCAATTTCCGTGTGTTCATTGACCTTTGGCTTGTTCTCTTGCTTGCCATGAAGCCGGGTTGCGGACAGCAGCAGAGTCGCAGAGTTGGCCCTTGGGTTTAAACACATTACTAGATATGCGCATGAAATTTTAAGTACGGCAACCGAGTAGACAAAGTAAAACATAGTAGAACAACACAGAGCAAATTTGGACAAGGGTAGTCCCCGAGTTTGAATTCGGAGTGCCGACTAGAATTTAACTCGGTTTGAGGAGATACATACAACTTTTTGTTCATGAATGAAAACGGCGGAGTAGAGCTACATTCCAGGGGCGCTTAGATTCCTCTCCAGCTTTATCCGGCCTGTTCTTCTGGGGTGCCTGTGCGTCAACTAGGTAGTAGGCATCATTGTGCAGAGCCTTGCTCACAATGAAAGGCCCTTCCCACGGAGGGGACATCTTGTGCATCCCGGCCGTGCGCTGCACGAGCCTAAGGACCATGTCTCCTTCTCGGAAAACCCTTGGGTTTACTTTCCGGCTATGATAACGCCTCAAGTTTTGCTGATAAATAGCTGAATGTGACATAGTTAAATCTCTTGCTTCTTATAGTAGGTCAACGTCATTTTCTCGAGCTTCTCTCGTCTTCGCCTCAGTGTAGAGGGTTACTCGGGGCGAGTCGTGCTCTAGGTCAGTGGGCAACACGGCCTCATCTCCATATACCAGGAAGAATGGTGTGTGTCCGGTTGATCGATTAGGGGTAGTCCTTAGACTCCACAACACCGCCGGCAACTCGTCCAGCCAACAACCAGGGGTTCGCTGTAATGGCTCAATCAGCCTTGGTTTTATCCCGGATAGGACCATGCCATTTGCTCTTTCAACTTGCCCATTGGAGGCAGGATGCGCAACAGATGCAACATCTAGCCGGATCCGCTTCTCTCTGCAGAATCTTGCGAATGCACCCTCAGCAAAGTTTGTGCCATTATCAGTGATGATGCTGTGCGGGTAGCCGTATCTCAAAATGACATCCTTCAGGAAACTCACAGCAGTGACTCCATCACACTTCCGAATAGTCTTGACCTCAATCCACTTGGTGAACTTGTCAACCATGACCAAGATATGAGTCATGTTGCCTCTAGCTGGCTTGAAAGGACCTACCATGTCCAAACACCACACAGCAAACGGCCAAGTAATGGGAATGGTCTTCAACTCGGAAGCTGGCATATGAATATTACTTGCAAATCTCTGGCAGCCGTTGCACTTTCTCACTATATCTTCAGCTTGCTTCAAGGCAGTGAGCCAAAAGAAGCCATGCCGAAAAGCCTTGTTGACCAGAGCCCGAGAAGAGGCGTGATGCCCGCATTCTCCTTGGTGTATCTCTATAAGAATTTCTTCTCCTTCCTCTGTCACAACACATCGTTGCAGCACGCCAGTAGGACTCCTTCTGTGCAGCACATTGTTGATGATCGTGTAGCCCTTGGATCTTCTCTATATCTTCCTGGTTGTGACCTCGTCACTCGGCAATGTGCCATCCGTTAGAAAGGATAATATGGGCAGAGCCCAACTCGGTGTCTCCCGGGCGAGAAACACTGGTTCGTCCACTTCTATTGGATCAGCTACCAAGACCTCTTCTGAGTTGGGGGCGAGTCCCCGAGTCCCCGAGTACTGAGAAATGACCCCCTCAATGAATGCGACAGTCCCCGAGTTGAATGGAGCAGTCCCCGGGTTGCAGGTGCCAGTCCCCGGGTTCTCTTTTGCTGCCTCCCAGTTAATCTCCATGGGCACAGCTTCCTCTCCTGGCAGAGATGGAACAAAGATAGACTCCGAGTTGGGGGATGGCTTGATGGATGGCTTTCTCAAATGCTCCAAGGCAATCCCAGCCGGGATAAACTGCCGAGAAGACCCCAACTTGGACAGTTCATCAGCTGCATCATTCTCATCTCGGTGTATATGATGAAATTCACACCCTTCAAAGAAGCCAGTCATGGTTTGCACCAGAAACCGGTAGGATGCCATGTTGGCATCCAAAGCATCCCAGGTGCCGGATACCTGCTGAATTACCAAATTCGAGTCGCCATAGCATACGATACGCTGCACCCCAATCTCCTTGGCTACCCTCAGACCATGTACCAGTGCCTCATACTCGGCCACATTGTTAGATGCTTTGAAATGAATCTGCAGTACATACTTGAGTAGGATTGCAACCCATCTACTCGGCCACATTGTTAGATGCTTTGAAATGAATCTGCTGTACGGCTGCGGGATCTCCGTGATCTTGTCAGAATGGCTCCATTGATTTCTTGCATGAGTAGGATTGCAACCCATCTACTCGGACCACCTGACCGCTACCCGGATGATCATAATCTTTCTTCTTATCTTCTTTTGGCCTTCAACACTTATGACCGAATAGAAACTATCGGGTAGAGGGTACCCAGGTAGCTGCCTACCCGGCCAACAGTACTCTGATCTTCATTTTACCACTTGCCTTACCCCTACTCGGGGGGTAGCCCCCCGACAGGAAGAAATCGAGGTGTACGAGAGAAGGAAAAGATCTGGCATTAAACGTACACGGTTACCCGAAATCGCAAGACCGGAAGTACTGCCGCCAAAGGAACGGTTTCAAAACCCGGCCTGGCAAACGCAAGTAAACGGCACAGATGCCAGGGGCGAACCTATATACAAAACCGCAGCAGAAAACGCGGAAGCTGCGTTCGCCATCCTCAACAATGACATGTACTCCAATGGCGAAAAACTTCAAGGGGTGTATGCTTTCTTAGGAAATGCATTGCAACTTTAATAGCGAGGACAAGCAAGATCAGGGAAGTTGCATGACAACTCAGCCCTATGCAAAACAGCTACTTGCGCTGCTGGAGCACCTGGACCTGAAGAACCTGGAGATTCAAGTAATTCGAAAGAGAAGAAAGACGATCCGAGAAAGGACAAGAAAAAACCCGATAACAAGGACGCAGCGTCCAGAGCCGGATCCCATCTGCCGAAAGATGGAATTAATCCCCGAGATCGGGAAGAACAAAACCGAAAGGACGGAAAAGCAATGCCGCCTCCGAGACGCCCTACTGAGAAAGCGGGAAGACACGACATTCCTCACAGGCGTGAGAGATCCCGTACACCCCCTAGGAATAAGGAAAGACACGGGAGTAGAACTCCACCTTATCCCAAAGGGCACGATAACGGAGGAAATAGAGACAATCCCGAAAAAGCGTGATCGCGCAACAATGGAAAAGAAAGGAGCATATCCTCTTCTATCCATTCAGCCGGTAGATACTCCGCACACATTGATAGAGCGGAAAGAGATGACCTATACTTCGGACCTAAGTGTTTCACTGACAGGATCCGAAGAATAACTCTACATTCTGGCTTCGCCAAAGTTGGTCCAACATATCAAAAATATACCGGAAGTACAAACCCGGATACCTGGCTCTCAGACTATTACACAACCGTCCAGATTAACAATGGGACAAACCTAGAGGCAGTAAAATTCCTCCCCCTTATGTTATTGGATGGAGCCAGAGATTGGATCAACGGGCTTCCGTCAAGAACTATCGATAGCTGGGATGATATGGCTAGAGTTTTTACTCAGCATTTTCGGGGAACGTACAAACGGCCCAACAGCATCAACCAGCTAAACCGCTGCACCCAGTTTGAAGATGAGCCATACGTGGACTTTATCTCAAGGTGGACTGCAATGAAAAATAGCTGCTCTGGAGTAACTGACGTACAAGCAATGCATGCTTTCGTCAATGGCTTAAAACCCGGACTCGTACCGTTCATGATCGGTTCCAAAAAGCACAAAGATCTCGGATCTATGCTTACAACCGCAAATGAGCACGCAGCGGCCGAAGATGACATCAGAGCGAGAGGTGGCAATATTGACACTTTGATTCAAGACAAAAAGACCCCTCGTCCTAAGAAAAAAGCAACTCCAGAAGCACAGCAAAAACCCAAAGAAGTTAACATAGCCTTTGGAAGAGAAAATGGGAGAAAATGGAAAGGACGAAGCACGGAACCGATCAACTACACAAAAGAAGAGTGGGAAAGAATAAAGTCGGAAAACTGTGTCCACCATTCGCAATTTGGGAAACCCACCCATACTAACGCACAATGCCGGCTTAACAAGCATATGAAAGGCAGTGCAGGATCCGGAAGCAAAGGGAATATGTCCAAGAGGAAAATTTCCAAGCAAAAACCAGAAGCTGAAAAAGAAGACAATGAATCGGACACTGACGAAAAAATCCAGGAAAACAGCGAAAAGGCGAGTCTAAGTTTCCGAGAGTTGAAGGAGAATGCAACCTAACTTTCCTGGCAACTCCATCAGCAAAGGTGGCAAAGAGAACACTTCGAGAAATAAACGCGGTTGTCCTACCAACCCCGAAATTCTTGAAGTACTCAAATACACCGATTACCTGGGATCAGTCTGATCATCCCGGAAACATCCCAGAACCCGGCACACAAGCTCTAGTTGTAAGTCCTGTTCAAAACACTAGGCTAAAAAGAGTGCTAATGGATGGAGGATCCAGCATCAACATAATGTACCTGGATACATTGAAGCATCTGCGAATCTCCGAGACCCAGCTCAATCATAGCAACATACGTTTTCACGGCATCGTTCCTGGCAGGCAAGCACGATCCCTAGGAGAAATTTCCCTAGACGTAACCTTTGGAGAGATAGAACATTTCCGGCAGGAAAAAGTATCCTTCGAGGTTGTGCCGTTCGAAAGTGTGTATCATGCAATACTCGGACGTCCAGCTTTCGCCAAGTTCATGGCAAGAACATGTTATATCTATAACAAGCTGAAGATGCCAGGGCCAAAAGGAGGAGTAATCACCATAAATGGAGACTTCAAATTGGCAAACGAGCTGGAAAAAGAAAACGCCCTTTGCGCAGAAAAGGTGATAGAAAAGGAAGAATTGAAGGAACTGGCGAAAGAAGTATCGCCGACAGAAATGCCGGCAGGAAAAGAAAGCCAAAAGCCGACAGACAGCTTCAAATCTTCCGAGAATACAAGACAGGTTATCCTAGATCCCAAAGATCCGACAAAGTTTGTCGTAGTGGGAACTAGCATGGCCGACAAATAGGAAAGCGAGCTCATCAAGTTCCTCCGTGAGAACTGGGATATTTTTGCATGGTGTCCAGCGGACATGCCAGGCGTACCCAGGGAACTTGCTGAGCACCAACTCAAGGTAATTCCAGGATCTAAACACGTCAAACAAGGTCTCCATCGATTTGATGGAAGAAGACGGAAGGCTATTGGCAAGGAAATTATCCGGCTATTAGCAGCTGACTTTATCCGGGAAGTTATACATACTGAATGGTCTGCAAACCAAGTATTAGTCCCGAAGAAAGATAGTATTGTTCTTAGGATGTGTATAGATTACACCGGCCTGAACAAATTGTGTCCAAAATATAGATTTGCGTTACCGCGAATCGATCAAATAATAGATTCCACTGCTGGCTCTGAGATTTTATGCTTTTTGGACGCTTATTCCGGGTACCATCAAATACGTATGAAGGAAGAGGACCAAATCAAAACCTCCTTCATAAGCCCATATGGAACATACTACTACATAACCATGCCTTGTGGCCTGAATTACGCAGGTGCAACCTACTAGCGTTGCATGCAACGATGTTTGCATAGTCAGATTGGCAAAAATGTTCACGTTTACTTGGACGATATTGCCGTTGTTTCCATGGAAAAGGACACGCTCCTTGAAGATTTGCGAGAAACCTTCAAAAATTTGCGCACTTATAATATGAAGTTGAATCCATTGAAGTGCGTATTCGGGGTTCCCTCAGGAAAACTTCTAGGTTTGATCGTTTCTCACAGAGGAATAGAGGCAATCCTAAACATCTCAAGGCCTACGTGCTTCAAAGATGTACAAAGATTGACGGGTTCTGCAGCTGCCGTCAGCAGGTTTATAAGCCGGCTAGGAGACAAAGCTCCGTCATTATACAAATTGTTGAAGAAATCCGACAAATTCGAATGGACAGAAGAAGCGGACAAAGCATTAACCCAGTTAAAATAAACCTTGATGAAAACTCCGATTTTGGCATCGCCAAAAGACGAAGAACCCATGTTACTGTACCTCACAGCAACAAACAGGGTTATTAGCGCAGTGATAGTTGTGGAAAGACGGAAAGACGATCAAACCATATCAGATCAACATCCGGTGTATTATGTAAGTGAAGTTTTTTCCGAGTCCAAGCAAAGATACCCGCACTATCAAAAACTGGCATATGGCGTATTTTTCGCATCTCGAAAACTCCGTCATTACTTCCAAGGACATTCCATAACAGTGGTATGCAAAGCACCACTAGGGGATATAATCAACAATGCGGACGCAACAGGCCGAGTAGCCAAATGGGGCGTAGAGTTGGCTGCGTTCGACATTAAGTACCAACCCCGGACGGCAATAAAATCCCAGGTGTTGGCAGATTTCGTTGCTGATTGGACAGAAGCAATGGAAAACACACCAATGTCGGAGTCGGAATACTGGGTTATGCACTTTGATGGATCCAAGATGAAGGAAGGCGCTGGAGCTGATGTAGTCCTAAAATCCCCCAGTGGAGATACAATGGAGTATGTATTACAAATACACTTCAACGCCAGCAATAATGTGGCAGAATACGAGGCTCTGCTTCATGGCTTGCATATTGCAAAAGAAATAGGTGTCAAACGCATCTTATGCTATGGTGACTCAGATTTGGTACAACATCAGCTCAACCAAACATGGGACGCTAAAAGCCCCATCATGGCCGAATATCGGAGAACGGTGGACGAGTTTGCAATTTGCTTCCTGAGATTTAAAGTACTTCATGTCAAAAGGGAAGAAAATTGGAATGCGGACGCATTAGCCTGCATGGTCTCGGAAAGAGTGAAAACACTGCCACCAGGTGTGTTTGTCTAGCATTTGCACGAACCATCCATAAAAGGTGGAGATGTCGACTATCCTCTAGTTTCCGAGTCAATTGAAGTCCTGCTCGTTAACCCGGATTGGACAATTCCATATCTAAACTTCTTAGTAGATCAGAAGTACCCGGATGGAGCAGACGAGGTCTTGCAAAGACAAATAAAACGTCGATGCAAAGGATACACGGTAATCAATGGTTCCCTGTATAAACGCAGCACTACCGGAATTTTTCTGCGATGTATTTCGTCAGAAGAAGGCCGAGAAATTCTGCAAGAAATCCATGCTGGAGATTGCGGACATCATGCTCAATCAAAAAACATAGTTAAGAAAGCATTCCGTGTAGGGTTTTTTTAGCTAACAGCCAAGACAGACGCCGAACACATAGTCAATACATGTGCCGGATGTCAGTATTACGCCAAGCAGACGAATATGCCAGCCCAAGCACTCAAAACTATCCCTATTACATGGACGTTTGCGGTCTGGGGGCTAGATATGATGGGACCATTCAAAACTGCAAGAGGTGGACTTACACATCTACTCGTTGCAGTGGATAAGTATACCAAGTGGGTGGAGGCAAAACCCATCAAAAAACTTGACGGTGTAACAGCCAGAAATTTCATCATTGATATAGTCATGAGATACGGCGTTCCACACAGCATAATAACCGACAACGGGACAAATTTATCTATTGGAGAGTTGGCAAAATATTGCCGACAAACAGGAATACGTCTAGATCTTGCATCTGTGGCACACCCACAATCCAATGGACAGGTTGAAAGAATGAACAGCTCAATCCTGCAAGGAATACGCCCAAGACTCGAATCTCCTCTTCATAGAGCAGCTGGAGCATGGGTGGAAGAGTTACCCTCTGTGCTTTGGAGTATTCGAACGACGCCAAACAGGTCAACAGGGCAAACCCTGTTTTTCCTAGTTTACGGCGTGGAAGCAGTCCTTCCAACGGACATGATCTATGATAGCCCAAGAGTGCAGGCTTTCGATGACTCGGATGCTGAAAGCGCACGACAGGATGACGTCGATCTCCTATAAGAAGAACGAGAACTTGTGCTTCAAAGATCTGCCATTTATCAGCAATGTTTACGACGTTACCATAGTCAGAAAATCAGGCATTGTTCTTTCAAAGAAGGTGACCTAGTGCTAAGATTGGTACAACAAAGAAAGCACAAATTGGCCCCAGTTTGGAAAGGACCATTCGTCATCAGCAAAACTATGAAAAATGGATCATACTATCTTGTAGATATTCGAGACACGGAAGACGATCCCGAAAAGCCGAATTGCAAAAGAAAGAGAAAGATAGATGACGAACTAGGGGAGACCAAAAGACCCTGGAGCATCCAGCAGTTACGTCCCTTCTATACTTAGTTCAATTTCTATGTAAACATCTTTGAAATCATGAAATAAAGTTGTCGGAATTCATACATTTATGTTTTTTACATGTTTATTATAGTAAAGCATAACTCCATCTTATCTATTTTCCAATGATCTTTCAAAATACTCAATTTTAACCCGAATTGTGCCTGCGTGCTCGGTGTTAAAAAACTGAATGATTTTCAGCCTAAAAATGGCTTAAGGAAATCCAGATTGTGTCTGCGTGCTTGAGTTTCATTCAAAAAATTCCTTGCTTTTCTCTAAGTATTATCTTATTGTTTTTATGCTAGGTCGCTGGAGCTAGTAAGTAAAAATGCCTTTAGTATGATCCATGTTTCCGAGTTTAGACTGATTGGTTAAACCCAGTCACTTGGCATGAAGATTAAAAATACTATCGAGCCATTTCAAACACTAAGGACAGTTAAAGCATATAAACCAGAGAACTTAAAAGATAAACGAATAAAAACCCGGAAAACTTGCAAAGACTAAATAATATTGCTGCAAAAGCGGAGTACTTGTTTATACAAAAGAATAGAAAGCATCACAATAAGTTTACATTGTAAGATCAGTAATGCTTCTATTTCCTATCTTCTACCCAGGACAAGGCATCTCCCTTCAGGCATCCGAGTCGTCTTCACTGCTGGATTCCTCGGGAATTTCCGGAATAGTTTCCTCCGGGTAGAAGGTGGAGATGTTGACCATGGTGGCGATCTTGGTGGCGTGACCTTTGATGTCGTCAAAGATGCTGGCTCGCTATGCGTCCGTGTATCCTTGCGGAATTCCGGATACCACGTGCCAAGATTTGGCATCAGGGTAGTGCATACGCATGAGCCCTAGAGCCATGCGCGCACCACCACGCGCCGCGGAGCGTAGGATGGACTCCGTGGACTCCGCTACCTCCACGATAGCTTCCGAAAGTTTTGCAACTTCCGAGAACTCCCCAGACCTGGAAGGAAGGCATTTGTTGACCAGCAACATCCCCGCACGCAGGCACAATACGGGTTTTCTCAATACGAGTAAGCTGGGGGCTATCTCCCGTTTCAGTAAAACACAAAAAGTGTTAGCAAAAACAGAGAAAGATGTAAACATGGGAAATCCGGTAGAAGGTAAAGTACTTACCGAGAATTTTTTCCATCTCGGCGCCCTCCTCCAAACGTTGGTTCAAGGAATTCTCCAAATCTTGGATGGTGTCCTTGTCCTTGGCTGCTTGGCTGGAGGCGGTGGACTCGGCAATGCCAACGGCCAATTGGCTGGCCTCCAGGTCCTGCTGCAACTTCATATTGAGCTTATGAAGATCCAAGTTTTCCCGGCGTAGGTTCTCGGCATTGCCTGCATCTTCAGCAATTTGTTTGGCTTCCGCCAAAGAAGCTGAAAAGCAAGTAAAAAGACGAGTTAGAAAACTCGGAAAAATTACTTAGAAAAAATTACACAATTGGAAGCAGAGAAATATCTTACCTGCTGATTCCTTCAGCTGCAGCTAAATGGATACCAGTTCTGCCTCCTTACCCTCAAGAATCGAAAGAAAGGATTTCACCTCCTTGTTCTTGATGGTAAGTTTGTTGAAAACTTCCAAGTTAATGTTTTCAGCGATTTGCTGAAACACGGAAAAGAGACAAAAAATGCTTAAGTTGAAAACAAGCATAAAAGCGAAAAAATCATTAAGGCAAAAGCTTGCATTTGACTTATTGCTTGGGGGCTAGAGGTATTACCTGGCTCATCCGCTGCAAACCTGGCCAGGTTTCGTTGAACTCTTTTGCAAGCTCTGCAAAAAGAGTCCCGACGTTGCTAAGGCCCTCATGAATGACCTTGAAATCCTTATCAAAAGTGGGAATGGGATCTTCCTCAGCTGGCTGAGAAGGACCTCCCATTTCCGGGGCCACCCTTTCCCTCGTGTCCGTTTCCGTCACAATGGGATGGCTGGTCTGCTGGGTTTCTTCGTTTGTAGCAGCAGCATGTTCTTCTGTAGCTGCAACTGGAGTATCTGGGGCAGTTGCAGGAGAAGGGTGTGGACCTCTTTTGGCCATAGACTTAAACCTTTTTAGCATTTTAGGATTCAAGGTTGAGGGAGGCAGGCTAAAAAGAGAAGTACCAGAGAATTAAAAATCCGAGACAAAGGAAATAAGTTCCGACAAAAATTAGCAAACCCGGAAGTCAAACCTGGAGATAGCGACGGGGACACCGTCAAGATCGATTACTTCCTGGGAGGCGGAAATCTTCTTGCGTTTCCGTCCACCTGCGAAGTTGGCACGCAATGCGTCCAACTCGGCATCAGTTGCAAGGTCCGACTCGGGAAGATCGAAGATCTGTCAAAAAAGACAAAGTCCGGGTTAAGACAATTATCCGAGAAAGAAAATAACGTGAAACCCAAAATGTAATAGACGTACCTTTGGAGCCGGGTTAGTCGCTGTGTACATCGGCCGACTTTCTTCATATTGGGCGCGTGCTGCGACCAACTGATTCACGCGCTTCCGCAAATCCTTCGTCGTCAAGGATTTGTCCGTCGTCCGCATGGCGTCCGTGGTTCCCGTGTAATCGCATAAGAGCCAAAGGTTGAATTCGCCTCTCTAACCAGCATAGAACTGTATCCATGCCGGTCAGAGGTGGATCGGAAGTGACGAGTTTGGCGATGCACCGCTTAATTCTAAGAAGATCTGGCGGCAGGGTTTGCACTGCTTCAATCGCCCAGTTTTCCTAGGGAGTGGCGGCAGTGTTGGCGAAAGGTGGAATCCCCGTTGTTTTTCCAGGGAATGAGACGTCTGGGTGGTAGAAGAAGGAACCCGTCCAAAATTTGACGGATTCCGAAGTTTTTATCTTGGGGAACCAATCTTCCCTGAATCTACGCAGGGTGAAAGAAATGGTTCCGCAAGTTGGGAGTGTGCCCTCTGAGGGGTTT
Organism: Alopecurus myosuroides; assembly: GCA_028641055.1. Classification (NCBI taxonomy): domain Eukaryota; kingdom Viridiplantae; phylum Streptophyta; class Magnoliopsida; order Poales; family Poaceae; genus Alopecurus; species Alopecurus myosuroides. The sequence continues at coordinate 265,365,981 of CM054058.1, forward strand.
CGCTTAACCCCGAAACAGTACATCCAGAAATCTAACCTAGGGGCTATTCCTAAATACCCTTCGAAGAGGACCTGGAACTCGGCTAAGTAGAGAATGGAATTAGGTGGCAAGTTGTGAGGATGGATGTTGTAATGATTGAGTACCTGGAGGAAGAAGGCGGACGGCGAAAATCCCATACCTCGTAAGATATGAGAAGTGAGAAGAACCCGCTCTCCGGCCCTAGGTAAGGGCTCGGACTCTTCCTCCTCGCACCGCCATTTCCCTTTCTCTATCAACCCCTCCTTCTCCATTGTCGGAAGAAGGGAGGGAGGAATATTGCACCGGCTCCAATTGCCGGAAGTTCCGCCTTCTTCCTCGGTTCCGGCGGCGACGGCCGCAGCGGCGAGCTCCTCTCCAACGAGAGTGATTTTTTCCTCCGCCGTTTCGGGAGCGAGAGGCGGAGGCGGCGCAGAGGAAGACCCGGACAGGTTATCGGCCGCGAGATGCAGATCCTCGCGGGCCTGGCCTCCGGAGATGTTCTCCGGCATGTCGACGGTGGCGCGGCTCGGTGAGTCGAGCAGCGGATCCATCGAATTGATGATGTCGTCGATGTCCGTGGCAACGGAGTGCTCCTGAGACGCGCATGGTGAGTCCATTCTTTGGCGGCGCGATGAGGACCTCTAGCTCTCCGACGAGAAGTCCAGGAACGATGCTGCGCAAGCACGGGCTCTGCTTTGATTCTCACTGGACTGAGGCTCGGGGGCAATGGCGCTTGAGCTGGAAGGTGAGAGGAGAGCGGAAGGATTGCCCGAGGGGATGAAGTGGGCTATTTATAGCCGGAAATCCTTTACGATGCGCGCTAACGACACTTTTGACCGTTGGATGATCAACGCGTGTCACTCGCCGGCAAATTCAGGAAAAGAATCGACAGGTGATTATGGCTATCTACTCGTTTCCCATGAGAATTTGTCAGAGATACGTTTCAGGGTTTCACACTCGAAATCCAAACGTCCCTGACATCAGCACGATTTCATCGCTGACGTAGGAAGTTCCTTCTCCACGAAGGCTTGGATTTCCCGAAATCCGAGTTTCGTGTTAAAGCATGATTTGAAGGAAAAGAAGAATCAAGACGAAGAGCCGACATTTCTCGGAAAGAATGCAATTTGACGAAAAACGGCGATTCGGAGTCTTAATCCTTCTTGGGGGATACTATCGAATATATACCAATTAGGGGTATATCAGATGGTGTCCTAAAGTGCCGGATTACCAGGGTGGCCTGAATGGTAATGGATTACGGTCCATTAGGCGGCCCAGTAACCTGACGCGCAGAAGCCGGATTCTAGAAGAACCCGGACCATGGCCCACGTGGTACGGCTTGGAGTAGAAGGCGGATTCTTGCCTGCCAAGTTAGAACTTACCGTAGTCTTCTAGGTTTCCTTTTCTGTAAGCCCTAACCCGGCTATTATATAAAGCCGGACGGGAGATAAGAAAAAGAGAGACAATAAGCTAGAGGCTAACTCGCCGAGAGGTTGATCCTTGTCGAGTAGCTAAACCTAACTCACATTGTACTTTGTATAAATCAGGATTCAACCCTGATTTAGTGAGATTGCAGGAGTAGGAACACCGCCTAGTTGCGACGTACCGAACCTGGGTAAAACCCTGGTGTCATTGTTCGTCATACAATCACGTCCCCCCATGTCTCTATCGGTAGTCTCATGGCACCCCCGTCTATGAATTCTACTACGATGTCTCGACAAACCAGAAGGAAAAAGGCGCTAGATAGTGGAGAAGGAGAGCCCTTGCAAGCAAGTGTGCAACCACCAAAAAAAGGAAACGGAACAAGATTGAAATTACAGATTGTCAAGCTGAAATGGTTGTTACTCTCAAATCGGACAAGTGGTTTGTGACTAGTATTCATATGGATCATAACCATGAGTTGATCCCACACGAAGAGACTAGGTTTTTAAGAAGACATAAACATATGACAGATGAGGAGAAGCTATTTATCCGAACTTTCAACTCAGTAAAGCTCCCAACTCGGAAAATCATGGCAATCCTTTCTTATTTGAGAGGAGGTTGCTTAAAGGCTGTGCCATATACAAAAAAATATGTGAGAAGCCTTAGAAGTGCAATGAGAAGAGAAAGCAAACTCAATGACATGATGCAAGCTCTCGATTATTTCAGGAAAAAACTGTCAGAAGATCCTAGATTCTACTATGCTTTCAAGGTTGACAAAAACAACACCGTAGAGGATATATTCTGGTGTGATGCTATTTCTAGGTGAATGTACGAGATGTTTGGTCAATGCATAAGTTTTGACACTACCTTCAAAACAAATAGGTATAACATGCGACAGGACATGGTGACAACTGTCTGTTTGGCTGTTCTATTCTTCAAAATGAGGCAGTGGATACATTCAAGTGGTTGTTTGAAACATTTCTACATTTCATGGGTGGAAAGAGTCCAATGACAATTATCACAGATCAAGATGTTTCTATGAAAATAGCTATCCCTGCCATCTTTCCTAATGCAGTCCACAGGAATTGTCTATTTCATGTTGTACGAAAATCTGAAAAGAAACATGCAAGAAGCTTCGGGAAAATAGCAAACTTTCACAATGAATTCAAAGATGTTATTCATATGTCCTTGATTGTGTCTGAGTTTAATCTTCTTGGGCAGCAATGATAGAAAAATATCAGGTTGGTGGTCTGAAGTACTTGAAGACAATGTGGGACATGAGGCACCGATTTGTGCCCGTGTATTTCAAGAATGATTTCTTCCCGTTTATTCACTCGACAGCGAGGAGTGAGGGTACAAATGCGATATTCAAAGACAATGTTGGATCCACATTCAGTGTTAGTAGTTTCCTCTGTGAGTGTGACAAAATTTCAGAGAACATAGAAGAAAATGAGAAGGAGCAAGATTCTGTTACTAGGGCAACTACACCATCATACTGGTGTGGAGGTGCAACCGGGAAAAGATATAATCGCAAGATATTTTATCGGTTTCAGAAACAACTAAAGTTTACTTCTAAACTTTTGGTTGATGAGGTTGAGAGGAATGCCCGGTATGAGGTTTACAAGTCAAACTTGGCTGCAGCTAACGATTTCAGGTCAAGGCGATATGTAGTGCTAGTTGACATGAGCAGAGAAGACTTTGTCTGCATTTGTTCGAAGTTCAACAAGGATGGTATTTTGTGCTCCCATGTGCTTAAAGTTCTGGTGCATCTAAACATTCAAGAGATACCGGAGAAGTATTTTCTTGATAGATGGAAGCCAAGAGACAAAAAGGAAGTCATAGATATGTTCTACAATGTACCTATGCAACTGACATCGGACTGCAGCCAGCTCAGGTACAATGTTCTATCAAAAGTCTGCCTAAATGTAGCATCTGATGGGGCCAAGACCAATCAGAAATACTTGTTTGTTACTGAGGAGGTTAAGAAAATTGCAGAAAAGTTAGATGAAATTACTCTGGCTGAAGAATCAAAACAAGCAAGTAATGGAAACACCGACGAAGGTGTAGTTTGTTCCTGAGAGTGCAGTTGATTATGGTCACCTAAACAATCCAAAAGTTGTGAAACCAAAGGGTAGGCCGTCAGATGCAGAGAAGAGGAAGGCAGGAAAGGGTAATGGAAGATACAAAACATTTGCTGAGAAAATGTTCGCAAGAAATGAAATTACGTGCAGTCATTGTGGTTCAAACGAACATAACATTCAAACTTGCACAAATTTGCACTTGGATTCATCTCTGTTTGTCAAGAATAAAAAAACTAAGAAGAAAGGTAAACAAAACTAAAAAGTTCAGTTTCCTTAAAAAGTGTAATTTTCTAGCTTTTTATAGTACTGTTTGATAGGTCACTTGCAAAATTCTAACTATAACTTACTTACTCCAACTCTGGCCAAAATTTCAGCACAGAAAGATAGGAAGGATCAAGAAGGTGAAGGAAGTCAACAACTGTAAAGGATGTCACAAGTGAGATTATGCAAGAAGGGAAAGGGCAGGGGAAATGCCACGAGAAAATAAGGGAAGCGACAGAAGAAAAGCAAGACAGAGGAGCAAAAAAGATAAAAAAGCCAGCTGTTGCAAGTTGAATAAAAACAAATTTTCACTGTCATTTTTTAATCTCAGTTGTTGGATTACTTCTTATAATGTGCAACAAGCTCATGACCATTGTGTCTACTATTGTAAGCATAAAAAATTTATGTTCATGCGACCGATTATATATCTCTTTCAGTGTAAAACATGGAATAAAAAGGTTACCGATAATTTAGAACACATTCAGTCATATGGTCAAACAACTAAATAACTGAACTTACAAAAGTATGAACTGCCTCTAGCACTACTATATCATCCTCACATACATATGGATCCTACAATTTAGAACACATTAAGTGAAACAACAAAAAAGAAAGGAACATAATACAAATTAACATCAGAAGTGTCCATAAACTTGATATTTACCTCATCACTGTCAACGGAATGAGGATTATTCTTCTCCATGGTTCTTTCCCCTATAATGTTTTCCTGATAAAAAAATTAGACCCAAAATAACACATTTCAGCCTCCATAGTCGGTAAATATCTGATATTTAACTGTTGCATTCATACAAACCCCAAAACAGCTTCATACATGCCTCATGAACAAGAACTAAAAAATATACAATCTTAAAATGTGAAACAGCTGCAAGCACAAGGAATGACACAACCAGACACACAAGGGAAATTTCAGCTGCAATTATCACAACGTACTTACTCCAAGAAGTGCAGAAGCAGACAGATAAAAAAGGACATTCAGGTGCAGTTATACCTCATGAACGCACACTAATTCTACACTCTGAACGTGCAAAAATCTAGCTACCGAAAGAAGGGTACAAGCACTCAAACACGGGGACATTCAGCTGCAAATACACCTCCTTAACACACACACTATTTCTACAATCCAAACGTGAAGAATGCTACATACTCCGAGAAGGGCATAAGCACAAAGAAAATGAACCATGCTGCTACACACAGTGATTATATATATCATATAGCACATATTTACGCAAGTACTTCTCACTTAATTCAGGACACAACAGTCTGCGGCATACGGATTGATTGAGCTACTATCTACTAACTACAAAAATTCATTTTAATGCTATCCCCTTCTCTTCTTGTCCTCTTGTTTTCTAGCTCACATCTGCCTGGTGTATGTCCCATGAACCTGAATTACAAAAACAAAATGAATCGAAAAAAAACATTGCAACTCACAAAACTGCGTTTTTGAAAAACAAAAAAAACGACAAGAGAACAACTAGTACAAATGTGTAACATTCCAAGTATGAAACATCCCTTAGAATGTTTGATTTATTGTTTTATTTCAAGCAATGCATCATGTCATCATTTCATTGCATTTGTTTTATTATTGTTTGCATTGTTACTATTTGTTTTGCATCTGTTTTATCCTGTTTTCTTAATCAAACTCAAACAAATTTCAAATGGGTATTTTCATACTTGCTCTGTTACAACTCTTGGAATAAAAATAACAAATAAAAACAACCATTTTATTCCTTGTTACTCACTCATTAAGTTGCTGGTTTAATCAAACCATTAATTCAAGCAATTAATTCCTAAATCATTTCTAAATTCAAACCAAGTCTCAAACACAGTACTCTTTTGAATTCATAAAGTTCACCACCCATTTGTACTCTTTAAACCATTTTTAAACCTAGGGGTAACCCTATTGAAAATGATTCTGTTTTCTAGTTTAAGTAATATTGGAAATTTCAATCATTTTGGTTCAATTTTCAAACAGCAAGCAAATGTTTGAATTTTTGAAAACAGAAGCCACCAAGTGTTTGCTTTTGGCCTAAGAAAACTCCCCAAATTTTTTCAAATTTTTCTATAAACTAAAACCTAGCTTTTTCTTCCAAAAGCAAAACTACAAAAAAATAAAACAGGAAAAATAAAAAAGAAACAAAACCTGCAGCGCGCGCGGCAGCTAACGCAGCCCAGCCCAACCTAAGCCTAGCGCGCGCCAGCCCAGCCCGCCTAGCTCCCCCGTACCGCTTCGCGATTCGTGCGGATGTTCTAATCGCCTTCGTCAAGCGGTACGGCAGAGCATCGGAGGCATCCACCGCACCCCCGCGGCGACTCCGGCGGCCCCCGAGCGTCCAGCGGCCTATAAGTACGAGCCCTAGCCCCCTGGCAGTGCCCTAGCTTCTAGGTCTTCCTCCTCCCACCGCGAGCGCCGCCATTCTCCCCCTCTGTCGCCAATTCCTCCCCCCTCTGAATCTCACCGGCGGCCACCTCCTCTGAATCCATCCATGGCGCCGCCACTCTCGCCTCCTACCTAGCCTCTAACCTACGGGAACCACACCGCCTCTCTCTCCTCTCTCTGCTGGACATCCAATTACCACGGGTAAGCCCCTAATTCGCCGCCGCGATCTCTTCCCTCTCCGGCCACCGTGCCACCATTTCTGAACCCGATGATCTCGTCGACGTTGCAGAGCTTCTCCCCACCGATCGTTTGCTGGAAACGCGTCGCCTCGTCGTCCTCTACCCGCTGGACACCGTAGCCACTCCGGAGGAGCACGGGATCAACGGCGTCGTCTTCGTCTTCGCCGCGGCCACCGTCGTCAGCAGAACGTCACCGTCGAGCCGCTGCTTTGACTACGCCGGTGGTGAGCCCCGTCCCCCTCGAATCTTTCCTTCTGGTGCATCGCCACGCATCAGTGCATCTGCACAACATCCAGCACCCGCTCGTGCACGTCCACGATCACCGCAACGCCGGCGAGCCCCTCTGTCTGACGGACGAGCAAACGTTTGTTCGTCAGAAATTTCAGTAATTTGGCGTTGAACGTTAACCTGTATCCATCCCCTTTACTGTCAAACAACTGCCCGCAGCGCAACTGGTTGCGTTCCTTCTGAAACTCGCGCAGGTCGCGGGTTCGATTCCGCGCTGCCCCGGGAGAAATCCCACCTTTTTGCTTTTTTTCGCTGACAGGGAGGGCCCCCTGTCAGCCCCTCTCGCTGCCACGCACACACACAGTGCCACGGGGCCCCCTGGCAGCGTGTGGGTAGACCCACTGCACGGTAACAAATGGTTAAAACAAATCTGTTTATTTCTATTTCTTTTTAAATAGCAGAATAAACAATAAACTTTAAAAATCAATAACTTTTAATCCATGGTTCTAATAAATAAAAGTTATATATGTTTTCTGTTCAAAATTTAATAATCTTTCCAACTGTTCCATTTGTGTTCTGTTTTGAGTTTTCAAAATACATTTAAAATTCAAATTTGAATAATTCAAATGTAATTTGCAATAAGTCATAAATAATTCATACTATTTCCAAATAATACAAATAAAATATGTTTTTCATACCATTTTGAATATGCTATTCAAATATAAAATTTGTTTCCTTGTTTGAATAATTTAAATTGCCTAAATAATTTAATACTTGTTTAATTCAATTAAAATTGATAAAAATCATAACTTGCTTAATATAAAATATTTTTGAACATGCAAAATATGTTTTCAAACCACCAAAGTGTGAACTTTGCAAATGTGAATTTGAAATTATGTTTTGACTAAATAAAAATTCAATAAATATTCAAACTTGTTTTAAATTCAATTCAAACTTGTTTAATATTGTTTAATTCATAATAAATTCATCCTAATTCAAATTTCAATATGTGAAACATGTAATCCAACTAAAATTTGATGTTCTTTTCAAATATAAATTTTTTTAATTGTTTTGCACACTTTAAATTGGTGAAAACAATAATTGTATATGTGGCATGTTTAAGTAACCAAAATTTTCCAAACTTAATAAATAATTTCCAAACTTGTTTTATTCCTTTTCCCTGGCATCTATCCTTGTTATTTATTGTTATTTGTTGTTATCTTGTTATCATCATCATGCATGCATCATGATAACAACTTTCACCTAATAGTTAATTATAAATCATTTGTTCCACTTATTTCAATGGATCCTTTTCCATATGCAACCCTTGCATATGGGTCCATTTAATTTGTGTTATCTTGTTAGCTAATTTATTTTGATGCACCCATTAACTTGTCATGCATCATATTGATTGTGCACAATGCCATGAACATGATTGTTTACATTCCTGTTGTGTTTGTTTGCTTCTTCTCGAATAGACGACGACGTTGAGGCAGACGACCTTTACAGCACCCCTTCTGAGGATCTAGCTCAGTACCCGGCTGTTGAGTTTGCAGGCAAGTTAGCACTCACATGAACCATTGTGTTCCTTTCAACCCTGGTTACCGATACTTTCCGTTGTCTATACTTGCTAGCCTTAGTGGTAGATGTTTCTGTTACGAACCTATCACATGAATCCTTTAACCCTGATATTGCCTCATCACCCCTCCTACAACCCTGCTGATTGAGCCAGTGTCTTACTAGCATGCTTAGGTTGTTTTGCTCGAGTCTGTTACCCGTTACTTTCAGTTACTATATTTCATTATGTTCTGGGGGCTCGATGTTTAATCAATCAATCAATCATGCTAATGTTATTACTTCATAATAATTTGATGATAAGGCACCGGCAGGAGGCCCTGTGTGGTTTTGAGGCCTGCTAGTGTCGACCCTAATAGGAAAAGGGTCTTGTCTACTGATCCATGATGAGCGCACTACCCGCGTGTGGGAAGCGAGTATGGGCGCCCCCCCTCAATTTGATTCGATTCGCATCTCGTCCAAATCATCTCATTTAGTTCGTGCTTTCTATTTGCCGCATGCATGTTTTTGCGAGCCCAGCGCAGGGTGGAACTTTTGTAGTCGGCATATAGGGGGACACGGTCTTAGAGTGCTATGAGGGTCCCTTTTCTTCGGGGCTTGATTAGCCGTGCGCCCAAGGTGCTTTGGTCTTGATGCGGAGAAGAGTTGAGTTGTGTTGAGTGCCCCGCTTGGTGGGAGGCATCCCATCTGGCGGGTTATTCATACGTGTACGGCCAAATTGGTGCAACCCTGCAGGGATAATCTTCTCGAGAAGCCGTGTTTTCCGCGGTTATGGATTACTTGGTGAAAGTACTGGCTAACAAGTACTCAGGACAACTTAAACCTAATGATTCACAATCTCACACCCCATGATTACAATTTGACTAGTAATAGGATTATTATCACAACAACTTGTTTCATCTTAATCCAACTGTGTGAGTTATCCTCGGATTGCTTCTTTGGATAAGGGGCGAGATCCAGGATGGGTTTGTTTGATGTTATCTTTCAGTTGGTTACAACCCTCGATCTTATCCCCTTTCTGATAGTTGGACATGATAGAAACTCTGTAGTTGGTTAGCGCAGCCAGTTGCAGCATCTTATATATACCCTTCTTTCCGTTGAACCCAAGTCATCTGTGCTTGTGTTGACGGGCTATACTTTGGTGAACTGTGAGTCTTGCTTGCCAGTACTTGGATGTACTGACCCCGTTGGGGCTGTGGTTTACGCAGACTACGACTACGGCTACGATGACCACCAGGATGGCTACTTCGTGGAGTTTGACGAGACTGCAGACGAGTAGTTAGCTGGACCAGGGCTGGATCCAGGACCTACGTGGATGGGCTTCGTCTTCTTTATTTTCTCCGGCTTCTTAAGCCTGTTGGATTTGTCTGTACCCAGACACCTTTGATTGCTTCCGCTGATGTAATGAATGCTATGTTGGGACATGTGTCCTCTGGATGATTGTATTTGCTATCTCTGCCTTAGTGAAGGCCAGTTGCAACCTTATTTCAATCTTTTGTGTCTTAGAGATAAGTTGTGATCATCATTCGTTCAAAGCTGTTGACGTACCGTGCGTGATTGATATGAAGTACGTCGACAGTAGTGCCTATGACTTCTAGTGGATAGTTTACATCGACGGTGGAATAGCAGGGCTTGTGTTGTCGCGCCTAAGCGCAGGCCTACCAGGAAGCTGGGACGTGGGAGCAGTTATGCCCCATAATCCAAGCACCTGCTATCCAGTTCGTACGATGAGTATCCCTTAGAAGCCAGGGTGCGACAAATGGTATGAGAGCCTGTCTGCCTGTAGGATCCCTTTTTACTGGTCGCAGTTGAGTCTAGAAACTATTTTGTAGCTATATAGGAAAAATGAAACGTGAGAGTAGGAATTCTGCCATTTTTCTTCTTTCCCCACCCACCCACCCTTTTCTGGTAAGGAAGTGCAACGTTGTTTTCTGTTCTCACCTAAACTTTCAAGTTAGGATTTCACGTGTTTTGGGTTCTCCATAGTACCTCAGGACTTTTGGTCTCGTTTTCCTGATGTTGCTTCAATATCATGTTCTTTTCAACATCCTTATCGTCCGTTGAACCTTGTTGTTGTTTTCCACATCCTTGTTCTTCTACCGGAGTCTAATCAAAACTTCCCCGATCATCTGCAGATGGATCTCAGGTTCTACCCGCAGGTGGTTCGGATGACTCGCTGTGAGAGCACCGCCGGTTATCCGGAGATGCTGAGAGACATGGTTACCTATCTGGGGTTCCGTTGGGCACCAGAGTACCAGGTCTACGAGCAGCAGCGAGAGTTTGACCAGACCTCCTACCGGGCTATCGTCTACATTCTGTCGGATGATGGCAGGAGCATTGTCCACCGCTACGAGGCAGTAGGTTCCACAGTGGATATGGCCGTGCAGCAGGCAGCGTACGTGAGTCTCACCGTTCTCCGGGCTGACTACTGGGGGTTTGATGATTCCATCTATCGTCACATCCCCCGTGGTTACATCACGGCAGCGGGAGTTCACTTCACTGTCCACCGCGACCTGGATACCTACGAGTCTGATAGCTCCAGGCCGCACACCACTGCCCAGTTCGTGAGGCACAGTGACGCAGTTGCTTCCACACTTTCTCAGGAGTTAGCCTCAGTCAGGGAGCAGCTCCACCTTGCTCTCACCCGTCTGGCGACGTACACCACAGACTTTGTTGGAGACGAGCGCTTTGCATGTATCGTTCAGACAGCTGGGTTACCGCTGCCAGATGCTGGAGGTTACGAGCCGATCAGAGGCCCACTTCTCGACCTCGGAGCTGGTTACACAGGGATTCCCCGCTATGGAGCACAGGGAGATGACGCTTTCTACTTCACCACACCGAGAGTTGCTCTCAGAGCAGTCCCGCTCTACGTGGATCGTCGTCATACCTACTTCCGGGGGATTCCTCCGCACCGTATCTCTCGTCGTACTACTCGCCGCCGTCCTGCGTGATGAGCATGGGAGTACCGATGTATCCATTCCTAGCTATGTTTAGTTATCCTTGTCTTTCGAACCATGTATTGGTCTGTTAGATATTCTGATGTATTTGAACATGTGATGATGTACCTGTTGGTTATCTATTCATGCGTCGGAATAATCTATCTTTCGGTTACCAAGTCTATCCTTTTCTGTTGTTGTGCTAAAATGAATTTCTGTTCAGGATGCCTCCAACCAGGAACAACCCGCCTCCGCCACCACCAATGGGGGAACTGTTAGCTCAGATGACCCAAGTGGTGACACAGATGGCCCAGATCCAGGCTAACCAGCACCACAACCAGAATGCTCCGCGAGTCAGCATTAAGGAGTTTCTGAGCGTGGGGCCGAGAGCTTTCGTGGCAACACGTGAGCCTCTGGATGCTGATGACTGGATCAGGGAGATCAACAGGGCTCTGGAGATAGCTCATGTTGCTGAGGAAGATAAGGTCAAGTATGCCACCTACCTACTGAAGGGTCAGGCAGCTACTTGGTGGGAGAACTACCAGACCATGAGAGCTGGCTATCCTATCACCTGGGGATGTTTCAAGGATGCCTTCCTGAAGCACCACATCCTGGATGGTCTCATGGAAAGGATGCGTGAGGAATTCTGCTCTCTCAGACAGGGCAAGCTGGACGTCCTCGGCTACCAGAACGAGTTCAATCGTCTCGCTCGGTACGCTGGTGACGAAGTGTCCACTGAAGCCAAGAAGATGGCAAGGTTCCGCCGAGGTTTTAACCCGGAACTGAAGTACGCTCTCACCAACATCAAGTGCAAGGACTTCGTGGAGCTCGTGAACACCGCGCTCAATGAGGAGAATGGGCGCAAGGCGTTCGAAGAGTCGCGCAAGCACTCGCGTGAGGGTGGTTCCTCCTCCAACATGACCACCCCTCCGCAGAAGCGCCGCATCTGGGTGCCAAATGGTGCTGTCACTCGGGCTCCAAATGCCCAAGCTTCTCCAGGCTTTGGTCCCCGCCCACCCAACCCATCTCAGATGCAGGGTCAGAGGATTCCAATGGGGCAGCCAAGGCCAGGTCCTCCTCGTGTCGTCACTTGCTTCAAGTGCAAGGAGACTGGGCACTACGCTGATAAGTGCACTCAGAAGCAGCTACCCCTACCTCCTCGCCCCAACACCAACCAGGCAATGGTTCGTGCTCCCCCGGCTAAAGCCTTCAACTCCAACAACAGGCCTGTCGGGAGGAACGCGAGGGTGAACCATATCAAGGCCGACAAAGCTGAGGAAGCTGCTGACGTCGTTCTCGGTATATTACCCGTAAACTCTATTCCAGCTAAAGTGTTGTTTGATACTGGAGCATCGCATTCGTTCGTGTCAAAGATCTTTGCTACAACGTACAATTTAGCTTTGGTTCCACTAAGCAATCAAATCTATGTGCACTCTCCGGGAACTAAAATGATTACTTCCAAGATAAGCATGGACAATCAGATCCTAATTGGAGGTCGCATATTCCTTGCTTCACTCATGTTACTGGGAAATTCTGACATTGATGTCATTCTGGGTATGGATTGGTTGAAGACCCACAAAGCTAAAATTGACTGTGCTCAAAAGTCAATAACTCTATCTCACACTTCAGGCCAGATAGTCTATTCTCCATATGGATCAAGTTCTGTTCAGCTGTTCAACCTAGATGCCAAACCCCTTCCTGCAATTGAAAATGTTCCGGTGGTTTGTGAATTCCCTTACGTCTTTCCAGAAGAGTTGCCAGGGATGCCCCCGGACAGAGCAGTTGAGTTCGTGATCGAGCTTGAGCCAGGTACTGCTCCAATCTCTAAGCATCCATATAAGATAGCTCCTCCTGAACTGAAATTGTTGAAGGAGCAAATCGATATGTACATGGAGAAAGGTTACATTCAGCCTAGTTCCTCCGCTTGGGGTTGCCCAACTCTGTTTGTTGCCAAGAAGGATCAAACAAAAAGACTCGTGGTTGACTATCGTCCTCTCAACGAGAAAACCATCAAGAACAAGTATCCAATTCCTCGTATCGATGATCTTTTTGATCAACTTGCTGGAGCCTCGATATTCTCAAAGTTGGACTTGAGGATGGGTTACCATCAGATAAAGATCAGAAAGGAAGATATTCCTAAGACAGCTTTCACCACTCGGTACGGTCTATATGAATACACCGTCATGTCCTTTGGTCTCACCAATGCACCGGCAACGTTCTCAAGACTCATGAATTCTGTCTTCCATGAATACCTCGACAAGTTCGTTGTGGTATATCTTGATGACATTCTAGTCTACTCAAAATCCGAGGAAGAGCATGGAGAACACCTTCGTCTCACTCTCATGAAACTTCGCGAGCATCGTCTGTATGCCAAGTTTTCCAAATGTGAGTTCTGGATTCCAGAAGTTGCATATCTTGGTCATATCATCTCTGCCAAAGGCATTGCCATTGATCCTGAAAAGGTTAAGGCAATTGTTGACTCGAAACCCCCTAAGACGGTGAAGCAAGTCAGAAGTTTTCTTGGCTTGGCTAGCTATTGCCGTCGTTTCGTCCAAAACTTCTCCAAGATTGCTAAACCTCTCACTGATCTCACAAAGAAGGACAAAAAGTTCGTTTGGACTCCACAATGTGATGAAAGTTTCAACCTCCTGAAGACTAAACTCACTTCCACCCCAGTTCTGGTTGGCCCAGATACTACCAAACCTTTCCAGATATTCTGTGATGCATCTCTCCAAGGCCTAGGAGCAGTTCTTATGCAAGAACGTCAAGTTGTGGCTTATGCTTCACGTCAGTTGAACACACATGAGCAAAACTATCCCACGCATGATCTTGAACTTGCAGCAGTAGTGTTTGCCCTCAAGAAATGGAGACAATACTTGTTGGGTAACAAAACTGAAATCTTTTCCGATCATAAGAGTCTGAAATACATCTTCACTCAGCCAGATCTGAACCTCAGGCAAAGGAGATGGATTGAGAAGATTAAAGACTTTGATCTCACCATTTCTTACACTCCAGGCAAGGCTAATGTTATGGCCGATGCTCTCAGTCGGAAATCCTATTGCAATAATCTCATGATCATGGAAAGCCAACCTCCACTTCATGAAGAATTCCAGAAGCTGAACCTTGGTCTTGTCCCTGAAGGATACCTTGCTAGCTTGACAGCCAGTCCAACTCTCGAGGACAAGATTCGTTCTGAACAACTTCGTGATACTGAAATCAAGAAGATTGTGGAGCACATCAAGGAAGGCAATGATAAATTCAAGTCCTTCTCAATTGATGACAAGGGAACTGTGTTCTTCGAAGGACGCATTGCAGTTCCTCAGATTCAAAGTCTCAAGGATATCATTCTCAAGGAGGCTCATGAAACTCCTCTATCTATCCACCCTGGAAGTACAAAGATGTACCAGGATCTCAAGACTCTGTATTGGTGGTCTGGCATGAAACGTGAAATTGCTCAATACGTTTCTGAATGCGACGTTTGTCAACGTGTTAAAGCAGTCCATCAGAAAACAGCCGGTCTACTCCAACCTCTGAAAATTCCTGAGTGGAAGTGGGACATGATTGAAATGGACTTCGTTACTGGGTTTCCAAAGTCCAAGAAGGGCAACGATGCAATCTTCGTTGTTATTGATCGTCTCACTAAGGTTGCTCACTTCTATGCTGTAAAGGAAACTATCTCAGCTAGCCAGTTAGCAGAGCTCTACACAGCAAAGATTGTTCCTCTTCATGGTGTACCATTGGAAATAAGCTCAGACCGTGGAAGTATTTTCACTTCTCATTTCTGGAAGAGTTTTCAAGAAGCATTGGGCACTAAACTTCTGTTCAGCACAGCTTATCACCCTCAGTCTCAGGGGCAAGTCGAAAGAGTCAATCAGATTCTCGAGGATATGCTCAGAGCATGTGGTCTCTCCTTTGGCATGAAATGGGAGGATTGCCTTCCATATGCTGAATTCTCCTACAACAACAGCTACCAGGCAAGCCTAGGCATGGCACCATTTGAGGCACTGTATGGTCGCAGATGCAGGAGTCCAATCAATTGGTCTGGAGATGGTGAACGTTCACTGTTAGGCCCTGACATTGTTAAGGAAGCCGAGGAGAAAGTTCGTATCATTCGTGACAATCTCAGGATTGCTCAGTCTCGTCAGAAGAGCTATTATGATAGCAAGCACAGGGATATGATCTATGCACCTGGTGATAAGGCATATCTCCGTGTAACTCCCCTCAGAGGCACTCATCGTTTTGGTGTGAAAGGAAAGCTTGCACCAAGATACATTGGTCCTTTCAACATCCTCTCAAGACGTGCAGAGAATGCTTATCGTCTTGAACTTCCAGAAAAACTATCCAAAGTGCACGATGTGTTCCACGTGTCACAACTCAAGAAGTGTTTCAAAGATCCAGATCGTGCAGTTGATCATGATTCCATTGAACTGCAAGATGATCTATCTTATGAGGAGCACCCTATTCGTATTCTCGATGAGACCGAGCGTAAGACTCGCAACAAGAGCACCAAGTTCTTGAAAGTCCAATGGTCGCATCATTCCGATAAAGAGGCAACGTGGGAGACCGAAGAGGATCTTCGCAAGAAGTATCCGGACCTTTTCACATCTCAGTAAGGAATCTCGGGGCGCGATTCCTTCAAGGGGGGGCGTTTTGTAACATCCCAAGTATGAAACATCCCTTAGAATGTTTGATTTATTGTTTTATTTCAAGCAATGCATCATGTCATCATTTCATTGCATTTGTTTTATTATTGTTTGCATTGTTACTATTTGTTTTGCATCTGTTTTATCCTGTTTTCTTAATCAAACTCAAACAAATTTCAAATGGGTATTTTCATACTTGCTCTGTTACAACTCTTGGAATAAAAATAACAAATAAAAACAACCATTTTATTCCTTGTTACTCACTCATTAAGTTGTTGGTTTAATCAAACCATTAATTCAAGCAATTAATTCCTAAATCATTTCTAAATTCAAACCAAGTATCAAACACAGTACTCTTTTGAATTCATAAAGTTCACCACCCATTTGTACTCTTTAAACCATTTTTAAACCTAGGGGTAACCCTATTGAAAATGATTCTGTTTTCTAGTTTAAGTAATATTGGACATTTCAATCATTTTGGTTCAATTTTCAAACAGCAAGCAAATGTTTGAATTTTTGAAAACAGAAGCCACCAAGTGTTTGCTTTTGGCCTAAGAAAACTCCCCAGATTTTTTCAAATTTTTCTATAAACTAAAACCTAGCTTTTTCTTCCAAAAGCAAAACTACAAAAAAATAAAACAGGAAAAATAAAAAAGAAACAAAACCTGCAGCGCGCGCGGCAGCTAACGCAGCCCAGCCCAACCTAAGCCTAGCGCGCGCCAGCCCAGCCCGCCTAGCTCCCCCGTACCGCTTCGCGATTCGTGCCGATGTTCTAATCGCCTTCGTCAAGCGGTACGGCAGAGCATCGGAGGCATCCACCGCACCCCCGCGGCGACTCCGGCGGCCCCCGAGCGTCCAGCGGCCTATAAGTACGAGCCCTAGCCCCCTGGCAGTGCCCTAGCTTCTAGGTCTTCCTCCTCCCACCGCGAGCGCCGCCATTCTCCCCCTCTGTCGCCAATTCCTCCCCCCTCTGAATCTCACCGGCGGCCACCTCCTCTGAATCCATCCATGGCGCCGCCACTCTCGCCTCCTACCTAGCCTCTAACCTACGGGAACCACACCGCCTCTCTCTCCTCTCTCTGCTGGACATCCAATTACCACGGGTAAGCCCCTAATTCGCCGCCGCGATCTCTTCCCTCTCCGGCCACCGTGCCACCATTTCTGAACCCGATGATCTCGTCGACGTTGCAGAGCTTCTCCCCACCGATCGTTTGCTGGAAACGCGTCGCCTCGTCGTCCTCTACCCGCTGGACACCGTAGCCACTCCGGAGGAGCACGGGATCAACGGCGTCGTCTTCGTCTTTGCCGCGGCCACCGTCGTCAGCAGAACGTCACCGTCGAGCCGCTGCTTTGACTACGCCGGTGGTGAGCCCCGTCCCCCTCCAATCTTTCCTTCTGGTGCATCGCCACGCATCAGTGCATCTGCACAACATCCAGCACCCGCTCGTGCACGTCCACGATCACCGCAACGCCGGCGAGCCCCTCTGTCTGACGGACGAGCAAACGTTTGTTCGTCAGAAATTTCAGTAATTTGGCGTTGAACGTTAACCTGTATCCATCCCCTTTACTGTCAAACAATTGCCCGCAGCGCAACTGGTTGCGTTCCTTCTGAAACTCGCGCAGGTCGCGGGTTCGATTCCGCGCTGCCCCGGGAGAAATCCCACCTTTTTGCTTTTTTTCGCTGACAGGGAGGGCCCCCTGTCAGCCCCTCTCGCTGCCACGCACACACACAGTGCCACGGGGCCCCCTGGCAGCGTGTGGGTAGACCCACTGCACGGTAACAAATGGTTAAAACAAATCTGTTTATTTCTATTTCTTTTTAAATAGCAGAATAAACAATAAACTTTAAAAATCAATAACTTTTAATCCATGGTTCTAATAAATAAAAATTATATATGTTTTCTGTTCAAAATTTAATAATCTTTCCAACTGTTCCATTTGTGTTCTGTTTTGAGTTTTCAAAATACATTTAAAATTCAAATTTGAATAATTCAAATGTAATTTGCAATAAGTCATAAATAATTCATACTATTTCCAAATAATACAAATAAAATATGTTTTTCATACCATTTTGAATATGCTATTCAAATATAAAATTTGTTTCCTTGTTTGAATAATTTAAATTGCCTAAATAATTTAATACTTGTTTAATTCAATTAAAATTGATAAAAATCATAACTTGCTTAATATAAAATATTTTTGAACATGCAAAATATGTTTTCAAACCACCAAAGTGTGAACTTTGCAAATGTGAATTTGAAATTATGTTTTGACTAAATAAAAATTCAATAAATATTTAAACTTGTTTTAAATTCAATTCAAACTTGTTTAATATTGTTTAATTCATAATAAATTCATCCTAATTCAAATTTCAATATGTGAAACATGTAATCCAACTAAAATTTGATGTTCTTTTCAAATATAAATTTTGTTAATTGTTTTGCACACTTTAAATTGGTGAAAACAATAATTGTATATGTGGCATGTTTAAGTAACCAAAATTTTCCAAACTTAATAAATAATTTCCAAACTTGTTTTATTCCTTTTCCCTGGCATCTATCCTTGTTATTTATTGTTATTTGTTGTTATCTTGTTATCATCATCATGCATGCATCATGATAACAACTTTCACCTAATAGTTAATTATAAATCATTTGTTCCACTTATTTCAATGGATCCTTTTCCATATGCAACCCTTGCATATGGGTCCATTTAATTTGTGTTATCTTGTTAGCTAATTTATTTTGATGCACCCATTAACTTGTCATGCATCATATTGATTGTGCACAATGCCATGAACATGATTGTTTACATTCCTGTTGTGTTTGTTTGCTTCTTCTCGAATAGACGACGACGTTGAGGCAGACGACCTTTACAGCACCCCTTCTAAGGATCTAGCTCAGTACCCGGCTGTTGAGTTTGCAGGCAAGTTATCACTCACATGAACCATTGTGTTCCTTTCAACCCTGGTTACCGATACTTTCCGTTGTCTATACTTGCTAGCCTTAGTGGTAGATGTTTCTGTTACGAACCTATCACATGAATCCTTTAACCCTGATATTGCCTCATCACCCCTCCTACAACCCTGCTGATTGAGCCAGTGTCTTACTAGCATGCTTAGGTTGTTTTGCTCGAGTCTGTTACCCGTTACTTTCAGTTACTATATTTCATTATGTTCTGGGGGCTCGATGTTTAATCAATCAATCAATCATGCTAATGTTATTACTTCATAATAATTTGATGATAAGGCACCGGCAGGAGGCCCTGTGTGGTTTTGAGGCCTGCTAGTGTCGACCCTAATAGGAAAAGGGTCTTGTCTACTGATCCATGATGAGCGCACTACCCGCATGTGGGAAGCGAGTATGGGCGCCCCCCTCAATTTGATTCGATTCGCATCTCGTCCAAATCATCTCATTTAGTTCGTGCTTTCTATTTGCCGCATGCATGTTTTTGCGAGCCCAGCGCAGGGTGGAACTTTTGTAGTCGGCATATAGGGGGACACGGTCTTAGAGTGCTATGAGGGTCCCTTTTCTTCGGGGCTTGATTAGCCGTGCGCCCAAGGTGCTTTGGTCTTGATGCGGAGAAGAGTTGAGTTGTGTTGAGTGCCCCGCTTGGTGGGAGGCATCCCATCTGGCGGGTTATTCATACGTGTACGGCCAAATTGGTGCAACCCTGCAGGGATAATCTTCTCGAGAAGCCGTGTTTTCCGCGGTTATGGATTACTTGGTGAAAGTACTGGCTAACAAGTACTCAGGACAACTTAAACCTAATGATTCACAATCTCACACCCCATGATTACAATTTGACTAGTAATAGGATTATTATCACAACAACTTGTTTCATCTTAATCCAACTGTGTGAGTTATCCTCGGATTGCTTCTTTGGATAAGGGGCGAGATCCAGGATGGGTTTGTTTGATGTTATCTTTCAGTTGGTTACAACCCTCGATCTTATCCCCTTTCTGATAGTTGGACATGATAGAAACTCTGTAGTTGGTTAGCGCAGCCAGTTGCAGCATCTTATATATACCCTTCTTTCCGTTGAACCCAAGTCATCTGTGCTTGTGTTGACGGGCTATACTTTGGTGAACTGTGAGTCTTGCTTGCCAGTACTTGGATGTACTGACCCCGTTGGGGCTGTGGTTTACGCAGACTACGACTACGGCTACGATGACCACCAGGATGGCTACTTCGTGGAGTTTGACGAGACTGCAGACGAGTAGTTAGCTGGACCAGGGCTGGATCCAGGACCTACGTGGATGGGCTTCGTCTTCTTTATTTTCTCCGGCTTCTTAAGCCTGTTGGATTTGTCTGTACCCAGACACCTTTGATTGCTTCCGCTGATGTAATGAATGCTATGTTGGGACATGTGTCCTCTGGATGATTGTATTTGCTATCTCTGCCTTAGTGAAGGCCAGTTGCAACCTTATTTCAATCTTTTGTGTCTTAGAGATAAGTTGTGATCATCATTCGTTCAAAGCTGTTGACGTACCGTGCGTGATTGATATGAAGTACGTCGACAGTAGTGCCTATGACTTCTAGTGGATAGTTTACATCGACGGTGGAATAGCAGGGCTTGTGTTGTCGCGCCTAAGCGCGGGCCTACCAGGAAGCTGGAACGTGGGAGCAGTTATGCCCCATAATCCAAGCACCTGCTATCCAGTTCGTACGATGAGTATCCCTTAGAAGCCAGGGTGCGACAAAATGGTTGTTGAAAAAGTAATTGGATGTAATTGCTTAAATTGAAAAATTGTTCTTACAGTAGGTTTGAATCCCATGAGTGCTTCCTTCATCTCATTTGCCACGTTGTACTTGCAGAACATCATGTCATTGGCAATTTGTATGCGGATTTTAGGAATGTCCCTCGATGAGTACAAGCCCATCAAGTTTCTTCTTGGTGTGAAAAGCTCCATATTCTTCATCACAAAGATGTCGCAGTGTTTGCTGTTTTTAGTAGAAGCATTGTCAAACGTTAGAAGTTTATATATGTGCAACAAAATATAAAACAGAGCAACTATGTAAAAAAATAGATTGCAAAAATGAGTGGATACAAAGCTTGAAATTGACCGAAATCAACCTCTTTTTGATTTGTTTCGTTCCAGATTTGTATGAAGTTTTTTATCTGACAAGGAGAAAATTCATTTTAAACATAACAGAAATGACAAAATTGGAAAACATAGTTGGTGAAAACCTAACTTATATATAACAAAAATAGAAAAAATAACATATTTTAGATTTGTACCATCATGTTATCAGCTTCCTTGTGTAACTTGGATTCATTGTTGAAGTAGGAATCCAGAAATATAAATTTCTTGTCTCTTATGTCCACAGTGAATAGAAACCAGTGATCACAAAAGAGAGATGGAAAATGTAGCTGTCAAAGTAAAACAAAAAGCTCATTTTAATTTGTTAACATAATATCAAGTGGGGGGAAAAGAAAACAGACTGAATTTTGTAAATAGATTTGAACTTGGAAGTTTTCAATAAAGAAAAACATAAATTAAAGTATAAAAACTTGAACTAAAATTTACCGATTCAGTTAAGTGAAGTTTCCTAGCCTTCCCAGCACCTACAAAAGCTTTCATAGCTTCCTGTTTATAGTAGAGTCTTCTACCTTCATTTTCCCCTTTCTCTAGGAAGAACTGATGTTTACAGTCGGCAAAATTTAAACAAAACATCCAACAGAAAAGAGCATAATTTCATGCAATTGCTTAAACAAACTTAAGAAAACTTTAAATAAGAAAGTAAGCATAAATTCCTACACTTGAAGTGTGAAAAAGGGTGTGTCTATTTGAATCTTTTGGGTGCTTTTCTCTGAACTGGATACAAGAATACAAGTTCATGACCCAAGATTCTACTACTCCTCTTATTTTCATTTAATTACCAAATGTTTCCATAGTGACTTTGCAATTATCAAAGCCTATTGCATGTTCATTGTTAGAAAAAGTAACATATTAATAATGGGTTAAGTCTACAAAAGAATAAACAACGAGAAAAACCCACTAAAAAATAGTTAGGCACTAAGAAGAGAAAATGAAGGGCACTTACTATTTGTATTTTTTCCATGTTTGCAAGACGAACAATCGATCGGTATTGTTGCGTTTCTAGGTCTGTCGGTTCATAACTGCAGACATTTACATCGAATGGTGATGATACATATCTACTTGGCTGAACCATCCTCCTTGGGGGCAGATGTGTTTTATATTGACTCATTGATGATGAGCTTCCCATGGGCATGTGGTTGGAAACAATTGTCTGGTCATAGATATAATCAATACTCTCTGACTTGTTCTTCCTAATTGGGCTGAGTTGATGTTCTCCGATATATACCTCTTCTTCAGTTTCTTGAGATTTGATAGTTGGGCTTGCTTTCTTCACACCCAAACAGAGTACCTCAGGTGACTCTTGGGAGCTCTGTTAAAAATACACAAAAAAAATAGTCACTACTGGTTCTTTCAAACAGTAGAGAAAAATAAAGGAAAATGGATAAGACTGTAAAGATTACAAAAAAAACATGCATAGACTTACGAGTACAATGGTTTCCTTTAATTTAGGTCTGCCTGGTGAATACATTGGTGACCTTGGAGAACCAGGTAAATTATCTAAGTTTAGTGCTGCCTGTTCTGAAACCAGGGGCTCTTTCATATTTTCAGACTCAGTGACTTCTCTCATCTTCAGATTTCTTAATGCCTATATAAAAAAACAGACTCAACTTAGATACAAAAAAAACAAAATTGTAATTTGGAATCGGATTGGAAAGTATGAAGGCTTAAAAAAATGATTCACCTGATTCCTTGGGCTTGCAAGCCAACTAACTTCAAAAGGTACCGATGGCTGACCATCGTCTATCTGTTCAAAAACAGAAAAATTTACAAAACAATTAGCAGTTTGTTATGACATGCTAAGAACAAATAAAAATATTTCTAACAAGGAAAAGAAATAGACCAACCCTAATTGCACATTTGCATTTGAAAAACAAGCACCTAGGCCTTACTTCCACATATGCAAAAAGAAGGAAAAATGTCCCTAGCCCCCCCCCCCTAGTTGCACGTTTCTGATCAGAAAAATGCAACTAGTCCTTACTTGCACATTCCAGAATAGAAACATGCAGGTAGGCCTTACTTCCACAATTTCAAAAACAGGGGAACAGACCTAGGCCCCTGGTTGCACGTTTCTGACCAGAAACATGCAATTAGGTACTACTTGCACAATTCCTATCAGAAAAGTGCAACTAGGTGCTACTTGCACTTTTCCGGTTGGAAAGATGCAACTTGCACAATTCCTACCAGAAAAGTGCAACTAGGTTCTACTTGCACTTTTCCGGTTGGAAAGATGCAACTTGCACATTTCCGACCAGAAAAATACAACTAGGTGCTACTTGCACTTTTCTAATTGGAAACATGCAACTAGGACCTAATTGCACGTTTCCAATCAGAAAAGTGCAACTAGGTGCTACTTGCACTTTTCCATTTTGGAAACATGCATGTATGTCGCACTTGCGCATTTCCAATTGGAAACATGCAACTAGGACCTTCTTGCACGTTTCCAATCAAAAAAGTGCAACTAGGTGCTAGTTGCACTTTTCCAATTGGAAACATGCATCTAGGTCGTACTTGCGCATTTCGATTGGAAACATGCAACTACGTCCTACTTGCACATTTCCAATCAGAAAAGTGCAACTGGGTCGTACTTGCACATTTCCAATCAGAGAAGTGCAAGTAGGTCGTACTTGCGCATTTCCGATTGAAAACATGCAACTAGGTCCTACTTGCACATTTCTAATCAGAAAAGTGCAACTAGGTCCTACTTGCACATTTCCCATCAGAAAAGTGCAACTAGGTCGTGCTTGCACTTTCAAGGGATAGAAAACATGCACCTCTAACACATAATTGCGCGTTTGCACATTTTTCAGTCGAGACACAGTGCTCCTAGTGACAAGTTCCACAAAAGCCATGACGGAAACAAAAAAACACAACTCTAAAAATGCTTCTGATGATTCCAAAATCAGACACATGTGCAAACTAGGTGTAGATGTTCATCAAATTAGTGGATGGCATGCAAAAAAATTACAGAGAAAAGAAATGTTGCATTTACAAATTACACGTCTTACCTCATAATCACTTATGTTCATATCATCAAGATGTCTGTCACTTGCTTCACTTTCTCCGCTTGCGAAACTTCTTATTCTTGATTGTGAACTCAACTCAGGCAAAACATCTGTCGAGGGGTATGCGTAGTTTGAGTGGGAGTCTGTTTGGGGTTTTTTCCCAGTGGACTTAAATTTCTGACCACACTGAATTGAATTGATGTTGATATCATACACTAGCCCTGAATCGTCTTTGCCTAGAAACAAATAAATTTGAATGTAAATTAAGGAAAGGTAAATAAGGCTTCATGTACATACAACATCCCCAACAAAAACAAAAAATTCAGAAGCTCACTTGGGTTTATTTTGGCTGTGAACATGGGATGGGTCTTCTCTGGTGTTTTAAAGCTTAAACTTGCATTTTCTTCATCCAAAACTTTCTTGGATGCATGCTCACCTGGACCTGACAAGAAAAGGACACAAGTTGCATCAAATTGAGAAAAACTCTGAAGTTATTGTACTTGCTAAAAAATGTACAAACAGATTTTGAAGGAATTTACCTTTGCATTAGTAAGCATCGGGTTTCTTGGTTGGAATTTTATTATCATTTCCCAACATGGGATCAAGGCTTGCACTAGTATTACTTACTGACTGTGTTTGTTGGGCTCCTTGCATACTTTCATTAATCTATACAAGATAAAAGTTGAAAAGGAACAGATGAGCATGAATCTCCTCTAAAAAAGAAGGAGGAAGGTAGCTTGAAAAACAGGGAGGTAATACATATTACTTAGCGCGAAAATCAAGAAAGTAAAGAAAGTTGTACCTCATTGTTTCCATTGCTTGGTATCTTGCTTTCTTTTGTGTTATCATTAATTTGAAGCTTACATAAAGCAGTGTTGACATGCATTATTCGATCGTGTGTTATTTTCTCAATCACAACTAGGGGGGAGGGGGAGGGTACTTTGCTTTCAAGCTCAACTAGGCGTGCCATGATCTGTAAAACAATGGAATATAAAAAATATAAAAAATGATTTCAAGAGAACCTATATATACTATCTTAACTGAATTAAAAGATAGTATTGAACCTCCTCTGTTGTCGTATTTGTAGTACATCTTTCACTTGGTATTGGCGTTGAATTTGCGGACTGTTGGCTGCCAACAACTGTATCTACATGCTCCTTTTGATTCGCTGAATTGCCTTTTATATCAAAATAAAATAAACAAAAAGGATTAAAATTAAAAAATAATCGAGGTCGAAACTGAAACAAAATTTTGTGACGGCGGAAATTTCTTATTTTGTACATCCAAACTAATAGACTCAAACAAAAGGAATTATCGTTCAAAAGTATACATTCAGAAAAACGTAAAAACAATACATAACACAAGTTGCATAAATGCGCAAATCTAAAAATACATACAAAACATTATCATCATTATCTATCCAATTTCTTCCGCTTATTCATGATTGGAAAAAAAACACTGCATTAAAACATACCATGGTTTTCGTTAAAGTTGCTACTAGCATCGCTTGTTGGTAATTTCAAGGTGCTGCCGTTTGACTTGCATTCATTTCCTTCTGAACAATTGATTTTATCGGTGCTTTGTGATGCACTTGATATACACTTATTTTCTAACAAACAACCAATAACACCCTTGAGTAGACCTTCCATCTTGGAACAAGTTGCTTCAGTTTCATTTACAGTATACTGCTCAAAGATTGAACAAATACTGTTTGTGACCTGCATTGGATAAAAATACTTCAAATTCAGTTGTAAAATGGTTTCTTCTAGAAAAACAGAGTAAGGAATGTGTGACACTAGCTTCAAAAACTGAAAGATTAATTTACCTTGTCAGTAAAAGGACATAGCTGAAGTGAGTTGATGTGGTTCTTCAAATGGTCAACAGAGGAAGCAATGTTTTCCTTTGTGATAACACTGACCGGTGCATAACAAGTTTCACTGATGTGCTTGATCTTTTGGACACAAAAATACAACAAGGATAAAAAAATTAAAAAAACCGACAAAAATATAGTCATGAGTTATTATATTCAAGAAAGATAAAAACAACATTCATATGAAGAACATGTACATCCACATAAAAACTTACAATGCGTTTTCCATAGAAATTGTCTTCGTCCAAGTCAAGGTCCACAAAATCTTGATCATATTCCTTTTCCAAACAGTAATCCTTGGTATGGTTTGTTCTATTTGCCCTTCTCCAAAATCCAGAAAATCCAAATACCTAACCTGTGTTATAAACAGAATTCAGAGAAGAAAAATAGTAAGCTTAAAACAGATAAAAAAAACTATGGTACTTATTAATACTGAACAGATTCCATTCCTTTGAACATGAAAGAAATACAAAAAAAAGAAGGAAAACAAAACTAACTGCGAAGTAATAGTTGCACACGACTAGAGTAGATGAATATCTATGGTACTTCTTAATATAGAACAGATTCCATTTTTTAACATAATTGCCCCAATTGTATGAATTGATCTTGTCAACTTCAATAAGAGCAGGCAGATATGATGTACTTGGCTTTGTGCTTGATGTTGGGCAATAGAACGATGAAAGTGCTACAACCAATATACATCTTACGAACTCATCCTTCTCCTGGTTCTTTTTGATGATCTTGTCACCAAAAAACTTAATAGATGGCATATCAAATAAGCCAAAAAGCTGCAAGAATTCTGCTGTTGAAGTCTTGGTCTCACTAGGAACATGATCTCCTGAAGTAATGATGCCAAGGACATGCCCAAAAGATTATACACTGATCGGTATAGACTTCTCATTAAAACGAGTCTCTTCGTTGTCGACGTCGACGTGATCTGCTAGCCACTGGACAAAGGACCATGGTACAACCCCACCATCTAACTCAAGGAGAGCCCCAAAACCAGCATCCTTAATAAAACCTCTTTGAATTTCATAGAAATCCTTGATGATCGGAGTTAGATATGTCACAGTGTATCTACTTTTTGTGATTGAAACATCCTTATCGACAACTTGACGTCATTGTCTATGGTCACGGGTTAGTTTCTGCAGGTTAGACAAAAAGAAAAAATAGACAAGGAAAAAGAAAACAACATCAAACAGGAGACAAAAAAAAGGAAAACAAAATCAACATAGGTAAGAAAGTACAATCCATGCACTGACCTTCCTTTTAGCATTACCAAACTTGCTATGTTCGCGAGAAAGTTTCAAACTTCTTGTGACCTGACAGGGATTGTAAGTTTAAAATGATTAGAATGAAAAAACATAATAAAAATCTTGTTACAAGACTGGAATGGCTTTATTCGGTAAACAAGTTTAAACTTCAAGTATTTGAGTTCCAAAATTTGGTTTCAAAAATGATAAAGCTAGATTACTAGACTGATGGCACATGCTATATTTTACTCGCTATATGACTAACAAGTTATGAAGCAACAACCATGACTCACAATTTTGCTCACTGCCTCCAATAAGACAATATCGTCATCTGAATCGGAAGCGCCCTCATCAACACTTTCAAACTGCCCTTTATCTTCCTCCATTTCACTTCTATACAAGTCTGCTCTCCAACTGAAATAAAAACAACATAACACTCATCACACACGCATGAAGTACTGTCGGTTTGTGTAGCACACATCTAAGAAATAACAGATAACATGCAGACAATAATACATTGGTCAAAAAAATTGAGCATGAAAAAAATCTTAACAAGACAGCTAACGGGAAAAGCAACATATGCACATTCTCACTGGTCTTTGGAAGGAAAAGAAAATACAAATAAAGGTGAAAACAAAAACCTATAGTTGCAGAGATATCATTCAGTACACATACTGAAATCAATGTTAGCTGCAATACATACACAGAGATAATGACTAGCAAAAAATCATACTATCCAATATGCAACTGCACAACAATGAAAACAGCATAGACATCCACAGAAAATTGGTCATTCCACACTTTAGGTAGGCCGGGGTTGCAAAACAGCGATGAACTCATGAAAAAATCAAATCGGATGATCCCACACAGGAATCAACACAATCGCTTGCGTTGGCACCAAAGAATGTACTTAATCTAGTGAACCAACTCCTATTTGCATCTACACCTACAACCACATTGTTCGTCTGTTCCCCACTCATCAACGACTAGAACAAAACTACAGAAATCCGCGGCTACAACCACCCCCTCCCCCCGCCGGCGCATAGTGGACGCGCATAACAGCATACATCGGTGCCTACGTTCCCCCGACGGCGATACAGACGGATCTTGGCAAAATAAATCGGACGGCTCTCCAAGTCGACCGAGACTTAAGCAATTCTCAGACACCCGATGTTTAGCAATTCCGTATTACTAAATGACCATGTACATTGGTAGCACTACCAACAAGCTATATGTATCAATCGTATGAACTACGTAATCCAGTGGAAACAACGTGTATCAATATGACTAGCTAACTCATGTTTTATGATATACGGAGTACTTAATATTACTATACGTGCATTGCAGTCATCACTACTATCACACGGGCGCGGCGTGGCGCCGCGCATAACCTTCCTTTTTTGAAATTCGCGCATAACCTTCCTAGTGAGCCTAAGGCCTTCCGTAATGGTCGTAACTTGGCACGATATCATAGACATATTGCTTATGTGGGACCAAATCTACGAGTTTTAATTAATGCCATAAATGCCCTTGAAGTTGTCCCCGGGCTCCCAAACAGTGTACTATAGCTCACAAAAATCGCGAGATAGTATCAAATCGACGGTTTCTTGATGAATTCTACAAATGCCCAGCAAACTGTACATGGACCCCCAAATAGTGTGTTATAGCTAGGGAGAAAAATGAATGCTAGAAATGCCCATGAAATTGTCCATGAAATCTAGGGAGAAAACTAGGGAGAAAAATCCAAATCTACGGGTTTCAATGAATGCTCACAAAAACTAGGGAGAAAAATCCAAATCTACGAGTTTCAATGAATGCTAGAAATGCCCATGAAATTGTCCACGAACCCCCCCACACAGTGTGCTGTACCTCACGAAAACTGCGTGAAAGGACGAAACAGATCATTTTTAATGAATGCCAGAAATGCCCTTGAAGTTGTCCCCAGGCCCCCAAACAGTGTACTATAGCTCACAAAAACCGCGAGATACGACCAAATCGACGATTTCTGATGAATGCTAGAAATGCCCAGCAAATTGTCCATGGACCCCCAAACAGTGTGCTATAGCTCACAAAAACTAGGGAGAAAGGTCCAAATCTACGAGTTTTAATGAATGCTAGAAATGCCCATTAAATTGTCCCCGGACCCCCAAACAGTGTGCTATAGCTCACGAAAACTGCAACATAGGACCAAATCTACGAGTTTTAATTAATGCCATAAATGCCCTTGAAGTTGTCCCCAGGCTCCCAAACAGTGTACTATAGCTCACAAAAATCGCGAGATAGGATCAAATCGACGATTTCTGATGAATTCTACAAATGCCCAGCAAACTGTCCATGGACCCCCAAATAGTGTGCTATAGCTCACAAAAACTAGGGAGAAAGGTCCAAATCTACGAGTTTTAATGAATGCTAGAAATGCCCATGAAATAGTCCACGAACCCCCACACAGTGTGCTGTAGCTCACGAAAACTGCGTGAAAGGACGAAACAGACGATTTTTAATGAATGCCAGAAATGCCCTTGAAGTTGTCCCCAGGCCCCCAAACAGTGTACTATAGCTCACAAAAACCGCGAGATACGACCAAATCGACGATTTTTGATGAATGCTAGAAATGCCCAGCAAATTGTCCATGGACCCCAAACAGTGTGGCACCATATTAATTGAATAAAGAGAGTGTTGTTGTATCTTATTTAGGATACGGCTCTTAAACGAGATCATAGGCAAAAAATATGATTAGACCAATCACATGCAAGTATGAGGCTAAATTTATTAAATGCTAGTCCTCTTAGATACCATGCTTAATAAACCATGCATTAGGACGGTTGTCTCTTATAATGCAACAGTACGTAAGATACTACGCTAAGAGACGATGGCCTTCTTGATCCTCCAAGCCAGATCACGCGGGCCGTGATCCGGGTTCTTCTAGAATCCGGATTCTACGCGTCGGACTACTGGGCCGCCCAATGGACCTAAGTCCATTACCTTGCAGGCCACCCTGGTAGTCCAGCTCTTTTGTCTACCATCTTCTATACCCCTATTCGGTATATATCCGACAGTCGGTTCAGTACTATTGTTATCCTAACAATAAACTCTTGTGTTTTGCTAGAATTTTTAACCAAGTCCATGATCAAGAAAATGTGATCATCTCACAAATCATAAGCTAATCTTAGAGACAAGATTAGGAACTCTTGTTTGTTTATGTTTTCACACCCGCACAAAAGTTTTCCTTTGAAAACTCACTTTTTAAGTGCTATGACATAAACTTAATTTTGAACTTGGATATATAATAATAACTGAATATTATGGTCTCTAGCGAATATCTCCAACACGGGGGGAGGGGGACCCCAGCCATTAGGCGACCAAGGGGCGCGGCCAGGGGTGGACTTGCGCGCACTTATCGCCAGGTGGTTGTGGGTCACCTCCCGGGCTCCCCTTTGGACGACTTTGTCTTCGTTCCAGTAAAAACTTCCTTCCGTTGATTTTGAGAACTTTTCGCGAATATTTGCACAACAACTTTTCTGAAATAAAAAACAAGCAGAAAACAGAAACTAGCACTGGGCATATTTTCAATAGGTTGAAAATGCCTAATATTGATATAATATAGTAGAAACATGTAGCAATGGAATAAAAGAAGCATGCAACAATAAAAAATTATAAATACATTTGGGACGTATCAGAGGGTCAAGACGGTGTTCGACGAGCGCAAGATGGTCGACCCCGAGTTCGCCGTCATCCACATGGACCGTGGCAAGAAGGCCATGACCAACCATTGGACGATCATCCAGCAGACCTGCAACAAATGGCATTGGATTCAGGAGGAGGTCTTCGCTCGCCCAGAGAGCGACTCCAACGTCGAGGGTCAGGTATACATCCATGCCTCGCCGATCCAGCTCGGGTTGTCCATTCCCTTTTCCTTGTTCACTCTCTATACAGATGGTCTGAATGTTCGACATGGTTCACCAGGACAATAACGATATCGATCTCAAATTCCTCCATCTCTTCATGTCGTGGTGTGAATCACGGAAGCACCAGAAGGCGTTCCTAATGGTGTTTAAAGAGGGGACATGCTAGCAAACGGCGACGTTGACGTGGGACTGGGTAGCAAGCGTGTAGACACGATGTACCCAGGTTCAGGGCCCTCTCCTCGAGGTAAAACCCCTACTCCTGCTTGTCTCTCTTTTCTGTGAGCTCTATTCGAGTATGAAAGTGGAAGGAAGGAGAGAATGTCTGTCCCTTCTATCGGTGTTGGGCCAGTCCTTATATATTGTCGGACTGGCTAGCTTACAGGTGGGGACCGGCTGGTACAAGACCAGTCGGGGAGATTCTAGGACAAATGCTCTTCGTCCTCTGGCCTTTGAGTCCGGTTGGTGCCGTGCGATGCGCCGTACGATGGGAAGAGCACTGCCCATCTCTGCGTACCCGGCATCCACTCCCGGCTGCTTATGCCGGCGTACCCGGCAGCCACTCCCGGCTACCCGGCTGCCCATGCCTTTGTACCCGGCCCGTACGCGGGGTACTACGAGCCCATGCGGATGGTACGGGGGGGGGGGGGGGGGGCGTAGGGCGGTACCGGCTAGCCTCATATTGAAAGTGGCTCGCCGTACTCGGGTACGGCGAGCCCATCCTTGAGTACCCCGAGGAGCCGGAGAGTAGGCGTACTATCGAAGTAGAGTAGCAATGTGGCTCACGTAGGCCTAAGAGTTGGCATGCGTAGCCAAGCCTCCCTACCGTCTTTGACTTCGGGACCACCCGGGTGGGCCCTTCACCCGGCTGATCATCCGGTATCCGGTCGATGGATTCTCCCGGCTGATAGAGGAGGCGCCCGAGGCATGTTAGCATCATACCTTGGGTATACATGGGAAGGACTTAGGTGTCGGCTATTTCATTCTGGTTCCTTGAGGCACCCGGGGATCATCCCCCGACACTTCACCAGGATCGAGTCATGCGAAGAATGGACAGATGTCCAGCTCACTCCCACCAAGACCAAGGACGGCATATACAACCCAGACGCGCCGGCCCGAAGAGCGGCTGAAGGGCGTCCAATTGGCAACAAGAAAGCCAAGACTGCAAGGGACTCGACGCCCACTATCGAGAGGCTGCAGTCGTCGATCGAGATGTGCATCACCGAAGCCAGGAGCCACGCCGCCATGAGGGAGGACAAGGCCGAGGCAAGGTGGCCAGAGTTGATGAAGAAACAAGACGTCAAGTTCGAGCTTCTCAGGACCAACGTCGCGGCGAAGAATAGGAACACCGTACTGGCGTTCTTGATTGGCGCCGACACGACGACGATGAACCCGCAGGTCAACACGTGGTACCTGGGAGAGCGTGGCATCTTTCAAATAGATGTTGGCATCGGCGACATCTACAGAACCACCAGCCGACGAGATCACAGCCACGCCGACGTCGAGCACTATTGCGCCTGCGGCTACGCTAAGCTCTACCTCACTTTTGTCGGGCTCTGCTCCAACAGCAGACTCAACCCCTTCGACCAACAACACGACACGTCTCTTTTCCTTTCATTCTGATCGTCAGACTCGCCGACTGTGCTTGATGATCGTCGAACTTGTGTCCTTTTTTGTACCGAGAAATAGAAAATTGAATTCATGCCCATTTTTTTTATACGTTTTGGGGCTGAAACTTGGGATACGCTTAGAAACTTATGCGCAAAAAAAAAACATCGACGCAAGCGCGAAAGACCTTCACGGGTACACTGGGGCCAAAGGGCTGAAGATGCTCTTGGCTCACCGACCTCCTCTGACCATGGAGGAGGAGAAAAGAGGGTTGGCGGCAACAAAATGGTTTTTGGACTCCGCCGTGTTGCTAGAGACTTGGCACGGTCTACTCGGTCATGTGCATGTTTGATTTTGTGGATTTTTGTTTCAAGAAACAGAAATGTTTTTATTTATGGTTATTATGGGCGATACGACAAGAGAAGTTGTCCAAAGACTCCTGGTGGGCCCTAATGTCCACGACACGAGTCCTCCTCCCCAGTCAGTTCCCCCGTGCCTGCCTACTTCCATGCGCTCACATGGAGCGTCGCGCACGAACACGAGCCACCTCTGCCTCGCCATTCGCAAGACTATAGCACAGCAACCACAACTACTCCTCGACGCGGCAGCTGCACCACCTGAGGCCTTCTGCGCCCACCCAGGCCGATCGCCGAAACCTCGCCGAGTCCCCTCCAGCGTGCTTCAAGCATGAGGCTTCCCAACGCGGGTGGCGGTGGGAGCGGGGGACGCGGGCTTTGTGCGGGCGGACCAGATCGACCTCAAGAGCCTCGACGAGCAGCTCGAGCGCCACCTTGGCTGCCAGGAGCGGGGTGGGGCGGCCCCTTCGCAGCCCGGAAGCCGCCGTGGCGAATCCCCGAGGCTTGGGGAGCCGCAGCCGCCGCCGCCGCCCCCGCCGCAGCAGCAGCAGCGGCGGCGCCGGGAGGACTGGGAGGTTGACCCCGCCAAGCTCGTCATCAAAGGCGTCATCGCCCGCGGCACCTTCGGTACTGTCCACCGCGGCGTCTATGACGGCCAGGACGTCGCCGGTATCGTACCATCTCTACTTCACATTTACCAATTTACCCGTACACTGCTTCCCAGTTTCAGTGTATGTAAGCTGCTCGATGAAATTACAGTGCTACTTAGGGTCGGGCGCATGAGATACTTCTTGGTTCTGATCAATCATTCGTTTGCCAGTTCTTGGGAAACGTCGGTTCTGTATTTACTTCCAACTGCTCGATCTTCTGAGCCTAGGATGCAATGGTGAGTAGGATGAGTTGATCGATCGATGGCAATGCCATTTACTTTTCCGGCTTGTTTTTCGCGGGTCATGTCACCAGTGCGCCTCCTTGTCAGCAAATTGCTAAAGTTGATACCTCTGCTTTCCTGGATGCCACGGTGTATTCCGTGACTCCAGGCAGATAAGCCCGCCTTTTGTGTGTAACCCTCCTCATGTGATTCGAACCAACCAACTTTAAAGTTTTAGTAGGCGTGATCCATGTGTTTCATCTTATGATGAGCCCCTGGAAGTTGGAGATATCAAATCAAAGCAGCTGGTCTTTTAGACAAAAAAGGTTGCAACTTGCAACGGGCCTTGTACTTTTCAGGGGACCAGGGTAATGGAGAGCATCTGAGCCAGGTGTGGATTTCCAAAAATGTCTGGACTTTTACTCCTAAATCAATATAAATGAACAGTTTGCACTGTGTCACCGGGCATAAGCACATTACACACAGGACGAAGCAAATGCGATGTGCTTGTCTTTGTCCGTCCACAACTTTATCACCTATTGTATCGTGCCACCAGGAAATTCAATTATTGTGTTCAAAAGGGTAAGTCCCCATTTAGTTTCGTAGAATGCAATTGGAATACCATACCAGATGTGCCAAAGCATTTACCAAGTTCACTGAAGTTGTTGAATTGCTTGTGTTGCCTTTTCTTCATACGGTTTTCTTTTATCTTGCGATGAAATCAGTGAATAAGGTTTGCCAGTTATCAGTTATCACATTTTACTCCTAGACATTTGGATCTGGCTTTGTATGTCAATTGCATGTTAAGCACTTCATTGGTGTAAGTCTCTTTGATCCGCACCACACATAAAGCTGTAACTGGTATGATATACACCTTAAAGAATTGTTCTTCGACGTGCAGAGCCAAATACTCTTCTCAAGAGTGCAAAATGCATTTTGTTGATGAATAATGTGTCACCTTTTGTCCTTATTAAGGGCTAACCCTCTATTTGAGATTTGGAGTTACTACTATAATAGCACGGACTGCCTACAATAACCCAGTTCCATGCACAAAACTAAATTTACAGTTGGAACTTTCATATTGAAAATAACTGTTTAATTTTCTGTTCCAGTGAAATTGCTTGACTGGGGGGAGGATGGTCATAGATCTGAACAAGAAATTACTGCACTAAGATCAGCATTCGCACAAGAGGTTGCTGTCTGGCATAAGCTTGATCATCCAAACGTTACCAAGGTAGGCTTTGGCTTAGGAGGTCCATTTCCCACCCTTTCAAATTTAATAGGTTAATTTTGCTGATAAAATTCATACCAAAACAATTTCAATTCATGTCTGCTTCATAAAACAGTGATTGCAAGGATGACAGGCTGAAATTGTTCTCCAATATAATACAGTCCATCATAACGACGTGGGCAAGATATCTACTGACTACAACATTAGAATTAAGTGGGCAATTATTGTCACTTACATTTCCATGGCTAGATATATGCCATCATATTGATAAGTAGGAGTAGTTGTGTATTGCCAGCTATCTATACACTCTTAATTGTCATATAATTTACAGTAAAAAAGTTGTCATAATTTAATTGAAGGGATGCCATGTACTATGAAACTTATCAGATTTTTCTCTTCCGAATTTAGGTGAGCCCCAGCAGAGAACATTAGAGCCTTGTATAATCTGAACATTACTTGGCTTTTCCAGCACTAGTGGCAAATTTGGTTGATATGAGTTGTTGTGGTCCTATTTGCTGTAGTATATGCTACCGAAAAATTCTATCAAACAATTTATAGGAAGCTTCAGGTTTTTGCAATCTATCCAACTCATTGTGGATAATGAACAATTATTGTATTTTCATCCATTCCATGAAGTAGACTGATTCTACTTCTCAACTGTCTGTCCTAATAATATGTTGAACTTCAACTGACAGTTTATTGGGGCTATAATGGGTGCAAGAGATCTAAATGTACAAACAGAACATGGGCATCTTGGCATGCCGAGCAATATCTGCTGCGTTGTTGTTGAGTACCTTGCTGGCGGTGCACTGAAAAATTTCCTGATAAAGAATAGGAGAAGAAAGCTAGCCTTTAAAGTGGTTGTCCAATTAGCTCTCGACCTTGCCAGGGGGTAAGTCATAGTTTGGTTTTTGCTGGCCTTTTCCGCCTAATTTCTTCTATATGATGCCCCTTCAGTTTCGGAAGATCTCATTTGCTTACCTTTCCATTTCAAAAGATTAAGCTATCTTCACTCCGAGAAGATCGTGCATCGTGATGTCAAGACTGAAAATATGCTTCTTGACAAAACAAGAACCGTGAAAATCGCCGATTTTGGCGTTGCGCGAGTTGAGGCTTCAAATCCTAGTGATATGACAGGTGAAACAGGCACACTTGGTTACATGGCACCTGAGGTATGTTTTGATCTTGAACCATCTGTTTTCGGTTGTACGATGTGATTACACCATCTGCTCGTGGTATCCTCAGATGGCTTACATATCTTTGTGCAGGTCCTGAATGGCCATCCTTACAACAGGAAATGCGATGTCTATAGCTTTGGGATCTGTTTATGGGAGATATACTGCTGCGACATGCCATACCCTGATCTCAGCTTCTCCGAAGTAACTTCCGCTGTTGTCCGACAGGTAGAACAGAGCTGCTCATGTCCTGTTTCCTTTCCGCGTTTGCTCTGTAAACCACCCAAAACATAAACCCATATCCTTGATGTACTACAGAACCTGAGGCCTGAGATACCGCGGTGCTGCCCCAGCGCATTGGCGAACGTGATGAAGCGCTGCTGGGACGCGAACCCTGACAAGCGGCCTGAGATGGCCGAGGTGGTGTCCATGATCGAGGCCATCGACACGTCCAAGGGCGGCGGCATGATCCCGGTGGACCATTCGCAGGGATGCTTCACCTGCTTCCGTCAGTACCGAGGACCCTGACGGTGTCACCTAAACCTGATTGATGATCCATGTCGCTAGATCTCCGTGTAATTCTAATCACATCTCGTCCTTGTATGCTTGACGTACCCTAGGATGAAGCTCCGAGTTTAGCATGAGCTCTGACAGGGCAGTCTAGTCTCAAGTGGGCCCACTGTACTATTGCCGTTTATATCTTTGTTACAGAATGTGAATAAAGAAACCTCTTCCCGTTTGGAACGCGAGATCTTATCATTTTTTTTTTCAGCTCTGCAGCACAACTTTTTTTTTTTTGAAAATTCAATATGTATAAAGCAAGCAAGCCGTCTCGTTAAAAATCTTCCAGTCCCATTTAGGTGTCCTGATAAGGAAAATAGTGCGTAAAAAAACTTGTTGCTGAGTTTAGACGAGTTACATCATTTGCAATTACAACAAGAATGAAATCTGGTGGGTGATCATGCCACATATCATGGTCACTCCCCCTAAACTTAGCTATGTTGTGAGCTGCCATGTTTGCATTCCTAGGGAGTGATCCAAAGAAACCCGAGTGAAGTTTCGGCAGAGGAAAGTGCATTCTTCATAAATAGCAGCTGCCGCCCCTAGAGAATTACCTCCATCCTTCATGGTCTCGATGACTTCTATATCGTCAGATTCGACGACCAATCTTGGAACCCTCCAAAAGAAGGCCATCTCTGAGGGCGTGAGCCTCAGCAGATGCAACATCATCCACGACATGCAGCATTCTCCGACTGGCAGAAATAAAAGTGCCTAGGTGGTCTCTGACACGTCCTCAGAGATGCAACATCATCCACGACATGCAACATTCTCCGACTGACAGAAATAAAAGTGCCCAGGTGGTCTCTGATGATTGCACCTGTAGCCCTAGAGCCCGAATCAGCGTCAAAAGCAGCATCCACGTTCAATTTTACCACGTCTTCAGGAGGTTTTGTCCAAGTATCTCTGCAAGCTACGCCGCTCCCCAGCTTCCTTGCTCGAGTGTAGTTTATAGCAATAGCCGTGATCGCATATGTCGAACGCAGTGGAGTGTACATGTTCTCGCCATGAGACGCTTTACACCGCTCCCACCAGATGTACCAAACTGCAACGGCTACAAGATCACACATTAACACGTCAGAGAGTAATGGAGCCGGTCCTTGTTGCATAAGCAGAAACTCTAGCGTCGGTGTTCCCTAGATTTCGGCCACCAAGGCCTCCTCGATGATGTGAGACATCTTTAATCCATCCCATATCTCTTTGACTCTCAGACATTTGAAAAGGGCATGGGAAACTGTTTCGCTCTTCCGAGAGCACAGTGGGCATTGACTCGAACTAGAGATATGTCGGTTAGCCAGCACTGCAGCATAAGGGATAGCATCAAGCATCGCCCTCCAACAGGGGATCTTGATTTTTGCTGGAACACTCAATGACCATATCGATTTCCAAATAGAGTTTGATCTAGAAGTATTAAACGGTCTCGTAATTCGAAGTTTTCTGCCATGTTGATGGTCCCATTCGTGATGATAAGAGGATTTCACTGAGAAGACCCCGTTCTTATTCGCATGCCAAGAAATAAAATCTTCCATCATTCCAACAGCTAGTGGAATCCTCAATATCCTTTCAGTGTCTACTGACCAAAATAGTTCCCTGATAATCTCTTCATCCCACCTCGCATCAAACATCTTGGAAATAACTTTGTAGATCACATTGCATAAACTGATGGGCCTAAATTGTGAAATATGCTCAGGGTTTTTTATCTTCGGTATCAACACAATTGTGGTCTCATTCCAGCTGTCAGGGATCTTCTTTCGATTTATAGTCAGAAGGACCTCGTCTATCAAGCCTTCCCCAATCACACTCCAAATTTTTTTTGGTAGAAGGCTGCGTGTAGACCATCCGGACCGGGGGCTTTTAGGTCACCGATATTAAACAGAGCCTTTTTAACTTCTTCCTGTGAGTAGCTCTCCGTGAGCGCCTCATTCATCCGCTGAGAAACCCGAGGATGAACCTTCTGCAAGGTTGATGGGTTCGGTACCTGGGCATCTGAGGTGATAAGATTTGAAAAATAACATTCCGTTGGAGATTTTAAAGAATCCGCATCTTCCATCCAAACCCCGGCATCATTTTTTAGACGTTTAACCGTATTAGACTTCTTCCTTGTAGATGCAAAGTTGTGGAAATATGCAATATTATGATCCACAGTGATACGTCCAAAACGTATCTCCTTTTCCGAACACTTTTGCTATTGTTTGCCTCTAAACTTGTGAGTTTTGGATACGACTAACACGGAATAACGCTGTTTTCAGCAGATTTATCTTGGTGTCTTGTTTTTTGTGCAGAAAATTAACTTTCGGGAAAATGGCCAGAAAAGACCCCGAAGACCTTAAAACACCCGAAGACCCCCAGAGCCAGAAGGAGTCGCGGAGAGGGGCTAGGAGGGGTCCACACCACCCCTGGGCGTGCCCCCCTTGGTCGTGCCACCTGGTGGTGTGGGGCCCCCAGGCACCCCCCCCCTTTCGACTACTTATTGCTCGTAACCCTAAAACATCAGGGGGGTTCATCATATTTCACAGAAACACAACAGAGCGCTATCGCCACCTCGAAACTCAATTCGGGGATCAGAAGTTCATGTTCTAGCGCCCTGCCGGGACAGGGATTCATAGGAGATCATCGCCGTCATCAGCGGCACCTCTTCTCCATCAACCATCCATGATTCCCCCGTCCATGTGTGAGTAAACACCGTTGTAGTCTGAGAGGGATGGAAGGGATTGGATGAGATCGATCATGTAATAATGCCAGATTGTTAGGGCATAGTGCCTAGTATCCATTGTTAGTGTTTTCTACCGTTGTTGCAACTTGTTATGCTTAATGGTTGTCACTTTGGGTTCGAGTGCCATGATCTCAGATCTGAACATGTTATTGTTTCATGAGTATAATTATGTTTCTTGATCATATCTGCAAGTTGTTTACACATGTCATTGTCTGAAACCCGAGGCCCCAAAGTGACAGAAATTGGGACAACCGGAGGGGATGGTTATGATGTGAGGATCACGTGTGTTCACAGAGTGTCAATGTTTTGCTCCGGTGCTTTATTAAAAGGAGCACCTTAATTACCATTAGTTTCCCTTGAGGCCCCGCTGCAAACGGGCTGGTAGGACAAAACATGTTGTGCAAGTTTCTCATTGCGAGCACGTATGACTATATTGGAACACATGCCTATGGTTTGCCTAGAACTTGGATGCTTCATTATTATTATCTGCAATGTCCATGTTTAGATTATTACATGACCTATCTTATCCATGCAACGCCCGTTCATCCATTCCCTATGCCTATGGTACTATCATCATGTTGTTTACCGCAATTGCTACTGATGTTATTATTTTATTCCTGCTGTTATTTTACTACTACTGCTGCTATAAAACTGTTACCACTCATAAATTGTTGCGAGCAAGTCTACTTTCAGGT
Organism: Alopecurus myosuroides; assembly: GCA_028641055.1. Taxonomy (NCBI): domain Eukaryota; kingdom Viridiplantae; phylum Streptophyta; class Magnoliopsida; order Poales; family Poaceae; genus Alopecurus; species Alopecurus myosuroides. The sequence continues at coordinate 265,406,120 of CM054058.1, forward strand.
GCAGCTGAACTGACAACTCAGTTGTTAAGGCTTATAAATATTCCTTGGCTCCCCTTGTGTCGAACAAATAAATTTGGGTTTTACTTCACTCGAAGATTGTTGCGATCCCCTATACTTGTGGGTCATCAAGACTATTTTCTGGCGCCGTTGCCGGTGATCTTAGCTTTATTTATTTGCTCACTTGAACATGATATTATTTGCTGCAAGACTTTCATCATGGGTAAGACTCGTGATGGAAAAGTTCCTATATTACCATCCACTACAAGGAGAGGTACAACTATGAACACCTTTGTTGCTCTTGATTCACCATCTATTATGAGTAAGTTTCTTACACCACCACATGCTACACAAACTGTTACTTCTGCTGAGTCTGAAAATGCTTGTGATACTTTTGATGATGCTTAAACTGTGCTTGATGATACTGGTTCACTAGGTCCTTTCCTTGATGCTACAATTGCTGATGAGGTGTTGACCTCTAAGTTGGCCCGATCTTCACGAATCGACAAGAACGAACGAAGAACGCACGAAGAACGCGATGAACACGATGAACACGAGAGGGGGAATCGAGGGGAAATCGAGGGCAAACGCGTGGAAACACAAAAAGGGGAAGATAACTCGTGAAGCCTACGAGGGATCGCAAACCCAAGTCAACAACACGCTAATTGAAACCGATTCCTCTCACCGGTCGGTCCACCGATCCAACAGAAGCCCAAAGGGGAAGGTTGGCAAGCGCTACTAGAATCACTATGTGAGAGAGTAGCTCCTTGGAGAGATCTTGATACGGTCCTAGATGAACATCATCAACATAGGAGTAGCCTCGTAAGATGAGTCACCTCACAAGAGGGATACAAAGGGCAAAGCCCGAAGTTCTCAAATCATCCCTAAACCCTAGATCTAGCCACCGGGGTCCCTTATATAGCTCGGGGTCGAAACGGGGGTCGAAACGGTGCAAAAACGGACCAATTCCGTGCATTTTGGGGCCACGCCGGCCTGGGAGCCGGCCTGGCCGGCCTGGGGGGCGCAGAGGCCGGCCTGGAGGGGTGGCCGGCCTGGGGCCGGGGTGGGCAGGAGGCAGGACGGCCTGCAGGCCGGCCCCTTCTGTTGGGTGCCCGGCCTGGGGCCGGGGTGGAGGGAGGCAGGACGGCCTGGAGGCCGGGGCGCTCGGGCAGGGGGCGGCCTGGGAAGGGGGGAGGCCGGCCTGGCCGGGAGGGGAGGCCGGGAGACCCCTTTTCCCTCCGTTCTTCCTCCTCGGAACTCCGATCTTGACGCCGTCTTCGCCCACGTTCTTCCTAGCTTCGTGTGCACCTTCTTGGATGTGTTCTTGATCATCTTGGGCACCATCTTGGGTCTCCATGTGGTGATCCCACCTATGCATTTAGAGGGGTATTTCATGAGGTAGAGCACCGTTCACCAAGTCACCGAAAACGTACGGAGATAGGAGTGAGTTCACCTTGTTGCGTATCGATGTTGTGCTTGGTGGAATACGGTGGGCTACATCATCTCCCCCCCTTGAAAAAGAGTCGTCCTTGACTCTCGTTCCATCCATATGTGAGCGGGAGAAGGAATGTCGATGACGAAGAGGTCGTTGAAGTTGAGCCGCTTGTCGAAGTTCATGTGACGGTAGGCTCGTAGTGGGTGTGGTCCAAAGGTGATGAAGATCATGAAAGGTTCCTCCTTGGATGGTTGAGGAAGATCTTGCGAGGCGGTGTAGTCGTTGAAGTTGAGCCTCTTATCGAAGATCATGCCAAGGTATGCTCGTGGAGGGTGTGGTCCGAACGAGATGACGATCTTGACATGATCCTCAATAGGTGGATGAGGATGAGCTTGCGGAAACGGTAGCGTGTAGTCGTGGAGATCATTGTCGTTGACGCGCTTGTCGAACTCCAAGTACATCTAGACGTAGGGGATGTAGATGGAGAAGTCGTTGTTGTGGAGGTGCTTGTTGAACTCCATGCACATCTTGACATGTGGTATGTAGGCGTAGAAGGCATTGTCGTTGACGTGCTTGTCGTACTCCATGCACCTCTTGACATGTGGAATGTAGGCGTCAAAGGCGTTGATGTCGAAGTTCTTGTGACGCGCCGTGTAGATCTTGACTTGAGGAATGTGGATGGAGGATGCTTTGTCGTAGAAGCTCTTGTCAATCTCCATGTGGATCATGATGAGCGGAAAGTGCTCCTTCCAACTCTTCAAGTCGGTGTCGATGTTCATGCTTTGTGGAGAGCCTTGTATGTGGAGAAGTCGATGATGTCGAGGATGCTTGATAGGGTCACCAAATCTCTGCAAAATAGACAACAAAGATGGAGAGAAAGTTGGTAAGCCGTTAGTGTCGATAAGCACACATGGGGTTTTTCTCTCAACTCTCATCTCACTTTTGGTGGCTATCAAGGCGAGGCCTCTACGAACACTCATGCTTTTTCCACTCATTATGGGCTTGTGGCTCTCACTCACGTGATGGTGGATCTCTCTCTCACCACTCATCTCACTAGAAGCTTGAGAGGGGACACTAGAAGGCTCCAAAGTCTTGGCACAAGAGGCGTGCGGGTTTGTCGAAGTCGTTGCATTGCTTGGAGTCGGTAGTGTCATAGCATGTGGCGAGGAGGAGTCGAGCATCTCATCTCTTGGATTGATCTCCAAGTGTGGAAAGGGTGGCTTTCTTGGAGGAGGAGGTAGGGTCATGGCCTGTGTGGAAGGAAGCGCCATCAAGTGGTAATGTAAGCCATGCCTTGTAGCATCCTCAAATGGTCGATGATGATGAGATGAAGATATCCTTGGCTAGAATGGTGGCTTGAGCGTGGCCTTGTGGAGGTCGGCATGAGATGCTTTGAAGTCAAGGGGAGTGTGTCACCCAATTCGTCGCTACCTCCATCTTGAGGATAGGCTTGAAGAACTCGTGTCAACACTCGCGATGAGTTTGCGGCCTTATTGCAATAGACGCTTTCGTCACCATTGGTCGGCATGTCCAAGGAATTGAGAGCTAATTGGTGCAAGGCATAGTATTGGCCTTCACTCATGTAGTCATGGTCACCATTTTGGTTGGCAACCATGATCATCTCATTGGTAGCATTGGGAGCTCTCTTGTCGATGGTCGGAGTTGCCACTTGTGTCATTGGAGACGAAGAAGAAGAATGCCTTAGAGATGATGGCAAGGGATGAGCCTCTTTGACAATGTCACATGCATCAACGTCTTCATCATAGAGTGGTAGAGTGGTATCCTCATGCGCATGGTGATGTCGATCTTGTGTCATGGGAGGAATAGCTTCACACTCTTGATGTTTGTGTTGCGCTTGTGGCGATGATGGAGACTCATGGTCTTGATCATGAAGGTCATTGTTCATCCTCATAGAATGTCGCTCATGGAAGTTGTGGATGGGTGTCGGTGATGAAGTGTCTCTTGCCTCTTGCCTTGATGAAGTAGTGGTATCATAGTGTCCATGGCGAGGATGATCTTGATCCTTGTCGAAGGCGGGGTGCGAATAGAAAGCACAATCTTGGTGAAGATGAGGTGGCGGCTCCCATTCCTCATATGGATGATGACGCTCATGGTCCTTGCACCTTGTAACATTGAGGCCAACGGCGCTCAAGTCGTTGTCTTCATGGCCTTGATGATGCGATGGAAATCCGTGGTCAAGGTGATGCGGTGCTTCATCCAATGTGGTAGGAGAAGAGTCATGGATGGCAGCTCCATTTGACGCACCATCTTGGTCGCCGCCTTGGCAATCCCACATTATGTGACCATGGCCCTTGCAAATGGGGCATAAGAAGTCTTCATCTTGAAGGAGAGGGGAAAGTAGGCTCATAGCATCCGTGCCTAGTGGTGGTCGAAGTGGGCGCTCATAGGGGTCCTCATCAAAGATGGGAAGTGAAGTAGCATGTTGAGCAATCCCACTTGATTGTTGTCGATGGTGGAGCTCAATGGGGTCTTCCTCGAAGATGGGTGAAGAAAAGCCATAGGGAGCATTCGCACTCGCTTGATGTTGAGAAGGGCTCTCATTTGGGTCTTCATCAAAGATAGGCAGTGGAAGCTCATGTGGGTCATCCTCGTTGGTTTGGCGATGGCGATCATGATGGAGAGGATGGCGCCGGTGGTCCTTGTGGTGGAGTTGAGGGAGGCATTCACTAGAAGCCATGTCGGGAGCACCTTCTTGATAATGGCCTTGGTCTTGGTGGTCATTGTGGTGGTGACACACATTTTGCCTTGGAAGCCTTGAATGTGGGCGAGCACCATCCATGAAGCCATTTAGACCAATGTCATGAGTCGAGCGTGGAGAAGATGGATGATGAAGAATATCCGGTCGTAGAGGGTGATCTTGAAGAGGGTCACCACGGCCTTGTCGGTGTCGAGGTCGAGGTAGTGGTGATGGCGAGCGATGCTCAAACCAATGTCGTCGCGGAACTTGTGGCGGAAGATGCGGTGAGGTGGGTGTACCACTCTCTTCCATATGTCGATGAAGATCATGGCGACGGTCTCGGTGATGAGCGCGGTGATGTGCGCTTGAAGCTTGTCGATGACGAAGCTTGCGGTGTTCCCGCACGTCATGGGTGGGATGACTCCGAAAGTCATTCGGATGCCTTGGCTTCTTGGCCTTCGCGCTTGATGGGGCCTCGATGATGTTCTTCTTGTGGCGCCGTCTAGATGTTGAAGGATACAATCTTGACGTTGCCAACTTGTTGGATTTCTTGTCGTTGCGCCATCGTGAGGTTGAAGGTTGTTGTCGTGTCTTGGCCTTGGCATTCTCTTCGAAGCTCCATGGTGGTGAGCATGAACCATCGGACATGTGATGTCTTGGCAACCGAAGCTTGGCGAGGAAGCGCTTGTAGGTGAGCTCGTCCATGTCGGAGTCATTGTCGGTGTAGAACTCCGCCATGCTCGAGGACGCGTTGTCGGTGTAGTAGGGCTCCATCTCGTCATCCAAGCTTGCGGCGTCATTGTTGTAGTAGTGGTTCATGTCGATGTAGCTCATGGGGTCGAAGGTGGCGTGGTGGTTGTGGTACTCCTCCGTGTCGATGATGCTTGGGGAGGAGTAGTCGGTGTAGAGCTCGACGTCGTGGTCGTAGTAGTGGTGGTGATCCACCATGTCATGCTCGTAGTAGTGGTCATCCACGATGTCGTGCTCGTAGGAGTAGTGGTCGTCCACCACGTCATGCTCGTAGGAATGGAGGTCCATGTCTAGCTCGTTGTAGTCGTAGTGGTCCATCATGGACTCATCCTGGTCATCATGGCCTCCATATGATCCGCTCTCGCTATACATGGTTAGTCAACAAGCGCGAGTGTATATATAGAGTGTGAGGACCTAAGAGCTCAAATCTCACCTTTTAGCAAATGTTGGAAACTAGTGGACCAAGCCAAGAGAAACCGACAACAAAAAGAATGAAGTGACTTGAGTTCGAAAGATCCCAAAAACACGCTCCAAAACACACACGGCTTATGGGTGGATGGCAATGGGTTAGAAATGTGGCGAGAAAACGACAAATCCAAAGAAAGGTATGTTGTAAAACGTGGAGAAGAATCAAAGAAAAGTTAGCATGAAAACCAAACCTATATGATGGAAATATGGTGGAACACACACACGCAAGGGAAAAGTGGGGTTAGTGCGACCAATGGACGAGCGAAGACCGAAATGAACCTAACGTAGACTAATGCTCAATGCCACACTAACTCAAAGAGGACGCTAGCTCAAACCGCAAAATTGAAAAGGCAACAAGATTCGCACCGTGGCAATCGGTCACTCTTTCTCTTTTGCGACGCAATGCTACACGTTCCTACAATGGAAAGCAATTGGCACCGATCCTTTTGCTTCTTTTTCTATTATTTTTTTCTCTTTTTGATGGATTCCAAAGTGCCAATGCCTACTCGTAGCTAATCTCTCAAAAGCGCTAACTTCGCACTCTCGATGCCACAAATGCGATGCCAAACGGTGTAAAGAGAGCTAGTCCGATAGGTAAGTAACACAATGGGTTGGGGTGGTTCAAGCGGAAGCAAGTTATACCTCTCTTATTGATGATCACGGACTTGCGGCCGTGGGGGAGTCGATGTCGTGGCGATCCGTTGATGTGGAAGCGTAGGTGATGTCGTGGGCGTCGCGTAGCACTTTGTTGCACTCAATTCGGATAAAAAACGACAAAGAAAAACAAGTTTCAAAATATGTCCAAGAATCGAAGAGGAGGATTTTTCTGAAATTTTTGCTCAAATTCGAAATTTCTCCCAAATCAAGAAATTTTTTGGACAAATTCAAGAATTGTGGCTGAATAGAAAGATGGGGATGGTTTTTGGCAACAAATCTATGAAACAAAACCACGAAAAACTCAACGAATCAAGAGATCGGTCGAAATCCCTTTCGGCTATTTTTTTGTCAAATTTTCGAATTTATGGTGGATAGAAGAAAAAAATTGGTGGTAGGGGAGGGGGTGGGGTGTCGGATTCGTGTCAATCTAGCTCTAGATACCAGATGATGAGGTGTTGACCTCTAAGTTGGCCCGATCTTCACGAATCGACAAGAACGAACGAAGAACGCACGAAGAACGCGATGAACACGATGAACACGAGAGGGGGAATCGAGGGGAAATTGAGGGCAAACGCGTGGAAACACAAAAAGGGGAAGATAACTCGTGAAGCCTACGAGGGATTGCAAACCCAAGTCAACAACACGCTAATTGAAACCGATTCCTCTCACCGGTCGGTCTACCGATCCAACAGAAGCCCAAAGGGGAAGGTTGGCAAGCGCTACTAGAATCACTATGTGAGAGAGTAGCTCCTTGGAGAGATCTTGATACGGTCCTAGATGAACATCATCAACATAGGAGTAGCCTCGTAAGAGGAGTCACCTCGCAAGAGGGATACAAAGGGCAAAGCCCGAAGTTCTCAAATCATCCCTAAACCCTAGATCTAGCCACCGGGGTCCCTTATATAGCTCGGGGTTGAAACGGGGGTCGAAACGGTGCAAAAACGGACCAATTCCGTGCATTTTGGGGCCACGCCGGCCTGGGAGCCGGCCTGGCCGGCCTGGGGGGCGCAGAGGCCGGCCTGGAGGGGTGGCCGGCCTGGGGCCAGGGTGGGCAGGAGGCAGGCCGGCCTGCAGGCCGGCCCCTTCTGTTGGGTGCCCGGCCTGGGGCCGGGGTGGAGGGAGGCAGGCCGGCCCCTTCTGTTGGGTGCCCGGCCTGGGGCCGGGGTGGAGGGAGGCAGGCCGGCCTAGAGGCCGGGGCGCTCGGGCAGGGGGCCGACCTGGGAAGGGGGGAGGCCGGCCTGGCCGGGAGGGGAGGCCGGGAGACCCCTTTTCCCTCCGTTCTTCCTCCTCGGAACTCCGATCTTGACGCCGTCTTCGCCCACGTTCTTCCTAGCTTCGTGTGCACCTTCTTGGATGTGTTCTTGAGCATCTTGGGCACCATCTTGGGTCTCCATGTGGTGATCCCACCTATGCATGTAGAGGGGTATTTCATGAGGTAGAGCACCGTTCACCAAGTCACCGAAAACGTACGGAGATAGGAGTGAGTTCACCTTGTTGCGTATCGATGTTGTGCTTGGTGGAATACGGTGGGCTACATCAATTGCTAAATTCAAAAAAAAACTGAAAGTGCTGAAATCCTTGTTGAAAATATTGGTACACCTGTTAATTCACCTGAGTCTATTGATGATCTTGATGAAACCTATATTGAACTTAATGATGACTCTAAGGAAGCTGTCGTGATTTTTTCACGGCAAGTGTCCTCATGTGAGAACTAGATTGCGAGACCATTGCTACTAAGGGAAACTTCGAAAGGGTTAAGGCAGAAACGAGAGACGCGAGTTTACCCAGGTTCGGCCCCTCGATTGAGGGTAAACCTACTCCTGCCTTCTTACTATTGGGAAACAATGTCTCGATTAAAAAGGGCGATTCCGGCTCTCAATGTCTCGAGCTACCTTGCTATCAACTTAGAACTTTTCTATCTACGTCCTAGGGTCTCGCCTTATATAGTGGACGAGTCCCCCGGGTTATAGAGGGATCCGGGTTGTACCCGTCGTCGGAGTCCTAATCTTTTCCGGTTCCTGGTCGTCCCGTACGGTTCTCCTCATGACCCGGTCGTTCCAGTCCGGCCTTGGGCTGCTCTCCAGGCCTTGGGCCTCTGAGTCTTCTAGCTCGGGCCGTGGGTCGGTTCCTCTGTCCTTTCCGGGTTACGCTCATGGTAACCCGGATCTTCTTCCGTCGAGTGACCATCTCTTATCCGGTTCTTCTCGATATAAAACCGGATCGGGTGCCTTGAGCCGGCTTAAGTAAATTTCGGTTTATGTGGGTGGTTGGTGAGGCTCCCCCTCACCTATTCCCCCAACATTAGCCCCTAGGTTAATGCGAACACTTAAGTCAAAACTTACGCTGTTTGAGGTAAGCTATTCCTGACACAACTCAAACACAAATTCATTTGTTTTGAGAAAATAACCTTCCAGAATATCTGATCTGGCTTTCCCGGGCTTGGTCATTATCATGAGGATCGTATCTTTCCGTTTCTTAAAAAGATAACTCCGCATATTTATCTCCAAGATCTCAGGAACCAAAAATATCTCGGTTTATCCCAGATCCTTCTCCTCGTATTTAATGTATTTTTCTCAGAGAATCTTCCCCCGTAGAACCAATCTATTCATATCCTTTCTGGAAAAAGACTAATCCTGAGGGTCCTTTGTGCAAAATCACCAGTTAACCCCAGGGTTTAGGCCCCCGCCTATAAATAGTCTCCTGGTACGACCCTAGGATCATTCGCACCCCGCGCCCTCCACTTCTTCTTCTTCCTCCGAAAAAGAGCTCGAGAGCTCCATTTTCTTCCTCGCGCCGCTGCGGCCGGAGCTTCGCTGGCATTCGTCACAAGATGGTGAAGGAGAAGAGCCTGGCGACCAAAGCCGGAGGAACTGGGAAGAAGAAAAAGACCGGAGGTGCCTCCGGTTTTTCTACAGCTAAGTCCGGGAGAGGCATGATGCAAGTGAATTGGTGTAAGTCGGAGATGACTCAAAGGCCGGCTTACAGAGATGGAAGACTCCGGGTTACTGCCGAAGCATCTGTCTTGGCGTGGCCCTAGGAATGAGATCCGGCCTGAACCTGGGCTGGACGAGGTAATAATCTTCGAAGCCCACATCCTTCGGCCTTCACGTGTTTCGCCCTCCCGGGTCTCATTTCTGCCGCCGGCTTGTAAGATATTATGGTCTTCATCTTCAAGACCTTCCCCCCAATTCCATACTCAATGTCAACAACTTTTTCATTCTCTGTGAGGATTATCTCCAAATAAAAACCTAACCTAGATCTTTTTCTTGAGTACTTCTACTGTAACAAACGCCTTGAAGTAGCCGGGGGTGAGCTGATCCACTGCGGTGGCGTCTTGTTTCAGAGGCGAAATGATATTGCCTATCCGGGTATCCCCCTAGCTAGTCATCTAAAACTCTGGCAGAAATCTTTCTTTTACATCAAGAAAAACTCTCCTGAAGGTGAACCGGACCTTTTGGGTTATCGTCCAGAGCGTCTTGTTTACACTAGCACTATGAACTCCTATGAGAAACCTGCTGATAGAGTTAAAATCAAGCCCCTTCTCAAGCGAGTAACTTCCTTGATAGTTCATGGCCTAACTGGCTTAGACCTGACTAAGATATGGGTGGATTGGCGTATCCAACCCCTTAGCATTAGGAACCGGCTATTCCATGAATACACCGGTTTAGCAGATCCTATGCGATATTCCGAGTCTCCAGTTTCCAAGTCTGACATGGTGATTGCTCTGAAAGATTTGGTTGGAATAAAGAGGGACATATTTTTTGATGTTGGCCTTACTACCTTTTGCGCTTCTAACCCGGCTCCTCCTGTAAGCCTCATATTTTTATAAGTAACTTCCATTCTTATTCAAAAGTTATATAAATGCTAACCCTGCTATTTTCCGGTTTACAGCCTTCAGATTCTTTCTGGGTTACAACCCAAGAACCTGCTTCTTCTCCTAAAGATGATGAACCGGAAGAGCAAAGTGATGAAGAGGATGAGGTTTCTGAATTTGACTCCCTTGGTCACTTGCACAATCAATTTGCTGACGTTGGTTACTCGCATGATGAACCGGTAGAGCAAGAGGACGCCGGGTTAGGCCAAGGAGGTGCTAGTCAAGAGGCGCCGGATCAGAACTCTCCGGATCTCATTCCCACCACTCCCAATACTGGTTCTAATGTGGTGGTTGATGGTGCGTGTTGGGATACCCCCAAGAGGAGGGTGTGATGAGCATAGAGGTAGGAAATTCCCCTTAGTTAAGAACCAAGGTTATCAATCCAGTAGGAGGAAGAGGACCTTCGAAAGGTTGATACCACTGACGGTGGTGATGGCTCACCGGTGTCAGCAACAACGTGGAACCTGCACACAACACAACCAAAATACTTTGTCCCAACGGTACAGTGAGGTTGTCAATCTCACCGGTCTTGCTGAAAACAAAGATTAGACGTATAGTATGGAAAATAATGTATGCTTGCAGTAAGTAAAGAAAGCAGGAAATTGCGGTGGTTTGTTTTAACAATGTAGGAAAATGGATCGGGGTTCATAGGTTCACTAGTGGTGTCTCTCCATAAAAGATAGCATGATGGGTGAACAAATTACAGCTGGGCAATTGACAAATAAAGGTTTCACCGTAGTGCACATTCATGACATGATGACTACTATGATATTTAGTGCGGGCATTACAACAATATACATAGACCGTAATCCAACTGCATCTATGACTAATAATCCACCCTCAGGTTATCATCCAAACCCCCTTAGGTATTAAGTTGCAAGCAAAAGATAACTGCATTAAACAAAGTGTGTAATGTAAGCAATGATTGTACATGCGGGCATTCTCACCGCTTTTCTCCCTAGTGGCAACATCACATCCTCCCCCTTCACGTTTCTGTCACTCGAGCAGGGCAAAAATGAGGCATGAACCCACTATCGAGCATAAATACTCCCTCTTGGAGTCACTAGCAACTACTTGGCCAGAGCAACCACTAGTGTCGAGACATCGTAGTAGAGTTCATAGACGGGGGTGTCATGAATCTACGGGTAAAGATGTGGGGGACGTGGTAGTACGAAAAACAGGAACACCAAATTTACCCAGGTTCGGTACGTCGCAACTAGGCGGCGTTCCTACTCCTGCAATCTTACTAAATCAGGGTTGAAGCCTGAAGTATACAAAGTACAACATGAGTAGGGTTTTGCTAACTCAGCGAGGATCAACTTCTCGGCGAGTTGGCTTTTAGCTAATTGTCTGTCTCTTCTCTCTCGTACGGATTTATATAAATAGTCGGGTTAGGGCTTACAGAAAGGAAACCTAGAAGACTACGGAAAGTATCTAACTTGGAAAACAAGAATCCGCCTTCTACTCCAAGTCGTACCACTTTGGGCCGTGGTCCGGGTTCTTCTACAATCCGGCTTCTGTGCGTCAGCTTACTGGCCGCCTAATGGACTGTGATCCATTACCAACAGGCCACCCTGGTAATCCGGCTCTTAGGACAATGCCGGATATACCTCTAATTGGTATATATCTGACAGTAGCCCCCAAGAGGGATTGAGACTTCATTCTGCCACCTTTCGTCAATCGGTTCCGAGAAATGTATGCGCTTTGTCTTGATTCTTCTTTTTCCCAAAAGCTTCATAACGCATAACCCGGGTTTCACCAAAATTCGCCTTTTTCTTCCACGAGTCTTCGTGGAGAAGGAATTTCTTGATGTATTATCTAAAACTCGGATTTACAGAATCCGGCTTTTCTTCCACGATCCTTCGTGGAGAAGGAACTTAGTGATGTCAGTGATAAAATCATGCTGACATCACGGACGTTTGGTTTCAGTCAAAACTCTACAACGTATCTTCTGACAGATTCTTCTGGGAATCGAGGAGATAGCACTTATCACTTTATCTCTTTGTTTCCCGGAAATCTCGGACGTGACACGCGTGAAGGATCCAACGGCTAAAATAGCCATTGTGGCCAATATCAACACATTCCCGGCTATAAATAGCCGCCTCAGGTCCTCCGGATTTCCTTCCGCTTCCACTTCTCCTTCAAGCCCCCAGCGCCATAGCCACAAAGCTCGATCTCGATCTTACGGGAGTGAGAAGAGAACGAGCGACAGTAACTTCCCCGGAAAAAGCCATCGAAGGATCCGGATCCTCGTCGCGCCGCCCGAATATGATCACCGGAGGATCACCCCGCGCTACGGAGGAGAGCTCCGTCACCCACGACATAGACAACATCATCAACGACATCGATCCGCTGTTGGATTCTCCCGGTCGCGCCATCGAAAATGCGCCGGAAGCAAACGTCGGTGTATCGGACCGCGGGGATGTTCTTCCCGTGGTCGAACACATTCCGTCGGCTTCCGCCGCGCCTACTCCACCCCTTGCCACTGAGCCTGCGTAAGAAAACCTTGCACGCGGAGGTGAGGAGTTCATCGTCCCGAGCGCCGCCGGAGCCGAAGAAGACGCGGAAGAAAATTCCGGGACTTGGAGCCACTTCAATGTGGTTCATCCCTTCTTTCGTCAATGGATAAGTAAGGGTATGTTCTCAAGGGAAAATGGCGATACGAGGAGGATGACTCCGAGCCTTTGCCGAAAGCCGAAGAAAGAGTTCTCCTCGCCTCTCACATAAATACAGGTATGGGTTTCCCACCTTCTGCCTTTTTCCTCCAAGTCCTTGACCACTATAACATCCAACTACATAACCTTCCTCCAAACTCCATTCTCTACCTTGCCGGGTTTCAAGCCCTTTTGAAGGATACTTAGGAATAGAACCTAGGTTAGACTTCTGGCAATACTGTTTCGGGGTTAAGCGAAACCCTTCTAAGGGCGCTCTCCCCACTTGCGGGACCATCTCCTTCACCCTCCGTAGGTTTAGGGAGGACTGGTTCCCCAAGATTAAAACCTCGAAATCCGTCAAATTTTGGACGGGTTCCTTCTCCTATCATGAAGATGTCCCGTTTCCTAGAAAGGAGACGAGAATTCCACCTTTCGATAATTCCGCTGCTACCTCCCAACATAATTGGGCTGTAGAAGCGGTCCAGACTCTGCCAGCGGATCTGATGAGGATCAAGCGGCGCATAGCCAAGATTGTATCCGTCACTCCTCCTCTCACTGGCACAGACACAGTTTTATGCTGGATCGGACGGTGTATTCAGCCATTAGCCTATCGCGGAAAACGGCTAGTGTGCGAATACTCGGGCCCGGAGGACTCGATGAGGACGACGGACAAGGGTTTCCTGAAGAAGGACTTCAAGAAACGGCTGAATCAATTGGTCTCTACTCAAGACCAGTATGAAGAAAGCCGAGAAATGTATCATGCTGGACATCCAGCTCCAAAGGTAAACTTTTCCTCCTTTAGGCAAATTTCTCGTTTTTCACTTTTCTCGGATGTTTTTGTCTTACCCGGACCTTTGTCCCTTTTGACAGATTACAATCCTTCCTGACTAGAAGCTTGCCTCTGACGTTGAGTTGGACGCTTTGCGTGCCAACTTTGCCGGTGGGCGGAAGCGCAAGAAGCCTTCCACCACTCAGGAGGTCATCAACCTTGACGGCGTTCCCGTCGCAACATCCAGGTAAGAATTTCCCGGGTTTTTTCCTATGCTTTTAATTGCATGTATTTTTATTTCTTTCTCGGATTCTTATTTCTCGGAACTTCTTTTCTTTCCCTTCTTTCCCATCCTTGCTCCTACCAGCCTAAAGCCGAAAGCCCGGAAGAAGCATAAGGCAGTTGTTAGCAGAGGAGTGCAGCCATCTCCCGCTGCAGCCCCCGACACCCCGGTTGCCACAGGAGGAGAGAACCTAGCTGCAAGGGAGGAAGAATACCCTTTGCAGTCCAGCCAACCCATTGCGTCCGAGCCGGATGCGAGGGAAAGGGAGGTGCCGGAAAAGGGAGGTCCTTCTCGTGCTCCAGAGGAGGAACCTATCCCAACATTCGACAAAGAGTTCAAGGTAAAGCAAGAGCCATTTGACGAACACGGGTATATCAAACCGTGGGCGACAAAACAATTCGCTCCAGCTCCCTAAATTCTTCCTTGGCCGCAAGGTGGGCTTATTGTTAGGAATAACTTCGTATTTTCACCTCGGCATGTCATCCAGGACGGCCTTTGCCACGTCGGGATTCTTTTTGCCTACTATGCAAAAGAGTTCAATGAAAATCTGGCAAACTTGACGAAAATGAGCTAGGTAATATCTCTAGCCCCCAAGCATTATGCCAAATGTATACATTTTTGACTTAATGCTTTTATGATGACCTTGCTTGTTTTCTGACTTAAGCGTTTTGTCTCTTTTCCGTGTTTCAGCAAACTGCTGAAAACATAAACATGGAAGTTTTCAGCAAACTTACGATCAAGAATAAGGAGGTGAAAACTCTCCTTAGCATTCTTAATGAAAAGGATGCAGAGCTGGCCTCCGTTCAGCAAAAGCTGGATGAATCAGCATGTAATTTTTTCTCTCTGCTGCTGTTTAGAATTTTTTCTAAGTATTTTTCCGAGTTTTAACTCTTCATTTTACTTGCTTTTCAGCTTCTTTGGCGAAAGCCAAACAAATTGCTGAAGATGCTGGCAATGCTGAGAACCTCCGCAAGGAAAACATGGAACTTCGCAAGATCAATGTGAAGCTCCAGAAGGACCTGGAGGCCAGCCAACTGGCTGTCGGCATTGCCGAGTCCAAGCCCTCCAACCAGGCTGAGAAGGACAAAGCCACCATCAGGGACCTAGAGAATGCCCTGAACTAGCGCCTGGAGGAAGGCACGGAGATGGATCGGATTCTCGATAAGTTTTTTAACTTTTAACGGATTTTTCATTTTTCCCTTCTTCTGTTTTCCTAACTTTGTTTTGTTGATTGAAACAGAAGGTAGCCCCCAACTTACCCGGATCAAAAGAATCCGGGCTTTCGAGAAGGTCTTCACCGCGCTTAAAGCTGTGGGGATGTTACTTATCAATAAGTACATTCCCGACAAAGTGAAAGAGTTCTCGGAAGTCAGTAAACTTCCAGAGGCGATCGTGGAGGTGGAGAACAGCAAGGAATCGTGGTTTCGCTCTGCGGCTCACGGTGGTGCGCGCATGGCCCTTGGGCTCATGCGTATGCATTATACCACCGCCAAGTATTGGCACGTGGCGTCAGGTATCCCTCAAGGATACACAGACGTGCAGCGGGCCAACATCTTTGACACTGTAAAAGGCCATGCCACCAAGATAGCCAACAAGGTGAACATCTCCACCTTCTACCCCGAGGAGGAAATTCCGACAACTCCTGAGGAGTCCATCAGCGAGGATGAAGACTCGGATCCCGAAGAAGCTGCTTGAGTCCTGGGTAGAAGGCAGGAAAACATAGAAGCATTACTATTCCTGCAATGTAATATTCATTGTAATGCTATCTATCATTTGTATAAACAAGTACTCCGCTTTTGCAGTTTAATTTATAAATCTTTGCAAGTTTCCCGGGTTTTAATTCCTTTGCCTTCTAAGTTCTCTGGCTTATATGCTTTAACTGTCTTTAGTGTTTGAAATGGCTCAATAGTACTTAATCTTCACGCTAAGTGACTGGGTATAACCGATCAGTCAAAACTTGGAAACATGGATTGTACTAAGGCATTTTTACTTACTAATTTCAGTGACCCAACACATAAACAATCAGATAAAACATAGAGAAAAGTAAGGAATTGTAAAATTGTATGAAACTCAGGCACGCAGGCACAATCTGGGTTTCCTTAAGCCTCCTTAGGCTGAAAAGCATTCAGTTTTATAACTCCGAACACGCATGCACAATTCGGGTTAACATTGGGTATTTTAAAAGATCATTGGGAAATAGATAAGACGGACTTATGCTTTGTATGAAAACAGATAAAACATGATGGCATGAATTTCGACAACTTTATTTCATGATCTCAAAGATGTTTACATAGAAATTGAACTAAGTGTAGAAGGGACGTAACTGCTGGATGCTCCAGGGTCTTTTTTTCTCTCCTAGTTTGACATCTATCTTCCTCTTTCTTTTACGATTCGGACGCTTGGGATCATCTTCCGTGTCTCGAATATCTACAAGATAATAAGATCCATTTTTCATAGCCTTGCTAATGACAAATGGTCCCTCCCAGAGTGGGGCTAACTTGTGCTTTCTTTCCTGTACCAATCTTAGCACTAAGTCACCTTCTTTGGAATAACGGTGTCTGATTTTCCGACTATGGTAGCGTCGCAACCCTTGCTGGTAAATGGCAGATCTTTGAAGCACAAGGTCTCGTTCTTCTTCTAAAAGATCGATGGCATCCTGTCGTGCACTTTCGGTATCCGAGTCATCGTAATCCTGCACTCTTGGGCTATCATGGAGCATGTCCGTTGGAAGCATTGCTTCTACGCCGTAAACCAAGAAAAACGGGGTTTGCCCTGTTGATCTATTTGGCGTTGTTCGAATACTCGAAAGCACGGAAGGCAATTCTTCTACCCTTGCTCCAGCTGCTCTATGAAGAAGAGATTCAAGTCTTGGGCGTATTCCCTGCAGGATTGAGCTATTCATTCTTTCAACCTTCTCATTGTATTGTGGGTGAGCCACAGATGCAAGATCTAGGGGTATTCCTGTTTGTCGGCAGTATTTTGCTAACTCTCCAATAGAGAAATTTGTCCCGTTGTCGGTGATTATGCTGTGTGGAACACCTTATCTCATAACTACGTCAATGATGAAGTTTCTGGCGGTCACACCGTCAAGTTTCTTGATGGGGTTTGCCTCCACCCACTTGGTATACTTATCCACTGCAACAAGTAGATGTGTAAGTACGCCTCTTGCAGTTTTGAATGGTCCCATCATATCTAGCCCCCAGACCGCAAACGTCCATGTTATAGGGATGGTTTTGAGTGCTTGAGTTGGCATATTCGTCTGCTTGGCGTAATACTGGCATACGACACATGTGTTTACTATGTGTTCGGCATCTGTCTTGGCTGTGAGCTAGAAAAAACCCTGCACGGAATGCTTTTTTGACTATGCTTTTTGATTGGGCATGATGTCCGCAATCTCCTGCATGGATTTCTTGCAAGATTTCTCGTCCTTCCTCTCGCGAAATAAATCGCTTAAAAATTCCGATAGTGTTGCGCTTATACAGGCAACCATTGATTACCGTGTATCCTTTGCATCGACGTTGTATCTGCCTTTGCAAGACCTCGTCTGCTCCATCCGGGAACTTCTGATCAACTAAGAAGTTTAAGTATGGAATCGTCCAATCCGGTTTAACGAGCAGAACTTCAACTGAATCGGAAACAAGAGGATAATCAACATCTCCACCTTTGATCGATGGTTCGTGCAAGTGTTGGACAAACACACCAGGTGGTAGGGTTTTTACTCTTTCCGACCCCATGCGGGCTAATGCATCCGCGTTCCAATTTTCTTCCCTTTTGATATGAAGTACTTCAAATCCAAGGAAGCAAATGGCAAACTCGTCCACCATTCTCCAATATTCGGCCATGATGGGGCTTTTGGCGTCCCATGTTTGGTTTAGCTGATGCAGTACCAAATCTGAGTCACCATAGCATAGTATGCGTTTGACACCTATTTCTTTTGCAATATGCAAGCCATGAAGCAATGCTTCGTATTCTGCCACGTTGTTACTGGCGTTGAAGTGTATCTGTAATACATACTCCATAATGTCACCTTTTGGGGATTTTAGCACTACACCAGCTCCAGTGCCTTCTTTCATCTTGGATCCATCAAAATATATGACCCAGTATTCCGACTGCGGCATTGGCGTGTTCTCCATTGCTTCTGTCCAATCAGCGACAAAATCTGCCAACACCTGGGATTTAATTGTTGTTCGGTGTTGGTACTTAATGTCGAACGCAGCTAGCTCAATGCCCCATTTGGCTACTCGGCCTGTTGCGTCTGCATTGTTAATGATATCCCCTAGTGGTGCTTTACTTACCACTGTTATGGAATGTCCTTGGAAATAATGGCGGAGTTTTCTAGATGCGAAAAACACACCATATGCCAGCTTTTGATAATGTGGGTACCTTTGCTTTTAATCGGAGAATACTTCGCTAACATAGTATACTGGATACTGATCTGGTATACCATGTTCATCCTTCCGCCTTTCCACAATTATCACAGCACTGATAACCCTGTTTGTTGTTGTAAGATACGGTAACATGGGTTCTTCGTCTTTTGGGGATGCCAAAATTGGTGCTTTCATCAAGGTTTCCTTCAGCTGGGTTAATTCTTTGTCTGCCTCTTCTGTCCATTCGAATTTGTCGGATTTCTTCAACAACTTGTATAATGGCAGAGCTTTATCTCCTAGCCGGCTTATAAACCTGTTGACTGCGGCTGCAGAACCCGTCAATCTTTGTACATCTTTTAAACATGTAGGCTTTGTGATGTTCAAGATTGCCTTGATCTTTTCCGGGTTTACTTCTATTCCTCTATGAGAAACGATAAAACCAAGAAGCTTTCCTGAGGGAACCCCGAATATGCACTTTAATGGATTCAACTTCATTTTGTAAGTGCGCAAATTTTCGAAGGTTTCTCGTAGATCTTCAAGGAGTGTGTCCTTTTCCTTGGAAACTACCGCAATGTCATCCAAGTAAACATGGACATTTTTACCGATTTGACTATGCAAGCAACGTTGCATGCAACGCTGGTATGTAGCACTTGCGTTCTTCAGGCCAAAAGGCATGGTTATGTAATAGTATGTTCCATACAGGGTTATGAAGGAAGTTTTGATTTGATCTTCCTACTTCATACGTATTTGATGGTACCCGGAATAAGCATCCAAACAACATAAAAGCTCAGAGCCAGCAGTGACATCTATTATTTGATCAATTCGTGGTAATGCAAACCTATCTTTTGGACACAATTTTTTCAAGCCGGTGTAATCTCTACACATCCTAAGAACAGTATTGTCTTTCTTCAGGTCTAATACTGGGTTTGCAGACCAATCATTATGTATAACTTCCCGGATAAAATCAGCTGCTAAAAGTCGGATAATTTCCTTGCCTATAGCCTTCCGTCTTCTTCCATAAAAACAACGGAGACGTTGTTTGACGGGTTTTGAACATGGAATTACCTTCAATTGATGCTCAACAAGTTCCCTGGGTACTCCCGGCATGTCCGCGGGACACCAGGCAAAAATATCCCAGCTGTCACTGAGGAACTCGATGAGCACGCTTTCCTATTTGTCATCCCTGTCCCTACTACAACAATTTGTGTCGGGTCTTTGGGGTCTAGTATAACATGTCTTGTATTCTTGGAAGCTTTGAAGCTATCTGCTGGCTTCCGGCTTTCTTTTCCTTCCGGCATTTCCATCGGCGATACTTCCTTTGCCATCTCTTTCAATTCTTCCTTTGCTATTATTTTTTCGGTGCAAAGGTCGTTTCCTTCTTCCAGCTCGTTTGCCAACTTGAAGTCTCCCGATATGGTGATTACTCCTCCCTTTGGCCCTGGCATCTTCAGCTTGTTATCGATATAACATGATCTTGCCATGAATTTGGCGAAAGTTGGACGTCCGAGTATTGCATGGTATACACTTTCGAACGACACCACCTCGAATGAGATTTTTTCCTGTCGGGAGTGTTGTCTTTCTCCAAAGGTTACATCTAAGAAAATTTCTCCTAGGGAATGTGCTTGTCTGCCAGGAACTATGCCGTGGAAACGTATGGTGATGTGATTGAGCTGGGTCTAGGAGATTCGCAGATGCTTTAGTGTATCCAGGTACAGAATATTGATGTTGGATCCTCCATCCATCAGCACTCTCTTTAGCCTAGTGTTTTGAACAATAGGGCTTACAATTAGATCTTGTGTGCCGGGTTCTGGGATATTTCTGGGATGATCTGACTGATCCCAGGTAATTGGCATAATGGAATACTTCAACAATTTGGGCGTTGGTGGGACCATCGCGTTTTTCTCTCGAAGTGTTCTCTTTGCCTATTTTGCTAAGGGAGTTGCCAGGAAAGTTAGGTTGCATTCTCCATCAACTCTCAGGAAATTTGGCTCGCCTTTTTGCTGTTGTTCCTGGATTTTTTCATCAGTGTCTGATTCACTGTCTTCTTTTTCAGCTTCTGCCTTTTGCTTGGAGAATTTCCTTTTGGAGTTCTTTCCTTTATTCCCGGATCCTGCAGTGCCCTTCATATGCTTGTTGAGGCGACACCGCGCATTTGTATGGGTAGGTTTCCAAATTGCGAATGGTGGACACAGTTTTCCGACTTAATCTTTTCCCATTCTTCTTTAGAGTAGGAGATAGGTTATGTGCTTCTTACTTTCCATTTTCCGCCAGTATCCTTTCCAAAGGTTAAATTTACTTCTTTGGGCTTTGTCTGCGTTTCTAGAGTAGTCTTCTTTTCGGAACGAGGCGTCTTTTTGGCCTGGACCAAAGCATCAATATTTCCACCTCTCGCTCTGATATCGTCTTCGGCCGCTGCGTGCTCATTGGCGGTGGTAGGCATAGATCCGAGCTCTTTATGCTCCTTTGAACCAACCATGAACGGTATGAGGCCGGGTTTTAGTCCATTGATGAAAGAATGCATTGGTTGTACATCACTTACTCCAGAGCAGCTGTTTTTCATTGTTGTCCATCTTGATATAAAGTCGACATACGACTCGTCTTCAAATTGGATGCAGTGATTTAGCCGGTTGATGCTCTTAGGGCGTTTGTACGTACCCCGGAAGTGCTGAGCGAATACTCTAGCCATATCATCCCAGCTATCCACTTTTCTTGACGGAAGCGCGTTAATCCAATCTCTGGCTCCATCCAGCAACATTAGGGGGAGAAATTTTACTGCTTCCAGGTATGTCCCTTTGTTGATCTGGACGGCAGTATACTAATCCGAAAGCCAAGTATCCGGGTTTGTACTTCCGGTGTACTTTTGGTAAGTTGGACCAACCTTGGCAAAGCCCGAGTGTAGGGTTATTCTTTGGATCCTGTCAGTAAAACACTTAGGTCCAAAGTATAGATCATCTCTTTCCGCCTTATCGACATGTGCGGAATTTCTGCCGGCTGAATGGACAGAAGGGGATCTGCTCCTTTCTGGCCCATTGTTGCGTGAATGCGCTCTTCCGGGATTATCCCTATTTTGTCCGTTATCGTGTCCTTTGGAATGAGGCGGAGTTCTACTCCTTGGCCTTTCTTTTTTCCTAGGAGGAGTACGGGATCTCTCACGTCTGTGAGGATTTTCATGTCTTCCGGCTTTTTCAGCTGGGCGTCTCGGAGGCGGCATCATTTTTCCGTCTTTCCGGTTTTGTCCCTCCCGTTCTTTATGGTCACGGGGTATATTTCCGCCTTTCGGCATATGGGATCCTGTTCTGGACGCTTCATCCCTATTGTCCGGGATTTCTTGTCCTTCTTAGGATCTCCCTTCTTATCCTTAGAATCGCCTGAATCTCCAGGTTCTCCAGGTCCAGGTGCTCCAGCGGTGCAAGTGGCAGTTTTGCATAGGGACAATTCCTCATGCAACTTCCCTGATCTTGCTTGACCTCGTTGTTGCTGTTGCAGTGCTTTACCCAGGAAAGCATACACTCCCTACAGCTTTTCGTCTTTGAAATACAAATCATCATTAAGGATGGCCAATGCGTCTTCCGCGTTTTTGGCTGCGGTCTTATAGATGCGTTCTCCGTTAGCATTTACGTCGTCCACCTGTCGTTGCCAGGAAGGGTTTTGCAACCGTTCTTTTGATGGCAGTACATCCGGCTTTGCGATTCCAGTAATCTCATGGGTTTTATCCTGGACATATTCCGTCTTTCTAATTCTTTAATCTCCTCCTGCTTTGCTTTAACAGTAGCTTGGGCTTTGAGGAGATTTTCTTGCGATCGGAATAGTTGTTGCTGCTGCCGCATAATGGCTTGCCTTTTGGCTTCCAGCACTTCCGGTGGCTCGTATGGTCCAACCGGGGTTTTGATCAGATCGATCTCGTCCTGTTCCGACAATTCAGGAACATGGATTTCTTTCTTTATCTTCTCCACAGGTGTGACCCCGCTTTCTCCTCCTGCTTCCAGGTTTTGGTTAGCATTATCGGTCAACTTTTTCTTCTGGAGTTTGTACTGGAGTTTCTTGGCAGTCTTCTTTTTCTTCTTGGAAGAGGGAGGCTTTTTACCAGGTTCTTCCTCTGTCAATTCCTTGACATCAGGATAGATGGGACTGGTTTCGCCATCCTCTCTTGCCTCATTTGGTGGAGGTGTTTTGGGGTCTTCGTCGTCTTCGGCATCCGAGTTGTCAGTCGGTTTTTCCATAAGTACTTCATGGAAGCCCCCTGCATAGATTTAACCTTTCTTTCGAAAGCGTCTTCATCTTCATCTTCTGAATCTATGTCTTCAGATCCAGGTTCCGACTCCAATCTTGCCTCTATGGCAGCTGAAAGTGCAATATGGTCAACTAGAGGGGGGGTGAATAGGTGACCTACAAATTTTACTTCTTTTTCACTTTTAATGGGGGCTTTAAGAAAGTAAATGCTTGATTACCTAAATGTGCAACTAAGTGAACACCCTAGGTGGTATGAAGCATGTAGCAGCGGAAATAAAGGAATGGTACAAGAAAACAACAAGTGAAAAACACGGAGACAAGGATATGTTTCCCGTAGTTCCTTCTTGAAAGAAGTACGTCTACGTTGGAGAGGTGGGGAGCCACCTAGGCGCTCCTCAATAGCACGGATGTGCACACCTTGTTCTCCTTGAGCTTCTCCGGTGAGGGAGATTCTCGTTTCCACTATGAGGTCGACTTGAAGGCGTTGACCAAACCTTTACAAGGGGTTGAGGCTACTCCACAAGTGAGATGGAGGCTCTCAACAATCGAAGCTTCTTGCTACAAGGTGGAAGCTACAAGCACTAGGGTTTCCCTTGGATGTCAAAGCAACCAAGAGATTACAAGATCCCAAGAGTTGTGGTGTGGGTACACACGTTTTGGCTTGGTGGAAAGGTAGATCTAGTCCTCCTCCATGAGATCCTTGAAGGGCATCGAGTTTGGTTGGAGGAGGAGGGAGATCGGGGCGTTTTGAGCTCTACAACAATGGAGGAGAGAGAGGAATGGACGAGCTACCTATCTAGAGGAAGAAGACAGCTATTTATAGGCTCCTCCAAAATCTGACCGTTGCAGTCCTGCGGGACCGGAATATTCCGGAGTAAAGGCCGGAAATTTCCGGTGTGTCTTGGCCGGAAATTTGAATTCTCCGGGGGGCGGATATTTGAAATATCCGGGGGCGTAAAATTCCGCCCCAATATTCCGCCCCCATCTATGTGCGCAGGCAACAACTGGTTGATGAAAAATTGCTAAGGACCAGGGGCCGGATATTTGCTCCAGAAATTTCCGGGGCAAATTTCCGCCCCACCTTCTGTGCGCGGGCATCGACCAATGAAGAATCCTTCTTAGCAAATTTCTGCTAAGGACTTGACGACCGGAATATTGAAATATCCGGGGGGCGGATAATTGAAAAATCCGGGCCCGGAAATTTCCGGGCAGAAATTCCGCCCCCATCTCTGTGCGCGGGCAACTTGTAATGGTCCAATTTTTGCTAAGTCCCAGAGGGCCGGATTTTTGCACCGGAAATTTCCGGGGCAAATTTCCGCCCTGGCATCTGTGCGCGGGCAGAAAAGAACTTAGTCGTTTTCGAGAGTTCCAGGAAGGGGGCCGGAAATTTCCGGTGAGGGGGCCGGATAATCCGCCCTTTAAGTTCCGGAATTTCCGGCCTGCGATCTGAAAAATCCGGTGGCAGTAATTCCAGAATATAGTTCTTCTCTTTGATCTTTTGATGAGTATATAAAGATGATCACCTGAGATATTAGCTGCCCAGTCTAAACAACATTGTTAGATAGGATATATCCGTGTTATCATCATCACCAAAATCATTAGAGGGATCATGAGCTTTCAATCTCCCCCTTTTTGGTGAATGATGACAACACGGGTATTTGCGGGAAAGTAAACTAACAATGCAAGATACGAAAACATCACAGATAGCGTATATAGGAGACATGCCTCCTAATAATAATAGTTCACCAACGAATAACGAGTACGATAGAACGAAGTTCGAAAAGACGCACGAAATGATAAAAAACGGCAAATGAAGAACGAAACCCTCCCAAGCAAATGCCCGCGATCATCTAGATCTTCTCCCCCTTTGGCATCAGGATACCAAAAAGAGAAAAGAGAGAGCTACGTCCCATGGGGCAAACTCTAGGCCTGGGTGTCCTCCTCTTCCTCTTCTGCTTCATCCTCGGTGACGTCCTCCATGTCCTCATCATCATCCACACCGATGTCCCAGTCAACGTCGCGGTTGTTCCAGTTCTTGTAGGCAATCCTGGGAGGAGGAAGTGGTGGCACATTGGGGGCACCAAGAGCAGTCATGATGTGATGCTGATTCTCGAGGATGCTGCGGCGCTCCACATAGGCGCTGTAGTTCTCCTTGTGGAGGCACACATTCATGCACATCACCTTTTCAATTGCGCTAACAAGCCAGGAGCGCTTCTTCCTGCCAGGAGGAGGGGGACGCATGCGAGGATCCCGGTGGCCTTGACCTGTGGCACCAACATCATGTGCAGCCTGCTGAGTGTGGGCAGCCTTCTTGTACAGGGTGACGTCCTTGTGCTCCTCACAGTCAAGCTCAAGGTCCTCACGAAGAGCTGCGGGATAGCGGGCCTTGATGAGCTTCATAATATAGGGAGCATATGGAGGCACTTTGCGGTGGAAGAGAGCAAAGTGGAGCTCATGGAAGATGAAATCCATCACATCAATCTTGTGGGCCTCCATGTCAGTCATGTCGCTCTCAGTGAAGGTCAAGAAGGCGTGGTGCATGAGGCTGACCAAGCCACTACGAATAGCATCATTATTACCACCACTTGGGGCAATAGACTCCCGGAACATGCGCAACAGAATGTCATATATAGGATACAGTCCTTTAGCCGAGCCAATCACACCTGTGGAGCCATACAACTCAGCCAGCTTGTTCTTCTCATACTCAACCCCGTGAATATGCATGCGGTGACCCTGGGGAGTGTTGAGGCCAGAAAAAGGATACCCAAGCTCAGAAGCAAAGTCATGGAAGTTGGATGTGAGCAAGTGAGGGCCAGACATCCAGGACATCCCAATTTCTTCAGAATCATCAATGACAAGTGTGGCATAGAACTGCTGAATGAATGTGGTATTGAAGGAGCACCTAGTCTCCATGAGCGGACGCAGACCAAGAACCTCAGCTAGCTGAACAGAGTTGTTGAAGTAGGCGGGGTTGGCAGCCAGATGAGCAAAGTTGATCACCTTCATGGGGCACACGGGCTTGCTCATCATAGTGTACACCTGCTTGAATAGGGTCTCCTGCTCAACATGCCAAAAGCATGAACCAATGGTGGGGTCCTGAGGACCCTCTGTGTACCATGCCTTGGCCCTCCATGCCTTGAACTCCAGAATTGACATGGTGCCCACGTTGAGAGTGGCCTTGCCTTGCTGTCTGCCGGCCTTGCGGGCAACCCTTTCAGCATCACGTTGACGCTCATAATCTCTCTCAGCATCCCTCGCACGCCGGCGAGTCTCATTATCCTCAACAAACATCCCCTCTTCATTTTCTGTCAGGTGGCGGAGGCGCTTGCGGGTATTGGGCAGCTTTCCGGGCCTAGAGCTTGAACCATCTGCGAGGAAGGCAGAAAAAGATGCAAAGAAAACCAAACAAAAATCAAAAATGGGGGCTCACGAGTTGTGGAAGTGGAATAAAGTGAACTCTGTTCAAGATTCAGTATAGGCCGGAAATTCCGGTCATGGATGTGGAAATTCCGAGGGACGGAAATTCCGGCCTCAGGGGAAATTTCCGGGGTGCGGAAATTCCGGTCCTGGGGCGGAAATTTCCGGCCTGCGGGATTTTCGAATCCAGATCTGAATCTGGGCCTATAATGGATCTAGAACGAGGAAACTATTACAAGAATGAATCCTGGAGAATATGTAATACGTGTGTGAACAAATAATCATGCTAGGTCAAGAAGGGCACTAGATAGGAGAACAAAGCATCAAATCCACCCAAACTTGCGGAGAAAACATACACATACCGGGATCCATGGCAGGAAAGGGCGTGCGGTCTCTTGATCCGCAAGAGTTGAGTAGAGGATGAGGAGGGGAGGCGAAGGGAGCCTCCCGGAAGTCTCGGAGGCGGCGGTGGCGGCTGGAGGCGAGTGGAGGCGAGGGGAGGGAAACAGTCTGGAACTGCTCCCTCCCGGCGTCCTTATATAGCCCCAGGCCAGCCACACCGGAAAATTCCGGTACTAAAACCGGATATTTCGGGGTCCGGAAATTTGGGCCGGAATATTCCGCCCAAATATCCGGTGTGCCCTCTGTGAGCGGGCACGCGGGATATTTGGGGGATTATTCGAGTCCATTTTCGAACCCCGGAAATTTCCGGGACTTAAGGCACGGAATATTCCGGGCCCCGGAAATTTCCGCACCAAATGTCCGGGGTGCCTTCTGCGAGCGGGCACATCGGATAGGGGCAAAATTTCTGGGACAAATGTCTGAGGGCCGGAATTTCCGGTGTTCCCACACCATCCGAGTTTTTGGTGGAAGATGAAACAAATCGTGAGCCTCCAAAAACGGAAAACACAAGTAACCGAACAAACACGAGGAAAACATCAAAAAAACAAATTCAAAGGAAAAAGTTGGTGGCCGGAGCCACCGTGTTTGAGTGACACCAAGGAGCCGCGAAGATGTATCTTGGACTCAAGAGTATCACTCACGTTTTAAGCACAATAAGTCAGAAATTGACTAGATATGCATGACGTTGATTGTTTTACGCATGATAGGTGGAGTGTTTGTTCATGAGTTGAACTACGCTCCCCCTATGTCCATGCCTACATCTAGACTAGATAGCACATATAGTGAAGGTACGCATGCAAGGGTTCAAGAGAAGTTAGACGCATCGATCACATTTAGTTCATTCCTCAAACCCCGAAATCTTGGTTCATCAAGGGCCTTCGTGAAGATATCCGCGAGTTGATCCTTGGTCGCAACATAGGAGAGGTCAATATCACCCTTCTCAACATGATCCCGAATGAAGTGATGCCGTATCTCAATGTGCTTCGTCTTGGAGTGAAGAACGGGATTGTAGGCGATATTGATGGCACTCTCATTGTCGCACAAGAGAGGAACGTTGTCGAAGATGATGCCATAATCTCTCAATGTTTGCCGCATCCAAAGTAATTGAGCACAACAACTCGCCGTGGAGATGTATTCGGCCTCAGTGGTGGAGAGAGAAATGCAGTTTTGCTTCTTGGAAGACCAACATACCAATGAGCGGCCAAGAAATTGACAACTTCCGGATGTAGATTTCCTATCCGTCTTCTCTCCCGCATAGTCCGCATCCGAATACCCAATGAGCTGAAAGCTTGAACCCTTGGGATACCAAAGACCAAAGTTTGGGGTATGAACTAAATATCGAAAGATACGCTTAACCGCTTCAAAATGACTTTGTCTCGGGGAGGCTTGAAACCTTGCACATTTACCAACGCTATACATAATATCGGGTCTAGATGCACAAAGGTAGAGCAAAGAGCCAATCATGGAGCGGTATACCTTTTGATCTACCTCTTTACCATTCGGGTCGGTTTCAAGTCAATAGTCGTGGACATGGGGGTCTTCATAGGTTTGGCATCGTGCATGTTGAAGCGCTTGAGCATGTCTTGAGTATACTTGGCTTGCTTGATGAATGTGCCTTCGGGGTGTTGCTTGATCTCAAAGCTAAGAAAATACTCCAATTATCCCATCATTGACATCTCGAATTTATCCGTCATAAGCTTGCAAAACTCATCATTGAATGCGACGTTAGTAGAACCAAAGATGATATCATCCACATAGAGTTGGCAGATGAACAAGTCACCTCCAACCTTTTTGGTGAAAAGGGTGGGATCGATTAAACCAACATTGAACCCACGATCTACCAAAAACTCTTTAAGGTGCTCGTACCATGCACGTGGAGCTTGTTTAAGCCCATATAGCGCCTTATCGAGTTTGTAGACATGATCGGGGTGGTTGGGATCTTCGAAACCCGGAGGTTGCTTGACATAAACCAACTCGTGGATGGGACCATTCAAAAATGCACTTTTAACATCCATTTGTTGCAATTTAAAGTTGTGATGAGAGGCATAAGCAAGTAAGATGCGAATAGATTCAAGACGAGCAACGGGAGCGAAAGTTTCACCGAAATCGACACCTTCGACTTGAGAGAAACCTTGAGCAACCAATCTAGCCTTGTTGCGGATGACGATGTCGTCCTTGTCTTGTTTGTTCTTGAAGATCCACTTAGTGCCGATGACGTTCTTGCAATCTTTGGGTCTTGGCACCAATTTCCACACCTTGTTGCGCTCGAAATTGTTGAGTTCTTCGTGCATAGCTTCAAGCCAATCTTGATCTTCAAGAGCTTCATAGACCTTCTTTGGCTCAATGTGAGAGACGAATGCAGGCGCTTTGCTAAAATCCGCTAGTTGCCTCCTTGTGACGACCCTTCCACGAACTTGTCCAAGAATCATGTCCTCCGTGTGACCGGCACGAGCAAGATTATCTAGTCTTCTCTTTGCCCTACGAGCTAGCATCTCCTCCAAAGTTTCCTTGGATAGTACTTGATCATCACCTTCATCATCGGAGACATGACCACCTTGATCTTGATCATCAACGGGAGGTGGATCCCTTATGTTCCTAGTTGTATCATCACCATGTGTATCTTGTTCCTCATTGTGAGCTTGGCCTTCATCATGAGCTTGACCTTGATTATTAGCTTGGCCTTGTGGTGAAGCATGAGGGCTTGGTGCATCTTGTTGGGTAGCTTGGTTATCAATGGATGTAGTCAATGGCTCCACTTGAGTGGGGCGTAGTCCTTCTCCCTCCGTCATCCGGTAACCCTCAATGGGGATTATTTCACCAATCCCCATTCTTCTTATGACGATGGGAGGAATTGCATCTCCTACAATACCATGATTTATACGGCCCCCTTGGGACCCATTATCCTCATCAAATACCACGTCTATAGCTTCTTCAACTTTTCCGGTGGACTTGTTATAGACTCTATAAGCATGAGCATTTGAGGCATAGCCAACAAAGATACCCTCATAGGATTTAGTCTCGAACTTTGACAAGCGTTTCCCTCTCTTGCGAATGAAGCATTTGCATCCAAAGACCTTGAAGTATGAAACGTCCGGCTTCTTGCCCGTGAGAATCTCATAGGGGGTCTTGTTCAAGATCTTGCGGAGATATAATCGGTTGCTAGCGTGGCAAGCGGTGGAGACGGCCTCGGCCCAAAAATTATAAGGAGAAGAGAACTCCGCAATCATGGTTCGAGCCGCATCCATAAGAGTCCGATTCTTTCTCTCCGCCACACCATTTTGTTGAGGAGTGTAGGGAGTGGAATATTGATGAGCAATGCCTTGCTCACTAAGAAATCCCTCAACGGTGTAGTTCTTGAACTCGGAGCCATTATCACTTCAGATAGCCATGATGCTTGTATTATGTTGTCTTTCCACCAAAGTGATGAACTCGATGACCCGCTTTTGAGTCTCACTCTTTCTCTTGAAGAAGTACACCCAACAATATCGTGAGTAATCATCCACAATCACCAAGCAATACTTCTTGCCTCCAAGACTATCATATGATAGAGGACCAAAGAGGTCCAAGTGAATGAGCTCAAGGATTCTTGATGTAGTGATGTTCGTCTTGGTGGGATGTGCTTCTCCATGTTGCTTTCCTAGAACGCAAGAGCTACACACACGGTCTTTGGCAAACTTAGCATTTGTTAGTCCTAGAACGTGATTGCCACTTTGAAGGTCATGCAACGTCCTCATATTGGTGTGGGCTAACCGGCGATGCCATAGCCAACCCACATCAACTTTAGCCATTAGGCATGTCGCGGCACACGTGTCTCCTTTGGAGAAGTCCACTACATACATGCCGTTCTCGACATGCCCAACAAAGGCTACTTTAAGAGTCGTTTCCCAAGTGACAATCACATTCTCCTTATTAAAGAAAGAGGTAAAACCACTTTTAGCAAGTTGAAGAACCGAGATGAGATTGTAGCCAAGGGACTCAACAAGAAGAACATTCTCAATTGACAAGTCATTTGAGATTGCTACCTTGCCTCGTCCCAATACCTTTAGTTCGGAGTTGTCACCAATAGTAACGCAATTGAGATGAGGTAATGGAGGATGAATATCACTCATTGCGTCATTGCTTCCGGTCATATGTTGGGATGCACCACTATCCACCGTCCATTTGCTCGAACCGGAAGCACTTCCCTACAATAGATTAGTTTCTTGATTTAGGGACCCATCTTTCAATGGGTCCTCTCATGTTAGCGATAAGGGTCTTAGGAACCCAAATACTTCAATGATAATCGTCACCATAAGAAGTACCAACATATTTAGCATATACATGACCATCTCTAGACTTCATAAGAACATAAGATGGATTATATTTCCCGGCAAAGTTATTGTGAGTGGTGCTACCCCTAGAGGTCTCACCACCCACAATGGTGTTGGTCTCCTTCCCTTTGGTCACCTCTCCCTCTTTCACAAATCTTACTTGTTGTGAGAAGGAGGTGACTCTCTTCTTGTTCTTCTTCTTGTACTTCTTCTTTGACTTGGCTATATAGCCAAGTCCCTCCTTTCCATTGTTGGCACGTTGAGAAGCAATCTCATGGGAACTCTTCTCATTTCCTACAAGATTAGTTGTACTACAAGCATTGCTAGGCAAGAAATTCAAGCTAGAAAGTGAAGTGGATACAACTTGCTTGTTTGATTGTTGAGCTAGAAGATTGTCACGAGATTTGGTTAACTTGTCATGAATTTCCTTAAGAGACATGAACTCCTTTTCAAGTTTTTCATAACGAGTACCAAGTTCCTCGTGAGCAATTCCTAGCTTCAATTCTTCATGTTCAAGAGTTTTAATTAAGGCAAGAGATTGAGCATTTTCCTTCCTAAGCTTAGAGACACTTATGGCAAAGTTTTCTTCAAGACAAGACAATTTCTCCTCAAGTGAGGCACGAATGGAACGCTCATTATCAAGAGCTTTTTCAAGCTCTTTCTCATTGCAAGTGTGACCTCCATGGCTTTCTAAGGTCGTGATGATCTCCTCCTTTTCATCAACAAGAGAGTTAGCCTCATCAAGTTGCCTCAAAAGGGAGTTCACCTTTTCCTTAGTCTCACCCTTAAGGCTAGATAGCCATATGCTTAACTCATTAGACTCACTATCCTCCTCACAAGCATTTTCAACACAATCCAATAACGAAGGAGGGTTAGTGACAATGGTCTTGGAGTTGGGAGAGCATACCGAAGTGGCTTTTGCCATAAGACATGTAGGTCAGGTAGCCACATTCTCATTGGGGGATTCGAATAGAGAGATCGAAGGTGATGATGCGGTGGCCTTGGCGATGTGAGCAACTCCAACTACCTCATCTTCTCCTTCATCTCCGGAGATGTAAGTCTCAAGAACCGCCCCTTCTTGAACGTAGAGAGCTCTTGGCACCTTCCTTGCAAAGTTCTTGTTTTGAGGAGGCTTGGTCTTGTTCTTGCGAATGAGCTTGCCTTCGTTTTCTTCTCTTGGCTCAAAGGGGCACTCCTTCACGAAGTGGTTAGCGCTACCACAATTGTAGCATGTCCTTGGTTGCTCCCCCTTCTTCTTGTAGTTCTTGTTTCGTGGAGGCCTTGGAGATCCGGTCTTGTGAGCTTCCCATCTCTTCCAATATCCATGCATAGCAAGGGCAATGCACTTGTGAGCTCCCGTGTAAGTATCTTCATAGTCTTCCTCCTCATCATCATCTTCTTCGCTTTCATCAACCCGAGCCATTGCCTTTGACTTCAATGCAAGGTTGGGAGACTTTCCTATCCCTCTAGAGCGAGCTAGAGCATCATCCGCACTCTTGTGTGAGAGAGAGATTGCGATGAACTCACTAAGAACACCAATGGAGTTGAGAGTATTGTAGTCCGCTCTTGTCCGGATACTAGTGGCGAGATTCTTCTCGAAGGGTGTGATAGCCTTGACAAACTTCCTCTTTATCCATTCATCGGTGATCTCTTCCTTGCCAAAGTATCTCAGTTGATTGGAGAGAGTGACAACTCGTCTATAGAGCTCTTCAGGAGTCTCATCCTCTTGCATAACGAAGTTCTCGGAGTTGTCAATGGCCACATCATACTTGGAAGAATGAATACTAGCATTTCCTTGAAACAAGGTATCAAGTTTGTCCCAAGCTTCCTTGGCGGTCTTGCAACCACGGATGTGAGTGAGATGCTCCCTTGGGAGAGCCTTCTGGATAATAACAAGAGCAGTTTTGTTGAGTTGAGATTCAACATCCTCCCTTGGAGTCAAGTTGCTTGGGTCATGAGGATGAAGTCCTCTGACGCCCCGTGATCGGGCACTATGCAGATTCCAGCATTCCCGCCAAAATCCACATAATAACCGATTCCAGGTTGCCACTTGTGATAACATTACAATAGTTCACGAATAATCCACAATTACAACAGAATCAGATAGATACTCAGACGAGCCAGGGATACAACTGATACATTACAAAGATCCAAATAACAGCGGAAGAAACGAACGTCCGGCTACGGACAAGATACAACTTGGACTAAGAGTCCTGAAGATAACCGAGAGCGTCCAATCCCTGCCCAGGCCAAGCCGGAGGGATTCCCAAGCTAACGTCGTCAGACTTCATACCTGTTGACTGCAAGTTGGAATTTGCAGCCAGGAAAGAGATTCGTGGGTCAGTACGGTTAAGTACTGGCAAGGGGGATAAAACCCATACTCACAAGATACCGGCGTAGCCAGTCATCACAAGATACAAATACTCTAGGATCAACGGAAAGGAAGGGGTTATTGCAAATAAGCGACAGCAGGCTGCACCAACCAACTACAGAGAGATACTACAACTTCCGGCTAACAGAAAGAAGATAAGATCGAGTATTGTAACCAACTGAAAGATAACTTCAAACAAACCCATCCTGGATCTCGCCCCTTATCCGAAGAAGCAATCCGAGGATAACCCACACAGTTGTGTTAAAGATGAATCAAATTATTGTGTCATCAACCTATTACTAGTCAAGTTATTAATCATTGGGTGTAACATGTTTGATCATTATGTTTAAATTGTCCTGAGTACTTGTTAGCCAGTACTTTCACCAAGTAATCCATAACCGCGGAAAACACGGCTTCTCGAGAAGATTATCCCTGCAGGGTTGCACCAATTTAGCCGTACACGCAAGAATAACCCGCCAGATGGGGAGCTAACCCACCAAGCGAGGTACTCTACACAACTCAACTCTTCTTCGCATCAAGCCCAAAGAACCTTGGGCGCACGGCTAATCGAGCCCCGAAGAAAAGGGACCCTCATAGCACTCTAAGACCGTGTCCCCCTATATGCCGACTACGAAAGTTCCACCCGGGTACCAAGGGCTCGCAAGATCATGCATGCAGCAAATGGAAAACCCGAACTAAATGAGGCGATTTGGACGAGATGCGAATCGAGTCAAATTGAGGGGGGCGCCCATACTCGCTTCCCACATGCGGGTAGTGCGCTCATCATGGATCAGTAGACAAGACCCTTTTCCTATTAGGGTCGACACTAGCAGGCCTCAAAACCACAAAGGGCCTCCTGCCGGTGCCTTATCATCAAATTTATTATTAAACAATAACAGTAGCATGATTGATTGATTGATTGATTAAACATCGAGCCCCCAGAACATAAAGTAATCTAGTAACGGAAAGAAACGGGTAACAGACTCGAGCAAAACAACCTAAGCATGATAGTAAGACACGGGCAACAAGCAATGGTTATAGGTATGGAGGTGAGGCAATATCAGGGTTCAGGGTATCATGTGATGGGTTCGTAACAGAAACAACTACTACTAAGGATAGCAGAAAGAATCAACGGAAAGAATCGGTAACAAGTGATGAAAGGCAGCCATATGGCAGCAAGTGAGTATACTTGCCGGAGATCCCGCAAGGTAGCAGAACTTGTCGTTGCTCACATCATCTCAACGTCCTATCCGGGAAGAAGCAACGAACCTCGAACAAACACCGGATGCAACAATTACTACTACGGCAAAAGATCCAGCATGATCAAGATATGGATGCATGACAAGTTTAAAGATGCATCAAGGTAAACTAGTTGACAAGATAAACAAATTTAAATGGACCCATATGCAATTTGAGTTGCATATGAACAGCCCATGAATTATGGTTAGATGATTTGTTTTCCAACTGATCAACAGGTGAGGGTGGATTAGCATGATGCATGGATGAGGAAAACAACAAAATAACAACAATAGAATCAATTGGAAATATGGTTTACCAAGTTTAGAAATTTTATTTATTAAGTTAGAAAATTTTGGTTCCATAAGGGTGTCACACAAACAATTGTTGTTTTCAGCAAGTTAAAGTGTTCAAAACAGTTAACAAAATTTATATTTGAAAAGAACATCAAATTTTAGTTGGATTACATGTTTCACATATTGAAATTGGAATTAGGATAATTTGATTATGAATTAAACAATATTAAATAAGTTTTAATTGAATTTAATTCAAGTTTGAATATTAGTTGAATTTTATTTGTTCAAAACATAAATTCAAATTCACATTTGAAAAGTTCACACTTTGATGGTTTGAAAACATATTTTGCATGTTCAAAATTATTTTATTTTGAGCAAGTTATGATTTTATCAAATTTAAATGAATTAAACAAATATTAAATTAGTTAGGCAATTTAAATTATTCAAACAATGAAACAAAATGTATATTTGAATAGGTTATTCAAAATGGCATGGAAAACATATTTTATTTGCATTATTTGGAATTAGTATGAATTATTTATGAATTGTTGCAAATTACAATTGAATTATTTGAATTCAAATTTGAATTGCATTTTGAAAATCCAAAACAGAAAACAGATGGCATATTTGAAAAGTACAGGAAATTTGGAGTGGGATACATATAAAGTTTGTGTGATTTGGATTTATAAATTAGGAATTACATCCATTTGAATTCTAGGGGTACTAATCATTTCTGGAAAAAAAGGAATTAGGGAATTAAACCATTTGCACCGCGGCTGGGCTACACACACGGGCTGACCCGTGGGGCCACGCCAGGGTGGCGCCAACGTGGCGCGTGTGTAAGCCACGCGGCCACCGCGGTCAATGACCAGCGGGGCCCGCTCCTGTGCGCGCAATTAAAAGGGAAAAAGGCCGTGCGCGGCCGAGGGGATTCGAACCCAGCTCGCTGGAGTGCGCGCGAGGTCTCTTTGCCACTGCGCTGTGCCTGTTCGATTGATTATACAGGCCACGGTCTGAACAAAAGGAGAACATCGAACTTAACTGAATCTGTGGACAGAACCAAAGTGCAGGCTTTCAACTGCGGTTCAGAGAAGATCGGCGGTGGCTGTTGTCGATCCGGGAACGGTGGGGCGATCTCGCGGATGGTAACTAGGCGCGCTGGGGTCGCTTGATGGTGGGGGGGTGCTGCTGCTGTTTGGCGTGTACCCACACGGGCACGAGGGGCCACAGCTAGGAGCAGCGCTTCCAGCAGGAACGCAACCATGGCGTCCATGGCTGCCGGAGCTACACCTCGACGGGAGCGAGATACTCAGCCAAACGAGATGGGAACGGGTGGAATGGAAAGGTGCGCTCACCAGGAGGGGTCGCAGCAGAAGAACGCGCTCGGTGGAGGATCCTTGGCGGCGAATTTCGGCGAGGAAGGTTGGCCACCGGCGGAAGAAATTGGCCACCTTGGTCGCTGTAGTCGATCCCTGCTGCCTCCTCTGCGTGGACGAAGGAGTCCTCTCCGTGGGGCTCCTGGAGGCATGTTGCTAGCCCGAGGTGGCCATGGCGGTGGACTGGCGGGGAGGCAGCGGTGGTGGTCTACGGTGGTTTCGGTCGGGTTCAGAAGGACCAGCAGCAGAGAGGGGAGGCGCTGCGAGGAGGCGAACGGCGACGGAGAGAAGGAGACTAGGAACCCTAGGGCTTAGGGCAGGGAGCGCGTACCCCTAGGGTACTTGTAGTCCTCGGGATTGCTCCCTGGCCGTCGGAAGGCGCGGATGTCGTCGTGGCTGCTGCCGATGTCCGCCGTACAGGTGATGACGAGGAACAGAAGACTGAAAAAAAAACGCGAATCGTTTTCTTCTGCTGGAAGCGGGCCGGGCTGCGATTGCTGCGCAAGGAGAAAGGAACCGAGGTGGGCTGGGCGCAGCCCACCACCTTGGCTGTTCCCTTTTTATTATTTTGTTTTTTTTTTTTTTTTTTTTGCTGAAACCCAAATGGAAGAAAAAGGAGTCTTTTAGGTTAGCAAAATTTTGGTAAAAAATAGGGTTAGCTTAGTTTTTTAAATAGCAACTAGAAACCAACTTTTGTTTTCCAAAAAGTTTCAAAATTATTGCTGTTTAGTAATTAAACCAAAATTGGATGATTTTTTTCTTTATTAGATGGACATTGATAAAACCACACTTTTAAATAGGGTGACCCCTATGAATTAACTGGATTAAAATTTGTTGATTGGATTGTTAAAGTTTATAAGTTCAAAAAGTGTTCTGCTTGATGCTTTGATTTGAAGAGGAAGGTGATTTAATTAATTGATTGAAAATAGTTGTTTGATTAAACCCAACAATTTTAATGAATGATTTGGTTTAAACTTTTGAGTTAGCCATTAGGGTTTTAACAAGAGGGGGAAAAGTATTAACAAGCAATTGGATTAAACAATTTTCAAACTATTGAAGAACAAATGAGGGGTGTAGTTTGCAAGTTTGAAATTGCAAAAATTTTTAGCAAGGGTGAAAGTTTAAATTGTTTTGAAATTTTCAGTTGTGATGCAAACATGGTGCAATGCAATGTGATGCATATGATGCAACCAAAACAAACAGGTAACACCCCAGGTGTTACAGACGACACC
This sequence comes from Alopecurus myosuroides, assembly GCA_028641055.1. NCBI lineage: Eukaryota > Viridiplantae > Streptophyta > Magnoliopsida > Poales > Poaceae > Alopecurus > Alopecurus myosuroides. The sequence continues at coordinate 265,442,942 of CM054058.1, forward strand.
ACTAACAAGGGATTGCGCCCCCGCAATCCACCTGCTAACCCGGGAGGGGAAAGAAGTTCGTCTATCGATTCTTCGTGCTTCCAGTTGATCTCCTCGACACCACTAACAAGGGATTCTTGCTGGGAGTGACGACGATGTTCTTCCACCAGGAATCTTCCGATGATCGAACCTATTAGGTTAAAAGCTCAGAAAACGTCCACCCACGTAGGATCCTAACACTTTGAAAGATTGAGTACGAGAGTAGACTCCAAAACAAATAAGATGGGAGAGGAATAGAATAGAGATAAGGAGAAAACAAGAATCCTATTGAGATGTTCTTCCAAAAATAGTTTAGCGGAAATAGTTTTTTTTTTGACACTCTAGAAACAACGACCGTTAGCGAGGCTAACCTACAGGCTTTGCGGACCCGTTGCTTCGATAACCATTCGTATCGAAACAATATCGGGAATCGGAACCAAGGCTCTGATACCATTTGTGACGCCCCGTGATCGGGCACTATGCAGATTCCAGCATTCCCGCCAAAATCCACATAATAACCGATTCCAGGTTGCCACTTGTGATAACATTACAATAGTTCACGAATAATCCACAATTACAACAGAATCAGATAGATACTCAGACGAGCCAGGGATACAACTGATACATTACAAAGATCCAAATAACAGCGGAAGAAACGAACGTCCGGCTACGGACAAGATACAACTTGGACTAAGAGTCCTGAAGATAACCGAGAGCGTCCAATCCCTGCCCAGGCCAAGCCGGAGGGATTCCCAAGCTAACGTCGTCAGACTTCATACCTGTTGACTGCAAGTTAGAATTTGCAGCCACGAAAGAGATTCGTGGGTCAGTACGGTTAAGTACTGGCAAGGGGGATAAAACCCATACTCACAAGATACCGGCGTAGCCAGTCATCACAAGATACAAATACTCTAGGATCAACGGAAAGGAAGGGGTTATTGCAAATAAGCGACAGCAGGCTGCACCAACCAACTACAGAGAGATACTACAACTTCCGGCTAACAGAAAGAAGATAAGATTGAGTATTGTAACCAACTGAAAGATAACTTCAAACAAACCCATCCTGGATCTCGCCCCTTATCCGAAGAAGCAATCCGAGGATAACCCACACAGTTGTGTTAAAGATGAATCAAATTATTGTGTCATCAACCTATTACTAGTCAAGTTATTAATCATTGGGTGTAACATGTTTGATCATTATGTTTAAGTTGTCCTGAGTACTTGTTAGCCAGTACTTTCACCAAGTAATCCATAACCGCGGAAAACACGGCTTCTCGAGAAGATTATCCCTGCAGGGTTGCACCAATTTAGCCGTACACGCAAGAATAACCCGCCAGATGGGGAGCTAACCCACCAAGCGAGGTACTCTACACAACTCAACTCTTCTTCGCATCAAGCCCAAAGAACCTTGGGCGCACGGCTAATCGAGCCCCGAAGAAAAGGGACCCTCATAGCACTCTAAGACCGTGTCCCCCTATATGCCGACTACGAAAGTTCCACCCGGGTACCAAGGGCTCGCAAGATCATGCATGCAGCAAATGGAAAACCCGAACTAAATGAGGCGATTTGGACGAGATGCGAATCGAGTCAAATTGAGGGGGGCGCCCATACTCGCTTCCCACATGCGGGTAGTGCGCTCATCATGGATCAGTAGACAAGACCCTTTTCCTATTAGGGTCGACACTAGCAGGCCTCAAAACCACAAAGGGCCTCCTGCCGGTGCCTTATCATCAAATTTATTATTAAACAATAACAGTAGCATGATTGATTGATTGATTGATTAAACATCGAGCCCCCAGAACATAAAGTAATCTAGTAACGGAAAGTAACGGGTAACAGACTCGAGCAAAACAACCTAAGCATGATAGTAAGACACGGGCAACAAGCAATGGTTATAGGTATGGAGGTGAGGCAATATCAGGGTTCAGGGTATCATGTGATGGGTTCGTAACAGAAACAACTACTACTAAGGATAGCAGAAAGAATCAACGGAAAGAATCGGTAACAAGTGATGAAAGGCAGCCATATGGCAGCAAGTGAGTATACTTGCCTGAGATCCCGCAAGGTAGCAGAACTTGTCGTTGCTCACATCATCTCAACGTCCTATCCGGGAAGAAGCAACGAACCTCGAACAAACACCGGATGCAACAATTACTACTACGGCAAAAGATCCAGCATGATCAAGATATGGATGCATGACAAGTTTAAAGATGCATCAAGGTAAACTAGTTGACAAGATAAACAAATTTAAATGGACCCATATGCAATTTGAGTTGCATATGAACAACCCATGAATTAGGGTTAGATGATTTGTTTTCCAACTGATCAACAGGTGAGGGTGGATTAGCATGATGCATGGATGAGGAAAACAACAAAATAACAACAATAGAATCAATTGGAAATATGGTTTACCAAGTTTAGAAATTTTATTTATTAAGTTAGAAAATTTTGGTTCCATAAGGGTGTCACACAAACAATTGTTGTTTTCAGCAAGTTAAAGTGTTCAAAACAGTTAACAAAATTTATATTTGAAAAGAACATCAAATTTTAGTTGGATTACATGTTTCACATATTGAAATTGGAATTAGGATAATTTGATTATGAATTAAACAATATTAAATAAGTTTTAATTGAATTTAATTCAAGTTTGAATATTAGTTGAATTTTATTTGTTCAAAACATAAATTCAAATTCACATTTGAAAAGTTCACACTTTGATGGTTTGAAAACATATTTTGCATGTTCAAAATTATTTTATTTTGAGCAAGTTATGATTTTATCAAATTTAAATGAATTAAACAAATATTAAATTAGTTAGGCAATTTAAATTATTCAAACAATGAAACAAAATGTATATTTGAATAGGTTATTCAAAATGGCATGGAAAACATATTTTATTTGCATTATTTGGAATTAGTATGAATTATTTATGAATTGTTGCAAATTACAATTGAATTATTTGAATTCAAATTTGAATTGCATTTTGAAAATCCAAAACAGAAAACAGATGGCATATTTGAAAAGTACAGGAAATTTGGAGTGGGATACATATAAAGTTTGTGTGATTTGGATTTATAAATTAGGAATTACATCCATTTGAATTCTAGGGGTACTAATCATTTCTGGAAAAAAAAGGAATTAGGGAATTAAACCATTTGCACCGCGGCTGGGCTACACACACGGGCTGACCCGTGGGGCCACGCCAGGGTGGCGCCAACGTGGCGCGTGTGTAAGCCACGCGGCCACCGCGGTCAATGACCAGCGGGGCCCGCTCCTGTGCGCGCAATTAAAAGGGAAAAAGGCCGTGCGCGACCGAGGGGATTCGAACCCAGCTCGCTGGAGTGCGCGCGAGGTCTCTTTGCCACTGCGCTGTGCCTGTTCGATTGATTATACAGGCCACGGTCTGAACAAAAGGAGAACATCGAACTTAACTGAATCTGTGGACAGAACCAAAGTGCAGGCTTTCAACTGCGGTTCAGAGAAGATCGGCGGTGGCTGTTGTCGATCCGGGAACGGTGGGGCGACCTCGCGGATGGTAACTAGGCGCGCTGGGGTCGCTTGATGGTGGGGGGGTGCTGCTGCTGTTTGGCGTGTACCCACACGGGCACGAGGGGCCACAGCTAGGAGCAGCGCTTCCAGCAGGAACGCAACCATGGCGTCCATGGCTGCCGGAGCTACACCTCGACGGGAGCGAGATACTCAGCCAAACGAGATGGGAACGGGTGGAATGGAAAGGTGCGCTCACCAGGAGGGGTCGCAGCAGAAGAACGCGCTCGGTGGAGGATCCTTGGCGGCGAATTTCGGCGAGGAAGGTTGGCCACCGGCGGAAGAAATTGGCCACCTTGGTCGCTGTAGTCGATCCCTGCTGCCTCCTCTGCGTGGACGAAGGAGTCCTCTCCGTGGGGATCCTGGAGGCATGTTGCTAGCCCGAGGTGGCCATGGCGGTGGACTGGCGGGGAGGCAGCGGTGGTGGTCTACGGTGGTTTCGGTCGGGTTCAGAAGGACCAGCAGCAGAGAGGGGAGGCGCTGCGAGGAGGCGAACGGCGGCGGAGAGAAGGAGACTAGGAACCCTAGGGCTTAGGGCAGGGAGCGCGTACCCCTAGGGTACTTGTAGTCCTCGGGATTGCTCCCTGGCCGTCGGAAGGCGCGGATGTCGTCGTGGCTGCTGCCGATGTCCGCCGTACAGGTGATGACGAGGAACAGAAGACTGAAAAAAAAAACGCGAATCGTTTTCTTCTGCTGGAAGCGGGCCGGGCTGCGATTGCTGCGCGAGGAGAAAGGAACCGAGGTGGGCTGGGCGCAGCCCACCACCTTGGTTGTTCCCTTTTTATTATTATTTTTTTTTTTTTTTGCTGAAACCCAAATGGAAGAAAAAGGAGTCTTTTAGGTTAGCAAAAATTTGGTAAAAAATAGGGTTAGCTTAGTTTTTTAAATAGCAACTAGAAACCAACTTTTGTTTTCCAAAAAGTTTCAAAATTATTGCTGTTTAGTAATTAAACCAAAATTGGATGATTTTTTTCTTTATTAGATGGACATTGATAAAACCACACTTTTAAATAGGGTGACCCCTATGAATTAACTGGATTAAAATTTGTTGATTGGATTGTTAAAGTTTATAAGTTCAAAAAGTGTTCTGCTTGATGCTTTGATTTGAAGAGGAAGGTGATTTAATTAATTGATTGAAAATAGTTGTTTGATTAAACCCAACAATTTTAATGAATGATTTGGTTTAAACTTTTGAGTTAGCCATTAGGGTTTTAACAAGAGGGGGAAAAGTATTAACAAGCAATTGGATTAAACAATTTTCAAACTATTGAAGAACAAATGAGGGGTGTAGTTTGCAAGTTTGAAATTGCAAAAATTTTGAGCAAGGGTGAAAGTTTAAATTGTTTTGAAATTTTCAGTTGTGATGCAAACATGGTGCAATGCAATGTGATGCATATGATGCAACCAAAACAAACAGGTAACACCCCAGGTGTTACAAGTCCATGGATCACGCTTCTCCACAATGCCATACACGATCCTGAAATGTGAGATTCCATTTCAAACTTCCAAGAGGAAAATTCGTTAGTGTTAAGGATGGGTGGAACTCCAACATTAAGGATGTGTGGCATGGAAACGATTGGCTGGATAGAATCATAGTTTTGTGGTGGTGGAACTTTTGAATTGGACCCCGAACCATTAGTCGTTTGAGACTTGGAGCCACCGTCACTCTCCTTAGCTTTGGCTTTAGCCTTTTGTGCGGCTTTAGCCTTAGCTTTGGCAATGTTTTCTTCGATTTCGGAAATATCCGGATTTGTTTCCTCATCCGAACTATCCTCATCGGTGACATGGGGAGAGTGAGACGGCCCCTTGGTTCTACCCAACATGTTCTCCAACATCTTCTTGATGGAGGAAACCTCCGAGCCCACACTAGAGCTAACCTTGGACAATTGGGTTTGAATGGTACAAACCGTTGTCTCTAGGTTGGCTATAGTGTCGGCCATTTTGGAGAGCTCCTCCTTAGAAGATTCAGGATCATCCCCGTTGACCATGATTACTCTTAGGCGGTTAAGCCCGATAAAAGAGTCGAGGCTCTGATACCAATTGAAAGTGCAATATGGTCAACTAGAGGGGGGTGAATAGGTGACCTACAAATTTTACTTCTTTTTCACTTTTAATGGGGGCTTTAAGAAAGTAAATGCTTGATTACCTAAATGTGCAACTAAGTGAACACCCTAGGTGGTATGAAGCATGTAGCAGCGGAAATAAAGGAACGTTACAAGAAAACAACAAGTGAAAAACACGGAGACAAGGATATGTTTCCCGTAGTTCCTTCTTGAAAGAAGTACGTCTACGTTGGAGAGGTGGGGAGCCACCTAGGCGCACCTCAATAGCACGGATGTGCACACCTTGTTCTCCTTGAGCTTCTCCGGTGAGGGAGATTCTCGTTTCCACTATGAGGTCGACTTGAAGGCGTTGACCAAACCTTTACAAGGGGTTGAGGCTACTCCACAAGTGAGATGGAGGCTCTCAACAATCGAAGCTTCTTGCTACAAGGTGGAAGCTACAAGCACTAGGGTTTCCCTTGGATGTCAAAGCAACCAAGAGATTACAAGATCCCAAGAGTTGTGGTGTGGGTACACACGTTTTGGCTTGGTGGAAAGGTAGAACTAGTCCTCCTCCATGAGATCCTTGAAGGGCATCGAGTTTGGTTGGAGGAGGAGGGAGATCAGGGCGTTTTGAGCTCTACAACAATGGAGGAGAGAGAGGAATGGACGAGCTACCTATCTAGAGGAAGAAGACAGCTATTTATAGGCTCCTCCAAAATCTGACCGTTGCAGTCCTGCGGGACCGGAATATTCCGGAGTAAAGGCTGGAAATTTCCGGTGTGTCTTGGCCGGAAATTTGAATTCTCCGGGGGGCGGCTATTTGAAATATCCGGGGGCGGAAAATTCCGCCCCAATATTCCGCCCCCATCTATGTGCGCAGGCAACAACTGGTTGATGAAAAATTGCTAAGGACCAGGGGCCGGATATTTGCTCTGGAAATTTCCGGGGCAAATTTCCGCCCCACCTTCTGTGCGCGGGCATCGACCAATGAAGAATCCTTCTTAGCAAATTTCTGCTAAGGACTTGACGACCGGAATATTGAAATATCCGGGGGGCGGATAATTGAAAAATCCGGGCCCGGAAATTTCCGGGCAGAAATTCCGCCCCCATCTCTGTGCGCGGGCAACTTGTAATGGTCCAATTTTTGCTAAGTCCCAAAGGGCCGGATTTTTGCACCGGAAATTTCCGGGGCAAATTTCCTCCCTGGCATCTGTGCGCGGGCAGAAAAGAACTTAGTCGTTTTCGAGAGTGCTAGGAAAGGGGCCGGAAATTTCCGGTGAGGGGGCCGGATAATCCGCCCTTTAAGTTCCGGAATTTCCGGCCTGCGATCTGAAAAATCCGGTGGCAGTAATTCCAGAATATAGTTCTTCTCTTTGATCTTTTGATGAGTATATAAAGATGATCACCTGAGATATTAGCTGCACAGTCTAAACAACATTGTTAGATAGGATATATCCGTGTTATCATTATCACCAAAATCATTAGAGGGATCATGAGCTTTCAGCAGCTAGTACGGAGTCAGCTTCCGATTTCACCGTTTGATTGGCGGGTGTCGGATCTTCCACTGGCTCTGTGGGATTGTTATTTTCTGCCTTTTCCACGAGATTAGTTACTTCCGTGTTTTCAGCGACCTCGGATTGCACCATGCCAATGAAGTGAGATATGATTGCACGCATCTCCAAAGAGGCAGCAAATTGAGGGTTTTGGCGATCTGAGCAAAATCAGGTATCATAGTTTTCTTCAACTGGGTATAGGGCGGGTGGGATAAATTTGCTTCCACCACAGAAACCCATTGCTTCTGCAGTTAATCCGATAAAGATGTTTGCAGATCCAATCGGTAAAACGCAGGCACTTACCAGATGAATCTGTGCTGGCATGTACGATTCATTGTCGAGGAAGCGCCCAACGTCGTTGTCGAATTCCAAGCTGCTGACAGTTATGGTACTGCTGATTCCGCCGAGTATCCCCGATCAAAACATAATGTCTGACGTCGCTGGCCCCACGGTGGGCGCCAACTGTCGAGACATCGTAGTAGAGTTCATAGACTGGGGTGCCATGAATCTACGGGTAAAGACGTGGGCGGACATGGTAGTACGACAACCAGGAACACCAAATTTACCCAGGTTCGGTACGTTGCAACTAGGTGGCGTTCCTACTTCTGCAATCTCACTACATTAGGGCTGAAGCCTGAAGTATACAAAGTACAACGTGAGTAGGGTTTCGCTAACTCGACGAGGATCAACTTCTCGGCGAGTTGGCTTCTAGCTAATTGTCTGTCTCTTCTCTCCCGTCCGACTTTATATAAATAGCCGGGTTAGGGCTTACAGAAAGGAAACCTAGAAGACTACGGAAAGTATCTAACTTGGAAAGCAAGAATCCTCCTTCTACTCCAAGCCGTACCACTTTGGGCCGTGGTCCGGGTTCTTCTAGAATCCGACTTCTGTGTGTCAGCTTATTGGTCCGCCTAATGGACTGTGATCCATTACCAACAGGCCACCCTGGTAATCCGGCTCTTAGGACAGTACCGGATATACCCCTAATCGGTATATATCCGACAACTAGCAACGGAAAGCATGCAAGATCACAAATAACATATGCAATAAAGACTATAATCAACTTGGCATAAGTTCAATATTCATCAGATCCCAGCAAACACATCACATAGAATTACATAAGATCAATCTCGATCATGTTAGGCAGCTCAGGAGATCTAAACATGGAGGCATAAGAGGAGGAGACAACCATCTAGCTACTGCTATGGACCCGTAGTCCAAGGATGAGCTACTCACGCATCACTCCGTAGGCGGGCATGGTGATGGAGAGGCCTCCGGTGATGATTTCCTCTCCGGCAGGGTGCCGGAGACAGCTTCAGAACCCCCCTGATCTAGGGTTGACGGTTACGGCGGCTGCAGAACTTTTCGGGGATATTTGATCAGGTGTTTAGGGTTTTCCATCCGGGGGAATAAATAGGCGAAAGGGCAGAGGCGGTGGAGCCCTGGGGGGCCCACACCACCCCCTGGCGTGGCCAAGGGGTGGTGATACGTCTCCAACGTATCTATAATTTCTGATGCTCCATGATGATATATTATGCCATTTGCTACATGTTTTGTCCCTTCTTTATGTCATTTTTACATGTTTTCCGGGACTAACCTGTTAACAAGATGCCAAGTGTCAGTTCCTTGTTTTCTGCTGTTTTTGGTTTCAGAAAAGTTGTTCTAGAAATATTCTCGGAATTGGACCCCACAAAGCCCGAAGTGCCTATTTTCCCCGGAAGCATCCAGAAGACCGAAGAGGAGATGAAGAGCGGCATCAGGGGGCCCACACCATGGGGTGGCGCCCCCCTTGGTCGCATCAGGGGGTGGTGTGGGGCCCCCAGAGCTCCACCGCCTCTGCCCTTTCGCCTATTTATTCCCCCCGGATGGAAAACCCTAAACACGTGATCAAATATCCCCGAAAAGTTCCGCAGTCGCCGTCACCGTCAACCCTAGATCACGGGGGTTCTGAAGCTGTCTCCGGTACTCTGCCATAGAGGAAATCATCACCGAAGGCCTCTCCATCACCATGCCTGCCTCCGGAGTGATGCGTGAGTAGTTCATACTTGGACTACGGGTCCATAGTAGTAGCTAGATGGTTGTCTTATCCTCTTATGCCTCCATGTTTAGATCCCGTGAGCTGCCTAATATGATCGAGATTGATCTTATGTAACTCTATGTGTTGTGTTTGTTGGGATCCGATGAATATTGAACTTATGCCAAGTTGATTATAGTCTTTATTGAATATGCTATTTGTGATCTTGCATGCTTTTCGTTGCTAGTTGTTGCTCTGGCCAAGTAGTTGCTAGTGACTCCAAGAGGGAGTATTTATACTCGATAGTGGGTTCATGCCTCCTTTTCTGCCTTGCTCGAGTGACAGAAACGTGAAGGGGGAGGATGTGTTGTTGCCACTAGGGAGAAAACATTGGTGAGAGTGCCCGCGTGTACAATCATTACTTACATTACACACTTTGTTTAATGCAGTTATCTGTTGCTTGCAACTTAATACCTAAGGGGGTTCGGATGATAATATGAGGGTGGATTATTAGTCATAGATGCAGTTGGATTACGGTCTATGTATATTGTTGTAATGCCCGCACTAAATATCATAGTAGTCATCATGTCATGAATGTGCACTATGGTGCAACCTTTATTTGTCAATTGCCCAGCTGTAATTTGTTCACCCAGCATGCTATCTTTTATGGAGAGACAACACTAGTGAACCTATGAACCCCGGTCCATTTTCCTACACTGTTAAAACAAACCACAACAATTTCCTGCTTTCTTTACTTACTGCAAGCATACATTATTTTCCACACTATACGTCTAATCTTTGTTTTCAGCAAGACCTATGAGATTGACAACCTCACTGTACCGTTGGGACAAAGTATTTTGGTTGTGTTGTGTGCAGGTTCCACGTTGTTGTTGACACCAGTGAGCCATCACCGCCGTCAGTGGCATCAACCTTTCAAAGGTCCTATTTCTCCTACTGGATTGATAACCTTGGTTCTTAACTAAGGGGAATTTCCTACCGCTGTGCTCATCACACCCTCCTCTTGGGGTATCCCAACACACAACATCAAGGAAATTTCTGGCGCCGTTGCTGGGGAGGAAGAAGTCTTCTGGCAAGGGGAGTCTCTCACTCTCAACCTCTTTATTCTGTTTATTGTCTTGTTTCTATTTTTGTCTTGTTTTTCTTCTCTTTATCAAAAACACACAAAAAAATAGTTTGCTTTATAGCTTTTATTTATTTGCTTGCTTTTATTTTGCTAAAATGAGTTCCTCTGAGAATACTAAGTTGTGTGACTTCACTAGCACAAACAACAATGATTTTATTTGCAAACCTATTGCTCCACCTGCTCCTACTGCTGCTTTTGATGAGATTAAACCTGCTTTATTAAATCTTTTTATGAAATAGCAATTTTCTGGTGTTAGTACTGATGATGGTTCTGCCCACCTTAATAATTTTGTTGAACTATGTGAGATGCAAATATATAAAGATGTGGATGGAGATATTATTAAACTGAAATTATTCCCTTTATCTTTGAGAGGAAAAGCTAAAGAATGGTTGCTATCTTTGCCTAGAAATAGTATTGATTCGTGGACTAAGTGTAAAGATGCTTTCATTGGAAAATATTATCCTCCTGCTAAGATTATATCCCTGAGAACTGACATAATGAATTTTAAACAATTTGATAATGAACATGTTGCTAAAGCTTTGGAAAGAATGAAAACTATGGTGAAGAATTGTCCCACTCATGGACTGACTACTTGGATGATTATACAAACCTTTTATGCAGGACTGAATTTCTGCTCAAGGAACCTATTGAATTCAGCAACTGGAGGTACCTTTATGTCCATCACTTTGGGCAATGCAACAAAGCTTCTTGATGATATGATGATAAATTATTCGGAGTGGCACACTGAGAGAGCTCCACAAGGTAAGAAGGTAAGTTCTGTTGAGGAAACCTCCTCTTTGAGTGAAAGGATTGATGCTATTATGTCTATGCTTTTTAATGGTAAAGCTCAAGTTGATCCAAATAATGTTCCTTTAGCCTCTTTGGTTGCTCAAGAAGAGCATGTTGATGTGAACTTTATTAGAAATAATAATTTTAACAACAATGCTTATAGAAATAGCTTTGGTGGAAACAATTATTAGCCCTATCCTCCTAATAATGGTTATGGTAATTCTTATGGAAATTCCTACAATAATAATAAAATCTCTACCTCTGATCTTGAAAACATGCTTACAGAATTTATTATCACACAAACTGCTTTTAATAAATCTGTTGAGGAAAAGCTTGGTAAAATAGATGTTCTTTCCTCTAAAGTAGATAGCCTAGCTATTGATGTTGATTTTCTAAAACTGAAGGTTTTGCCACATGATGTTAAACAAAGTAAAACTTTGAATGCCATCCAAGTTCGAATTGATAATAATGTTAGGCTGATGGCTGAATTACGTGCTAGGTGGGAAAGAGAAGATGAATTGGCTAGAAAGAATAATATTGCTAGAGTTTGCACTATCACAACCACTAGTAAAATTGAAGCTCCAAGTGCTAGTAAACCTCCTACTATTAATGGTAAAGTAGTTGGTGTTAACAAAGACTCCACCTCTTCTGTGAAACGTGCTAAATTTCCTCAACCTGCTGAAATTGCTTCTGATAAAAGTGCTGAAATTTTTAGAGATGCGGGAGAGAATGGTCCCATTACTTTTGATGATAATAACATTGATTTTGATGATTGCAATATCTCTGAAGTTATTATGTTTCTACAAAATCTTGTTAGAAGTCCCAATGCTAGTGCCATGAATATGGCCTTTTCCTATACATATTACCAATGCTCTCATGAAAGTTAGAGAAGAAAAGCTGAAACTTGAGGCATCTATCCCTAGGAAATTAGATGATGGTTTGGAGCTTATCATTAAGACAAAAATAAATGATTTTGATTGCAATGCTTTGTGTGATCTTGGTGCTAGTATCTCTGTAATGCCTCAAAAGCATTATGATATGCTTGATCTACCACCGTTGGAACACTGTTATTTGGATGTTCATCTTGCTGATAATGCTAAGAAGAGACCTCTTGGTAGAATTGATGATGTTCTTATTGGAATTTATCACACAAATAGTCAATTTGTTAGAACTTGCTTAGTAGTGAATTGGGAACAAGAAGAAAAAGAGAAGGCTGGTGCTTCCCTTGTTGAGGTAAGAGCAAATGATCTTATTCGCGATTTCCTGGTTAACAATAACCTTGTCCCTGTTGATTTTGTTGTTATTAACATTGAATGCAATGCTTCTTGTCCTATTTGTTTGGGAAGACCTTTTCTTAGAACTGTTTGTGATGTTATTGATACGAAAGAGGGGAGTGTTAAATATCAATTCCTACTCAAGAAAGATATGGAACACTTTCCTAGAAAGAGGATGAAGCTACCTTTTGACTCTATTATTAGAGAAAGTTATGATGTTGATGCTTCTTCACTTGAAAATACTTGAGTTTCCCTTTTATGCCTAGCTGAAAGGCGTTAAAGAAAACCGCTACCGGGAGACAACCCGTTTTATTTCGCTGATTTCAACCCGTTTTCCTTTGTTTTCTTTTGTGTGCTTTGCACCTGGGTGTTATCTATTTCCTTAGAAACCCCGTTGTATCTTTGTTTTGTGTTTTTGTTGAGCTAAGTAAAGCCTCTAGTGGAAAGTTGAGGCTATATTTCAGATTTATGCGTAGGAAACAGATTTTTGATGTCCACTGTTTATTCCTTATAAAATCACAGAAAATTCAAAATGAGCCGAGTTTTCTTGTGCGTAATCGTGAGCTGTATGCGCAACTTTTCTTAGTATACCACTTTTCATTTAAGCAACAGAAGATTTTCTAAAAAAAACATCTTTACCTGCTGTCCTATTTTGACAGATTTCTACCAATAATTGCATTTGTATCTTAATCGCTTTCTTTTGGTGTTCTTTTGAGAAAAAGAGTTTTAAAAGAACTTGCGAGCATAGCTAATGTGTTTTTGAGTGTTAGACTTGTGTTGAAACTGAACCATGTGAATTTATTATTTCGATTTCACTAGTGTTGCTAATGAAGATTGTCAGAAGTTTGGTGTGAAGGAAGTTTTCAAGGGTCAAGAGAAGAGGATGATATGATGTGATCAAGAAGAGTGAAGAGTACATCCCAGCAAATTCCAAGAAGACTCAAGTGTCTAAGCTTGGGGATACCCAAGGCATCCCCTTCTTTATCAGCAAATTATCAGGTCACTTCTAGTGAAACTATATTTTTATTCGGTCACATCTTATGTGCTTTACTTGGAGCGTCTTTTATTTTTGTTTTCAGTTTGTTTTTGTTTTTTGCTTTCAGTTTGTTTTTACTTTTTCAATAATCTTGGTTGGACCCCAACATTCTTTTATTGGAGAGTGACACGCTCCGCTTTTTCATGGGAATACTTTGTATTATTAATCCTTGTCTGGCTGCTGCATTTATTTAGCTCCTGTTTTGCATGCATCTCTTATTAGAGCTGTTAGTTTTAGTAATATTATGTAAGTACTCTTATTTTTGCTTGCTGTATCATTTAGAAAGTTTTTGTTAAAACATATTGTGTATGGTGCTTGTTGGGAGAAAGAAACGGTTGTTTAAAGTAGAATTTATATTGGTGCAAGTAGAAGCTTGTTTAGACTGTTGCTAGAACTTTTTCATGCCATGCTAAATGTTATTTTAGTTCTAAAGCCTTGTGATGTTGAGTAGCATGAATAGACTCAAATAGCTGAGAGTGTATAATATGTCATTGAAAGATTCATGAGTTGTTCTTGTCATAAGGAAGCATAAATTTTTGGTATTCTCTTTCGAATGTTTAATTTGGTTGACTTGGCGCATGCTCACACCATGTTTATGACTACAAACCAGTCACAAATAGCCTCCATGAACACTTAGTTTTTGAACTATGATACTGCTTATGCTTTAATTAATGATTCTTATGTCGTTATGCATGATTATGGCTCTTATGCTCTCTTGATTTGTCGCTCCCAGTCTTTTGCTAGCCTCCACCTGTACTGAGTATGAGCTCTACTCGTGCATACAACTCCCATAAACCAAAGTTTTTCCCATTGTGTCCACCATTCCTACCTACATGTGGTATTTAACTGCCACTCCAAGTAAATTTCTCATGTGTTACCTTTAAAACCTTCAAAACTACTCGTGCTTTATGTTCCTGTTTTTGCTCATGAGGACGCCAATAGAGAATCTTTATCTCACATGTTGATTTGATTTCACACCTTGGACTAGTGGCTTCATCCGCTTATCCAAATGATAGAAGAGCTGGCAGTGGGGTTCCCAGCCCCAAATTAATACACATAAAATCTCTTCACTATTTTTGCCCCTGATTTATCAGTCAAAGCATAATTGTGTAAAAAAAGAGAAAGAGGGATGGCCTTCTACCTAGATGCGTCCTTCACATTGGAGCCGCTCTTGTGAATCCAGTTGGCTTGTGACGTACTGTATTTTCTGTTTACCATTCGTTGACATTAGCATACATCTCCCAAAATATAGACACTCCTCCACGGTATGTGATTGTTGGCAGGCACCCGAGGATTAGGTTAGCCATCGTTTGTGAAAGATGGATGGGAGGAGTTTCAAACTTTTAATCCCTTTGTTTAATAAAATAAAAACCTCTAGCACATGAGTGATCCCTGCTTCCCTACGTGAAGGGCCTTTCTTTTACTTTTATGTTGAGTCTCCATCTTCTAACTTTATGCGCAATTGAGAGAACATTTTTTCCATTCTTATTTCTATGTGCAATGTCTCATAAACATCAATAATTACTTCATGATGTGATATCATTTGTTCTTAAATTATTTGCTCTAGTCTTCCTCATGAACTTTGAAGGTGTCCTGGCATTTATGTTTTGCCCCACTCTTAAGGACTAGCGAAATATCACTTTGCCATGCTTTCTCTATACCTGAAACATACGTTTATCTTTCTTTGCATTGTTTCTCATGATCCTTTATTTGAGATACTCTTCATGATGAAAAGTTATTGCTTTGCTTTGTTATTAAATTTTTATTTATCATGTTTGTGTTTGAAGTTCTATGATCTCAGCTTGCATATGCCTTTACATTTTTTATGATCAGGATTTTTTTTTTGTAGCATGTCACCTCAGAAATTATTGTTTTATCATTTACCTACTCGAGGACGAGTAGGAACTAAGCTTGGGGATGCTTGATATGTCTCCAACGTATCTATAATTTCTGATGCTCCATGATGATATTATGTCATTTGGTACATGTTTTCTCCCTTCTTTATGTCATTTTTACATGTTTTCCGGGACTAACCTGTTAACAAGATGCCAAGTGCCAGTTCCCTGTTTTATGCTATTTTTGGTTTCAGAAAAGTTGTTCTGGAAATATTCTCGGAATTGGACCCCACAAAGCCCGAAGTGTCTATTTTCCCCGGAAGCATCCAGAAGACCGAAGAGGAGACGAAGAGGGGCATCAGGGGGCCCACACCATGGGGTTGCGCCCTCCCCCTTGGCCACGCCAGGGGGGCGGTGGGGGCCCCCCAGAGCTCCACCGCCTCTGCCCTTTCGCCTATTTATTCCCCCGGGATGGAAAACCCTAAACACCTGATCAAATATCTCTGAAAAGTTCCGCAGCCGCTGTCACCGTCAGCCCTAGATCAGGGGGTTCTGAAGCTGTCTCTGGCACCCTGCCGGAGAGGAAATCATCACCGGAGGCCTCTCCATCACCATGCCTGCCTCCGGAGTGATGCGAGAGTAGTTCATCCTTGGACTACAGGTCCGTAGCAGTATCTAGATGGTTGTCTTCTCCTCTTATGCCTCCATGTTTAGATCTCGTGAGCTGCCTAACATGATCGGGATTGATCTTATGTAACTCAATGTGCTGTGTTTGTTGGGATCCGATGAATATTGAACTTATGCCAAGTTAATTATAGTCTTTATTGCATATGCTATTTGTGATCTTGCATGCTTTCCGTTGCTAGTGGTTGCTCTGGCCAAGTAGTTGCTAGTGACTCCAAGGGGGAGTATTTATGCACGATAGTGGGTTCATGCCTCCTTTTCGCCTTTCTCGAGTGACAGAAATGTGAAGGGGGAGGATGTCTTGTTGCCACTAGGGAGAAAACAGCGGTGAGAGTGCCCGCATGTACAATCATTGCTTACATTACACACTTTGTTCAGTGCAGTTATCTGTTACTTGCAACTTAATACCTAAGGGGGGTCGGATGATAACCTGAGGGTAGATTATTAGTCATAGATGCAGTTGGATTACGGTCTATGTATATTGTTGTAATGTCCGCACTAAATATCATAGTAGTCATCATGTCATGAATGTGCACTACGGTGCAACCTTTATTTGTCAATTGCCCAGCTATAATTTGTTCACCCAATATGCTATATTTTATGGAGAGATACCACTAGTGAACCTATGAACCCGGTCCATTTTCCTATACTGTTAAAACAAACCACCACAATTTCCTGCTTTCTTTACGTACTGCAAGCATACATTATTTTCCACACTATACGTCTAATCTTTGTTTTCAGCAAGACCGGTGAGATTGACAACCTCACAGTACCGTTGGGACAAAGTATTTTGGTTGTTTTGTGTGCAGGTTCCACGTTGTTGCTGACACCGGTGAGCCATCGCCACCGTTAGTGGCATCAACCTTCCGAAGGTCCTCTTTCTCCTACTGGATTGATAACTTGGTTCTTAACTAAGGGGAATTTCCTACCGTTGTGCTCATCACACCCTCCTCTTGGGGTATCCCAACACACAACATCAAGGGGCACACCACCCCATGGTGTGGCCCCTCTGGTGCCCCTCTTCGTCTCCTCTTCCGGGGAAATAGGCACTTCGGGCTTTGTGGGGTCCAATTCCGAGAATATTTCCAGAACAACTTTTCTGAAAGCAAAAACAGCAGAAAATAGGGAGCTGGAACTTGGCATCTTGTTAATAGGTTAGTCCCGAAAAACATGTAAAAATGACATAAACAAGGGAGAAAACATGTAGCAATTGTCATAATATCATCATGGAGCATCAGAAATTATAGATACGTTGGAGACGTATCAAGCATCCCCAAGCTTAGTTCCTACTCGTCCTCGAGTAAGTAAACGATAAAACAATAATTTTTGAGATGACATGCTACTAACATAATCTTGATCATAAAAATGTAAAGGCATATGCAAGCTGAGATCATAGAACTTCAAACATAAACATGATAAATAGAACTTTAATAATAAAGCAAAGCAATCACTTTTCATCATGAAGAGTATCTCAAACAAAGGATCATGAATAATAATGCAAAGAAAGATAAACTTCGGTTTCAGATATAGAGAAAGCATGGCAAATTGATATTTCTCTAGTCCTTAAGAGTGGGGAAAAACATAAATGCCAGGACACCTTCAAAGTTCATGATGAATACTAGAGACAATAATTTTAGAAAAAATAATATCACATCATGAAGTAATTATTGATGTTAATGGGACAAATGCACATAGAACTCAGAATGGCAAAAATGCTCTCTCAACTGTGCATAAAGTTAGAAGATGGAGACTCAACATAAAAGTAAAAGAAAGGCCCTTCGCGGAGGGAAGCAGGGATCACTCATGTGCTAGACCTTTTATTTTATTAAACAGAGGTATTAAAAGTTTGACACTCCTCCCATCCATCTTTCACAAACCATGGCTAACCGAATCCTCGGGTGCATGCCAACAATCACATACCGTGGAGGAGTGTCTATATTTTGGGAGATGTATGCTAAAGTCAAGGAATGGTAAACAGAAAATACAGTACGTCACAAGCCAACTGGATTCACAAGAGCGGCTCCCATATGAAGGACGCATCTGGGTAGAAGGTCATCCCTGTTTCTCTTTTGTTTACACAATTATGCGTTGATTGATAAATCAGGGGCAAAAATAGTGAAGAGATTTTGTGTGTTTTAGTTTGGGGCTGGGAACCCCGCTGCCAGCTCTTCTATCATTTGGATAAGCGGATGAATCCACTAGTACAGGGTGTGAAATCCAATCAACAAATGAGATAAAGATTCTCTATTGACGTCCTCATGAGCAAAAACAGGAACATAAAGCTGGAGTAATTTTGAAGGTTTTAAAGGTAACACATGAGCAATTTACTTGGAGTGGCAGTTAAATACCACATGTAGGTAGGTATGATGGACGCAATGGGAAAAACTTTGGTTTAAGGGAGTTTGATGCACGAGTAGAGCTCATACTCAGTACAGGTGGAGGCTAGCAAAAGACTGGGAGCGACAAATCAAGAGAGCATAAGAGCCATAATCATGAAAAGCGACATAAACATCATTAATTAAAGCATAAGCGGTATCATAGTTCAAAAACTAAGTGGTCATGGAGGCTATTCGTGATTGGTTCATAGTTATAAACATGGTGTGAGCACGCGCCAAGTCAACCAAATAAAACATTCGAAAGAGAATACCAAAAATGTATGCTTCCTTATGACAAGAACAACTCATGAATCTCTCAATGACATATTAAACACTCTCAGTTATTTGAGGCTATTCATGCTAATCAACATCACAAGGCTTTAGAACTAAAATAACATTTAGCATGGCATGAAAAAGTTCTAGCAACAGTCTATACAAGCTTCTACTTGCACCGTTATAAATTCTACTTTAAACAACACTTTCTTCTCCCAACAAGCACCATATAAGATATGTTTTAACAAAAACTCTCTAAATGCTACAGCAAGCAAACATGAGAGTACTCACATAATACTAATAAAACTAACAGCTCTGATAAGAGATGCATGCAAAACAAGAGCTAAGTAAATGCAACAACCAGACAGAGATTAAGAATACAAAGTATTCCCATGAAAAAGCGGAGCGTGTAACTCTCCAATAAATGAATTCTGGGGTCCAACCAAGATTATTGCAAAAATAAAAAACAAACTGAAAGTAAAAATAAAAGATGCTCCAAGTAAATCACATAAGATGTGACCGAATAAAAATATAGTTTCACTACAAGTGACGTGATAATTTGTCGATGAAGAAGGGGATGCCTTGGGAATTCCCAAGCTTAGATGCTTGAGTATTCTTGGAATTTGCTGGGATGTACCACCGGAGCATCCCCAAGCTTAGGATTTTCACTCTTCTTGATTGCGTCATATCATCCTCTTCTCTTGACCCTTGAAAACTTCCTTCACACCAAACTTCTCACAATCTTCATTAGCAATGTTAGTGCAATCGAAATAATAAATTCACATGGTTCAGTTTCAACACATGTCTAACACTCAAAAACACATTAGCTACTGTCACAACTTATTTTAAAACTCTTTTTCTCAAAAGAACACCAAAAGAAAGTGATTAAGATGCAAATGCAATTATTGCAGAAATCTGTCAAAACAGGACAGCAGGTAAAGATGATTTTTTTTGAAAATCTTATTTTTCTCAAATAAAAAAGTGGTAAACTAAGAAAAGTTGTGTATACATCCCAGGATTACGCACAAAAAAACTCAGGTCATTTTGAGCTTTCTGTGATTTTATACGGAATAAACAGTGGACAGCAGAAATCCGAAATATAGCCTCAACTTTCTACTAGAGGCTTTACTTGGCTCAACAAAAACTCAAAAGAAAAGATACAGCGGGGTTGCTAAGCAAATATACAACACCCAAGTGCAAAGCACACAAAAGAAAACAAAGGAAAACAGGTTGTAAACAGCAAAATAAAACGGGTTGTCTCCCGGTAGCGCTTTTCTTTAACGCCTTTCAGCTAGGCATAGAAAACAACTCAAGTATTTTCAAGTGAGGCATTCAAATCAAGATTTGGCAATTCTTTAATAATTCATTGTATTTTATCTAAATGAGTTTCAGAGGATCCTCTCTTAGTACTTTTAGGTTACTATCTTCATCAAATAAATTCTCAGGAACAATCCAATCAAAATTCTTTTCTTGGGCTCCATGCAGTGCCACCAATTTAAAGGGGATTGATATTTTATCCTCGTTTTCATTATTAGATTCAGTTTTTTCTAGAGCACCAACAATGTCTACACATGAGCCAAGCATATTGAAACGATCAAAGACTTTTCTAGCTTCTATAGCAACGTCTCCAAATTCTTTAAGCATAGTTTCTAAGATGAAGTTTCTTTTCTCAACATCTTCAATGTTATTCAAGTTGAGGAACATATGTTGTATTATGGGATGGAGGTTAACAAACCTAGCGTCTAGCATCTGAACTAAAGAAGTTGCAGCAGTCTCATAATTGGGAGCAACTTCTACTACGGATTCTTCCTCAAAGTTGTCATGGTTACTAACATGATCAAAGAATTCTTTGATAATGTCCTTTCCAAGTATAGAACCACTTCCTACCGGAAAATCTTTCAAGGTAAACTTAGGGAACAACATGATCAAAAATAACAACGTAGTGACAAAAATAACAACTAGAATAAGAACTGGTTTTTTTGTGTTTTTGATATAAAGAAACAAAACAGGACAAAAAATAATAAAAACAAGACAATAAGCAAAATAAAGAGGTTGAGAGTGAGAGACTCCCCTTGCCAGAAGACTTCTTCCTCCCCGGCAACGACGCCAGAAATTTTCTTGATGGTGCGTGTTGGGATACCCCAAGAGGAGGGTGTGATGAGCACATCGGTAGGAAATTCCCCTTAATTAAGAACCAAGGTTATCGATCCGGTAGGAGGAAGAGGACCTTTGGAAGGTTGATGCCACTGATGGTGGTGATGGCTCACCGGTGTCAGCAACAACGTGGAACCTGCACACAACACAACCAAAATACTTTGTCCCAACGGTATAGTGAGGTTGTCAATCTCACCGGTCTTGCTGAAAACAAATATTAGATGTATAGTGTGGAAAATAATGTCTGCTTGCTGTAAATAAAGAAAGCAGGAAATTGCGGTGGTTTGTTTTAACAGTGTAGGAAAATGGACTGGGGTTCATAGGTTCACTAGTGGTGTCTCTCCATACAAGATAGCATGCTAGGTGAACAAATTAGAGTTGGGCAATTGACAAATAAAGGTTGCATCGTAGTGCACATTCATGACATGATGAGTACTATGATATTTAGTGCGGGCATTACAACAATATACATAGACCGTAATCCAACTGCATCTATGACTAATAATCCACCCTCAAGTTATCAGCCGAACCCCCTTAGGTATTAAGTTGCAGGCAGCAGATAACTGCATTAAACAAAGTGTAATGTAAGCAATGATTGTACACGCGGGCACTCTCACCGCTGTTTTCTCCTAGTGGCAACAACACATCCTCCCCCTTGACGTTTCTGTCACTCGAGCAAGGCTAAAAGGAGGCATGGACCCACTATCGAGCATAAATACTCCCTCTTGGAGTCACTAGCAACTACTTGGCCAGAGCAACCACTAGCAACGGAAAGCATGCAAGACCACAAATAGCATATGCAATGAAGACTATAATCAACTTGGCATAAGTTCAATATTCATCGGATCCCAGCAAACACAGCACATAGAATTACATAAGATCAATCTCGATCGTGTTAGGCAGCTCACGAGATCTAAACATGGAGGCATAAGAGGAGGATACAACCATCTAGCTACTGCTATGGACCCGTAGTCCAAGGATGAACTACTCACGCATCACTCTGGAGGCGGGTATGGTGATGGAGAGGCCTCCGGTGATGATTTCCTCTCCGGCAGGGTGCCGGAGACAGCTTCAGAACCCCCTGCTCTAGGGTTGACGGTGACGGCGGCTGTGAAACTTTTCGGGGATATTTGATCAGGAGTTTGGGGTTTCCATCCGGGGGGAATAAATAGGCAAAAGGGCAGAGGCGGTGGAGCCCTGGGGGGACCACACGACCCCCTGGCGCGGCCAAGGGGGGGCGCACCACCCTATGGTGTGGGCCCCCTGATGCCCCTCTTTGTCTCCTCTTCGGTCTTCTGGATGCTTCTGGGGAAAATAGGCACTTTGGGCTTTGTGGGGTCCAATTTCGAGAATATTTCCAGAACAACTTTTCTGAAACCAAAAATAGCAGAAAACAGGGAACTAACACTTGGCATCTTGTTAATAGGTTAGTCCCGGAAAACATGTAAAAATGACATAAAGAAGGGAGAAAACATGTAGCAATTGTCATAATGTCATCATGGAGCATAAGAAATTATAGATACGTTGGAGACGTATCAGTGGTTGAGAAGGATTCTCCCGCGGGAAATAAGAGGACCCGGCAAGCCGTTGCAAAGGTGCATATTTCTAGACTGTCCAAAAACACCTTCAACCCATCCTCACATATGGAGAAAACACAGGATGAAAAAGATACCAGCAAGAGAAGGAGGACCCGGAGCTCCAGGTCAAGTGAATTAGAAGTAGGTTTGCCTGAGAAAACTCCTCTCTGTTGGGTTTCCAAGGCTCGAGTTTCTCCTATCCCTTCACATCCTTTGGGAGGGAAAATCAGGCCTAAACTTGCTCATCCCATTTCAGCGGGGCCAGCAAGTTTTCCTTTAACTCTGGGTGAGTTAGCTCTACAACCTTTGGTTAATAACTTCAAACATTTAGTTATGCAATCCGGTTTATTATTTTAATTTCACTGCAGATCCCAAGCTGTGTTAAAGGTTAACCCCATCTCAATTGCTGCTCCTACTGCAAATCTGGAGGAAAGGGTCTTTGCAGAAGAACAGGATGAACCGGTTGCTCAATTGCCGGGTCATATTGAGGATCTTTCACAAGCCACAGAACAAGAGGTGAATCCAGTTGATAACACGCATGATAATGATCCTCCGGTTGAAGATATGATGGTCACTGACCCGGATGTAGAAGTAACCGGCTCTCAAGCTGCCAAGACTGTTGGAGACTCCATCGTACTTTCCAAAGTTACAGAAGATTTGAAGCCAACTCCAGACGCAAAAATAGTTCCTTCCAATCTGAACATCAAAGGCCAGGATTTTGACACGCTGGCTCGAGAACTTTTTGAGATCCGGCGCCGCGCAGATGGGATCATCGATTTTCTGAAGAAGAGATACGAGGTAACCTAGATAGCCATAACATGTAGCCCTCAATCTTCCAGTTTATATCTGTAGAATGAACATGAAGATTTATCATTGAGTTTGAACCAAAATGTTGTAGCCCCCAAGGGTCGGTTTACAGACTTATTGTGAACCGGCACTTGTTTTGATTTTACACTTAGGAATTTAAATTCAAACTAAAATATTGTAGCCCCCAAGGGCCGGGTTGCAAGCCTGCTGCTACTCGGGACTTAATCATAGCTGACAATAACCTTTCTGAAACTGAAATAATGTAGCCCCCAAGTGTCGGGTTGCAAGCCTGCAGCTACTCGGGACTTAATCATAGCTGACAGTAACCTTTCTGAAACTGAAATAGTGTAGCCCCCAAGTGCCGGGTTGCAAGCCTGCAGCTACTCGGGACTTTGAACATATTCTTGAGTAGCCTAGAGATTTTTGCAAACTCCCAATCTTCCGGGTCATGTTTTAGAAACCCGGAATTTTCTCAACTTATAATTTGAATATGATGATAACCTATTGTTTTTATGTAACGAATGATCGTGCAGAGTCTTGAATCTTCCTCGCAAAAGGAGATTTCAAATTTGAAGATCCTTCTAGCGCAAGAGGCTCACAAAACTGAAGAGGCAAGGACTCTGCATCACGACCTAGAGAAACAAGTTATAGAAGCAGCCAAAACCTTGTCTGTACTTAAGAAAGATTTTGAGAACCGGGAAAAGAGTCTTATTGAGAGAAAAGAAAATGCTGAAAAGGAGTTAGAGGAAACCCGGAGCAATTTTGCCAAGGTGAAGGACCTGCTAGGAGAGATTTCTTGCGGTGTATTTGGTAAGTTTGCTCCATCTGCATCATATTTATGTCCTACTTTCCGGTTCATGATCTCCTTTGCCTGGTTATAATAATTTGGTTTCTGAACAAAGTGTTCTTGTAATTGGCAGGCAGAATGCATGGTAATAACCTCCAGCTTCCTGACATGAAATTGAAGGCTCTATTCACCTTGATCCGGCAGCTATATGTTGGAGGAGGGGAATGCATTAAGGTCGTTAGGAAATGGGACAACGCCCCCAAGAGACTCCATGATATGCTTGTGGAACTAACTCAAGTTCCACACTGGATTGAAGAACATACAATTTCAGCCTGCCGTCGTGGAGCCATCAAGGTCATGTCCCTGGCCAAAGCAAATTACCCGGAAATGAATATGGATCTCCTTGTTAAAGGTTTCCCAGAGTATCGGGCAGACATGACCAAGTATGAGAGGAAAGATTTTGCCAAGATTGAAAAGGAGTGTCGGTTCCAAGATTGCTCTATTGCAGAAAAAGTAAAGCTGAAGGAACTCTGTCTGGGTTATACTTCCTCAGGTGAGCGCAAAATGGCTTTCTCGCCTCAAGTTGTAGCTGCCGTCCGCCTGGCTCCGCAGAAGAGCCGGCTTTCCGTAGCCTCTTCATCTGGTGCGCCTCAATCTATTACTCCTTTGGTTTCTCCTCCACCGCGTCCTTTATATGAACCGTAGGATACCAATGATGCTTTGGCTCAGCTGGAGTGGAAGTACGTTTCCGCTGCTGATCTTGAAGAAGCAGAAAACGTCCAAGTTGATGATGAAGATCACCCGGGAGCTCAAGACCCGGGATCTGGTGTCGGGTTAGACGATGCCCAACATAATGGAAAGTCCGTTGCAGAATGAACAATTGGTTCATGCGATAATAATTCAACCCGGATGGGTTTGTAATAGGCTAGATAAACTGCTTTATTTGTAGCTCTATTTTTTGAAAGTGCGGATGTGCACTTATGCTACATTTGGTATGTAATAACTCGGTTTTCTTGCTAAGTTATGCAAAAAAAATCCGGGTTACCTTTCATTCTTAACTTTGCAACATCTTTGATTTGTATTCGAAATTTTTCTTGACTTGGTTTTTCTTTGCTATCTAGCTCAGCCAGTTTATCGCATGACATATTCTCGTGTTTCTAACTCTGGCGAGTTCAGGGTCATAGTAACCTGGTTTTGCCGGGTTATAACATGGTTGACTCGCCCAGGTTAATCATCTAGGACATAAAATTGCGTGTAACCACCGACTGGCACACAAGTATAACCAATATAGTTTGGCGTACACCAGATTCTTGAGATATAGACTGTGCTCTAGCATCAACCCCTAAGTAATCATATATGAAAAGGTTAACTCCCTGTAACAATGATAATTTTCTGGAACAAATCTCAATAACTTAGATTTGCCAAGTCTGTCCTTTATTGCAAATATAACATAGTGATTACAATGATCCTATGTATAATATGGTCTCAACTGGGCTATGTTCCATGGTCTTCCAGTTTCTTCTTCAGATGTTCGCGATTTATCAGAATCACGCATATCAATGAGGTAATATGATTCATTGTGTAGTTTCTTGCTTACTACAAACGGTCCTTCCCATGGTGGACTTAGCTTGTGCATCTCATCCTTTTCTGGATCAGGCGTAACACTAAGTCCCCTTCCTAAAAACTTCGAATTTTAACCCTGCGGCTATGATAGCGACGCAAGTCCTGCTGGTATATGGCTGACCTGGATGCTGCAAGGTCGCGTGCTTCTTCCAAAGTATCAAGAAAGTCTTGACGAGCTATCTCATTCCTGATTTCCACATAAGCATCTACTCTTGGTGAATCATGACAAATATCACTTGGTAAAACTGCCTCAGCTCCGTAAACTAGAAAAAACGGTGTGTAACCTGTTGATCTGTTTGTGGTAGTTCTTATTCTCCATAAAACAGCAGGTAACTCTTCAACCCAACAACCAGCAGTCTTTTCTAATGGGACCTGGAGTCTAGGTTTGATACCTTTTAACAATTCTTGGTTAGCTCGCTCTGCTTGCCCATTAGACTGTGGATGTGTCACTGAAGCAAGGTCAAGTCGTATATGGTTCTGTTCCCAAAACTTCTGCATTGCTCCTTCTGACAAATTTGTCCCATTGTCTGTTATAATGCTATGTGGGTAACCAAACCTGAAAATCAGTTTTTTCAAGAACTTGACTGTTGTAACCGTGTCACATTTACTGATTGGTTCTGCTTCTACCCACTTTGTGAACTTGTCAACTGCTACCAATATATGAGTCTTTTTATCAGACCACTTTTTGAAAGGTCCCACCATGTCAAGCCCCCAGACTGCGAACGGCCAGGTTATGGGAATCATGCACAGATCCTGAGCTGGCATGTGATCCTGCCTTGCATATATCTGACACCCTTCGCATGTTCTCATTATTTGTTCTGCATCAGCGTTGGCAGTTAGCCAGAAAAATTCATGTCTGAAAGCCTTATTGACCAAAGATCTGGAACTTGCATGGTGGCCACAATCTCCTGAGTGGATTTCCTTCAAAATCTGACACCCTTCTTCCGGAGAAACACATCTCTAAAAAAATTCCAGTCACGCTTCGCTTATATAACTCGCCATTGATAATTTTATATGACTTCGACCTTCTTATAACTTGACGAGCAATAACCTCGTTCTGCGGGAGCTCGCCCCTCATAAGATACGTCAGATATGGTTCAGTCCACTCTGGGATTGTATGTAGAGCAGCTACCAATTCTGATTCAGGATCTGGATTTGCCAGGTCTTCCTCTGTTGGAACTTTAACTGATGGGCTATGAATTTCATCCAGAAAAACGTTGGGTGGAACTTGTTTTTTCTGAGAACCTAGACGAGACAGTGCATCAGCTGCTTCGTTGAGACGTCGATCAATATGATCAACTTGATATCCTTGGAAATGTCTATCCAGCTGGTTAACTGCTCGCCTATAAGCTGCCATAACTGGGTCTTTAGAATCCCAGGTTCCTGTAACTTGTTGAGAAACAAGGTCTGAATCACCCAAGCATCGAATCCGGGTTATACTCATCTCTTTCGCAATTCGAAGCCCATGAAGTAAAGCCTCATATTCTGCTGCATTATTAGTGCATTTAAACAAAATTTGTAAGACATATCGAAACTTATCGCCTATTGGGGATGTTAAGACCACACCAGCTCCTGAACCTTCTAGTTGTCGTGGCCCATCGAAATGCATAGTCCAATATTTAGTGTCTGGCTTATCTGGCGGAACCTGTAACCGTGTCCAATCGTTATGAACTCGATAAGGGCTTGAGACTTTATTGCGGTCCTTGGCTCATATTTGATATGACATAGCCCCATCTCAATAGCCCACTTTGCAACTCTCCCGGTTGCTTCTCTATTCTGAATAATATCGGACAAAGATGTTGAACTAACCACAGTAATGGGATGTTCCTGAAAATAATGTTTCAATTTACGACTAGCCATGAACACTCCGAAAACCAGTTTCTGCCAGTGCGGGTAACGCTGCTTTGACTCTCTCAGGACCTCGCTCACATAGTAAACCGGCCACTGGACGAGACCTTCTTTTCCTTCCAGTTTACGTTCCACAACCACGACTGCACTTTCATCCCTTTTGTTGGCCGCAATATATAATAACATGGGCTCTTTCTTCTCGGGTGCGGCCAGTATAGGTGCGTTGGAAAGTTGTTTTTTCATGGCCTCCAATGCCTCATCATCTTCTTGATTCCACACAAAAGTGTCAGTTTTCTTCAAAAGCCGGTATAAAGGTATGGCTTTTTCTCCCAGTCTACTTATGAACCGGCTCAGGGCAGCAACGCAACCTGTCAACTTCTGAACGTCCTTCAGACAAACCGTTTTTTTTTCCAGGTTACTAGTAAAATGCCCGTGCGTTGCTACGGGACATGAGTAATTCATAGCTATAAGTCCATCGTATGTACATTCCTACCATGATAATATTGAGACCGTTACTCATGAAAGGATAATAGTAGTTACGAAATTTTGAATCTAAAAAATAATGGACGCGATATGTTTTTGTCCACATGAACATATTACATGAAAGACTTTCCACGCTGAATATGTATTTCTCCGCACCACATGATTATCACAATGAAGTTGATCTGCACAAGAAAGTAATAATTCTTAATATAAGTATGCATACAATTTAAAAATGATAAAAGTATGATTACTGGATATTTTAAGTGACAAATACCTCGCCTATGATATCAGGATCTCTTTATATATGATGTTCTTCGTGTACGTACCAACATGACAACTGGACCTCTTTTTTGGGTATCATCTGCGTTCTTTTTCGTATTACCACCATCTCGGATGACAAGAATCATCACATTGTTTCTAGAGGTGGATCTAGATAGCGCAACATACAGCTGACCGTGAGAGAACACCGACTCAGGCAAGTAAATACCGACATTTGGGATAGTCTGATCCTGTGCCTTGTTAATCGTCATGGAGAAGCTGAGCCTAATAGGAAACTGCTTCCTCGTGAACTGAAAGGGGAACATCTCCTCATCAGAGGGGCAAAGCGGGATTCTTGGCAAAAAAATCCTCTTTCCAGCATGTTGGCCCAATACAATTTCTGCATCGATGACATTCCTTTGGAATCCTCGGACCACCAGCCTCGTGCCATTGCAAAGCCCGTTCGCAGGATCAATGTTTCTGAGCAATATGAATGGACAATTAATATTGAGCTTCAACAAATGTGGGGGAAGCCCATTAGGGGTCAAAGTGTTTAGGAAATCTGATGGGTAGTAGTTATGAGGGTCATCCACCACATTGTCAAAACTATGGTACACTATCTCATCTCCCTGGAATCTGTTGATCATCTTCAAATTAACTCTATCAACGCAATCATTTCTCGTTGACAAGATTGCTCTAGAGGTGATGTAATTTGTTGGCCGCAATATATAATAACATGGGCTCTTTCTTCTCGGGTGCGGCCAGTATAGGTGCGTTGGAAAGTTGTTTTTTCATGGCCTCCAATGCCTCATCATCTTCTTGATTCCACACAAAAGTGTCAGTTTTCTTCAAAAGCCGGTATAAAGGTATGCCTTTTTCTCCCAGTCTACTTATGAACCGGCTCAGGGCAGCAACGCAACCTGTCAACTTCTGAACGTCCTTCAGACAAACCGTTTTTTTCATGTTATATATGGCCTGGATTTTTTCTGGGTTTGCTTCAATTCCTCTCACTGAAATAATAAAACCCAGTAACTTTCCAGCTGACACTCCAAAAACACATTTTGTTGGGTTAAGCTTCATCTAGTATCTACGTAAGCTGGCAAACGTTTCCTCCAGGTCTGAGATCAGGGTGTCACCTTTTTTTGGATTTGACCACTATGTCATGCACATAAGCGTGCACGTTTTGTCCGATCTGACTCTCCAAACAATTCTGAATACACCTTTGATAAGTTGCTCTTGTATTTTTCAATCCGAAGGGAATTTATGTATAACAAAATGCTCCAAAGGGTGTAATGAATGAAGTCTTCTCTTGATCCTCTTCCTTCATTTTGATTTGATGATAACCTGAGTAAGCATCCAGGAAACATAGCAGTTCGCAACCAGCCGTAGAGTCTATAATATGATAGATACAGGGTAAGACGAACGGATCTTTAGGACATGCTTTGTTTAAATCTGTGTAATCTGTACATTCTCCAGGCTCCGTTTTTCTTTAGGACGAGAACTGGATTGGCTAACCACTTTGGGTGTAACATTTCTACTATGAACCCTGCTGCGAGAAGCCTAACTATTTCTTCTCCGATTGCTTTCCTCCTCTCGTCATTGAATCGAAGAAGGAACTGATGAATAGGTTTCAGGTTAGGATCCACACTCAAACTATGCTCAGCAAGTTCCCTTGGGACACCTGGCATGTCAGAAGGTTTCCATGCAAAGATGTCCCAATTCTCACGGAGGAACTTGATGAGCGTGCTTTCCTATTTGTCCGTCATATGAGCCCCCACGTTGAACTGCTTAGAGAGTCACCGGGGGTAAAGTACACCAGCTTGGTGTCTTGAGTAGACTTAAACTTCAATTTGGAAGCAGCTGATGGTTTCTTGAGCGAAGTCATATCCTCTGGATCAACTTGCAGCTTATACAATTTTAACTCCTCTTCTGCACAAGCTGACTCTGCGTAAGTTGCATCACCTTCCTAACACTCTAAAGCTATGTCTCTCTCACCGTTGACAGTAATATTTCCATGGAGAACTGGCATCTTCAGCTTAAGATATACATAGCAAGGTCTTGCCATGAATTTGGCATAAGCCGGTCTTCCAAATAAAGCGTGGTACGAGCTTTTGAATTTGACCACTTCGAATGCTATCATCTCTGTCATGTAATTTTCAAATATTCCGAAAGCAACTTCAAGATATATTTTTCTGATAGGTTGCGCGGAGTTACCGGGTACGATCCCATGAAACACAGTTGATGACGGCTGAAGTTGTTTCTCTTGCAGGTTCATCCTCTTTAACGTATCATAGTAAAGTATGTGTATGCTGCTTCCTCCATCCATCAACATTTTGTCTAACTTGTATCCTCCAACCTGTGGAGCCACAACTAAAGCCACGCCTCGTGGATTATCAACTCGTGGAGGATGATCTGCCCTACTCCAGGTTATGGGTTGTTCTGACCAATTTAACCACCTAGGGACAGCATGAGTTACTATATTGGCTGCACGCTTCCGCACTTTTTGTTCTCTCTTGCATGAATTAGTGGTGAATACATGATACTGGCCAGAGCTTAATTGCTTCGGATTTGTTCGAAAATCAGAATTTCCTCCTTGATGACTGCCACTTGGGTTAGTTCCTTGGTTACCCTGACCATGATGACCCGGATTATGATTTCCAGGTCCAGAATTGCTAGCTCCCGGATGTCCACCTCCCATATTACCTGGGTTGCCACCTCCATTGTTTCCTGGTCCATAGTTATTATTTCCACTAGGTCTGAAACCCTGCATGATGAAACAATTTTCCCAAGAATGATTTGCTAACTTTCTGTTTTTACTGTGTCGGGGACATGGTCCTTTCAGAGCCTGCTGAGCCTGCGCAAAACTGTTTGGTCGAAAATTTTGATTTCCTCTGAAATTATTACCCTAACGCTGGTTTCTGTAACCTGTATTTGTATTTGCCACTACATCGATGTTCCTTCCCCGTTCTTGCGCCTGTTATTACTCTGGTTCTAGGGGTTATTGTTGCTCTGATTCGGGTTCTGGCCGCCCTTGGCCCCATTTTCCCCCTTTGCAGACTTCTCATCATCCGAGTCTGCATCCTTTGTTTTGTCAGACTCCGCATACTTGGTCATGACATCCATCAGCTCGCTCATATCACTCACGTATCGCTTGATGCGTCCCAGCTTATGTTTAAACGGGTCAAATTTGCAATTTCTCTCCAATGCTATGACTGCTTGCTGGGCAGTGAGTCCGACAGATGAATGAATAATTCCGTAACGCGCCGAGACCAGTGTTGGGAAGACTCCCCATCCTTCTGAACGCAATTTTCCAAGTCTGTAATAGTTGTCGGACGTTTACATGTTCCTTGGAAATTTTTGATGAACTGGTCTTTCAACTCTTGCCAGCTATTGATTGAATTTGCAGGCAAGTTTTTTAACCAGGATTTTGCGGGTCCTTCTAACATCACGCTCAAGTATCATGCGCATACCGCATCGCTTACTTCCAATATCTCCATGGACATCTCATACCCTTCTATCCAGTATGCAGGCTCCATGTCTGAGGTACAGTTTACAACTCTACGAGGTCCTTTAAAATCAGCCCGTATTCTCTCGTTCCTGATTGCCGGACCAAGGCATTGAGTTCCAATTCTGCGAGACCCAGTCAGAGCTGGGTTCGAGACTGCATTCTGAACCGGGATTTGAATATGACCCAAATTTTTGTTTTCTGCTTCTGCAACTCTATGTCCTATATTTATAACTCCAGGTGCATGGGACACAGTCTGCCTGGGTGGGATAGGTTGCTGCCGGTTTGCATTGCTAGAGCTAGCCAGAACCGGTGAATTTCCATGATGACTTCTTGGCAAAGAGTTCCTGCTGTTGTAGGGAGTTGAATGTATCTTCTCCTGGTTACTATAATTCATCTGCTGAACCACTGCTGTTTGTAACATCTCAATTGCCCTCCGGGCTTCAATTCCAACAGGATCATTTGGGTTGACTGGAATCCGTGCCAGACTATTTTTGGCTGCCCAAATGTTATCCATTGGATTATTGAAATGACCTGGCGGCGTATGGAACCTTTCCTATAGAGGTTGTTCCTGGACCAGAGCGGGATTCGGGTTACCATGCAACTGGATAGGTGGTTGAAAACGCGTCGGCTGAACTGGAACGAGGACAACTGACGGGTTCATAGGGTGAACCGAGCCAGCAGGGTTAGGTGCTCCGGGAGTCCCAGCCGGAGACGCGAATAGATTCTGAAGGTTGGTCGGTCCTAGTCCTGTGCCAAAATCATTATTCAACCGGGTATGATAACGTCTGTTATGTATTGAGGCTAGCTACCTCTGTCTGAAACTTAGATGAATCCCTTCTGTCTCCAGACGTGTTGCTTCTTCCAAGACTTTTGACCGAGCTTTATTTATATATGTTACCTATGTCTCGATCTCCCGGCGGGCGCGACTTAGTTCCTATCAAAGCCTTTCGATCTCTGCGTTACGCGGCAACAAGTTCTCCGGGGTAATTGGAGTAGCCAAGATTCTGTTCAATGAATCCATCATGGCTATCAGTTCAGGCCTTGGGTTATATGGCGCGGGCTCTGTTAAATCAATCACTGGCTCTGTTGGCCCAGAGATCGTCGGCTCAGGTCCTATTAGAGGTGATGTTGTTGGCCCGACAGGGGCTACCGTTGACCCAACGGGTGTTGTCCCTGAAACACCCGGTCCTCCTGGAACCGGATTTGAGGTTGAAACAGTATTTGTAATCGAATTTCCACTAGCATCATACCTGGGCTCCGCGGGTCGTGCTGGTCCAGCCATGTAGACAGTTGCATGATGAGTTGTTTTCATCAGGCTTTGCAAATCTGGTTCAAGGCCTCCACCTAGTCGATCTTCAAAGAGCTGGAGGATAGAACCTGTCTCATCACGGTCATCATTGTTTCCAACTGAAGATTCCCCATCAGACTGTAACATCATAGCTTTCTCGGAGACTGAGTCTGACTGCTGGTCCGGGTCTGGGCTCGTTCCTCCCAGGAAGACGACGAAAACGTGAATTCCGCCGAAAGAGACCCGAAACCCGGATTCCACGAAACGAACTGTGGACCCCATGTGTCATGATTATAGTAGTTTCCATGCCGACTCCTCCTGAGCCGGCCTATCGCGAGCTTCTCGATCCTTGGTAAGGCTCCTTCCGAAAAGATGACGCTTCCGCGAGCAGTCCCCACGGCGGGCGCCAGCTGTCGTGGTGTTTTCACGGCAAGTGTCCTCATGTGAGAACTAGATTGCGAGGTCATTTCTACTAAGCGAAACATCGAAAGGGTTAAGGCGGAAATGAGAGACGCGAGTTTATCCAGGTTTGGCCCCTCAATTGAGGGTAAACCTACTCATGCCTTCTTACTATTGGGAAACAATGTCTCGATTACAAAGGGCGATTACGGCTCTCAATGTCTCGAGCTACCTTTCTATCAACTTAGAACTTGTCTATCTACGTCCCAGGGTCTCACCTTATATAGTGGACGAGTCCCCCGGGTTACAGAGGGATCCGGCTTGTACCCGTCGTCAGATTCCTAGTCTTTTCCGGTTCTGCTCATGACCCGGTCGTTCCCGTCCGGCCTTGGGTTGCTCTCCAGGCCTTGGGCCTCTGAGTCTTCTAGCTCGGGCCGTGGGCCGGTTCCTCTGTCCTTTCCGGGTTACTCTCATGGTAACCTGGATCTTCTTCTGCCGAGTGACCATCTTTTATCCGGATCTTCTAGATATAAACCAGATCAGGTGCCTTGAGCCGGCTTAAGTAAATTCCGGTTTATGTGGGAGGTTGGTGAGGCTCCCCCTCACCTATTCCCCCAACAGAAGCTCAAGCTACTACTGGTGCAGGTGCTCTTAAGAGTCTCCTTGCAAGACATATTGTTAAATATAAATCTTCTCTTGATGCTAAGTTTTCCACATCACCCATATAGATTAGAGATAAGGATTATGATTTCTCTTTAGATTTATCTTATATATCTATTGTTGAGAAGGAACCTTTTTGTGGAACTAAAAGTAAAATTTCTATGGAACACATGAATAAGCTTTCATCTTTGAGTAGTTCATTTTCTGATGGTACCAAGTTGCGTACTTATTTTGTTACCAAGATCTTCCCTTTCTCTTTGAAAGATGAAGCTAAAACTTGGTTTAACAATCTGTCACCTGGATCTATTACTAGTCCTATGGGTTTGGTTGATGCTTTCTTTCAGAAATAATTTTCTGCTAGTGCCCAACATGCTGATGTGCGGGATATCTTTAACTTTGAGAAAATTGAAGGAGAGAAATTGCCTGAATCTGGGTCAAGGTTTTATTCTTTAATAAGAGCTAGCCCTGGCAATCCATTACCTAAAAATGAGATTCTAGATATATTTTATAATGGACTAACCGTTGAATCTAGGACATACCTGGATAGTTGTGTTGGTTGTGTTTTCAGGAAAAGAACTCCAGAAGAAGCTCACGAATTAATGGCTAAAATAGCCAAAAATAATGCTGATTGGAATATACCTGAGCCTACACCTACACCATAGCCTACACCAATACCAATACCCAAGACGAGAGGGATGATTGAATTAAATTATGAAGTGATGAAGTAAGCCAAGAAATCTCTTAAAGAGAGGGGTATTAAATCTAAAGATGTGAAGAATTTACCTCCTATATAAAAATTATGTAAGACAATTCCTCATCCATTAACAGTTGAGGTACACTCTCTCCAATATTTTGATAATAGAGATATTTCCTACTCTAAACCGTCTGATCAATGCTTAGATGAATTTGATAATTATGTTGTTCAGCAAGACAACTTTAATATGAGAGTGCAAAATCATCTTATGGGAAACTCTAGAGCTATTGATAATTTGCATGGTATTATTGAGAGAACCTCTAATGATGTTAAAATGCTTGTTAAAAAATTTCATATGTTCAAACTCAAATTGATCAACTCACTAAAGTGTAAAACGATATGCTAGCTAATGCTTCTAAAGAAAAACATGTTTGTCAAATAATTATTAGAAGTGGTGTTTCTAGTCAGGATCCCTTGTATCCTGGAGGAAATCCTAAAAGAATTAAACAACATTATCAATAACCTAAAAATAATAGTTCTCTTTCTAAGAAAAAGAAGAAGAGACATAAAACTGTTCTAGAATCTCCTGAACCTGCTAAAGATCCTAATAGTATATCTATTTCTGATGCTGGAACTAAAAGTGGTAATGATAAAACTGATGCTTCTTATAAAAAAGAAACTGTAGCCGACCCTGAAAAGCAAACTAAAACTGTGAAGTATGCTAAGGAGGATTTCATTGCTAATAAACATGATAATGAAAGAGAACCTTGGGTACAAAAAGCCATGTCTTTTCCTAATAAGAAACACAAATCAAAGGAAGAGGAACATTATAACAAGTTCTGTGAGTGGATGAAACCATTGTTTTTGCAAATTCCTATAACTGATGCTATTAAACTGCCTCCTTATTCAAAGTATATGAAAGATATTGCCTCTAACAAAAGGAAGATTCCTAATGAGTAAATTTCCACTATGCTTGCTAATTACTCTTTCAATGGCAAGGTTCCAAAGAAGCTTGGAGATCCTGGTATTCCTACTATCCCTTGTTCTATTAAAAATAATTATGCTAGAACTGCTTTATGTGACTTGGGAGCTGGAGTTAGTGTTATGCCTTTTTCTCTTTATAAGAGACTCTCTCTGGAAAAATTGATACACACTGATATATCTTTGCAAATGGCTGATAAATCTACTGCTATTCCTCTTGGTATATCTGAAAATGTTTCTGTTCAAGTGACTACTAATTGTTTGATATTAACTGACTTTGTTGTGTTGGAAATGCCTGAAGATGATAATATGTCTATTATTTTTGGGAGACCTTTTCTTAACACTGCAGGGGCTGTTATTGATTGCAATCAAGGAAAAGTGACTTTTAGTGTTAATGCTAAAGAGCATACCATTTATTTTCCCAACAAGATTGATAGAAGATATGGTCTGAATTCAATAGAAAATATTGACACCATCAAGATTGGAGAATTTTATTGTCCCATTCCAATGCCACCAAAAGAATATGAAATTATTATTATTGGGACTATGGCTATCAAGGTTGATGTAACATAATTATTTAGTGATAAGCAAAGTTTTTGCTTCATATAAAAATTGTTCTCGTAACAAGATTTGATCGACCTTCTTAACAAAATAATTTTGAATGAAGAGGACAATGTTTTCACTATGTTTTCACCTTTCCCATTATGTTTTCACAATGTTATCACCTTGCTACCTTAATATGATTATGTTTTCCATCATCCATAGTCATGTTTTCATCTTGATTACTGTGGTTATGCATGTTTTCACCATCCATATTTTTGTTTTCACCACTTCCACCTTTGTTTTCTTTGGTTATTTTCCTATTGGAGTGTAATAGAACCTCTATAGTTATAGTTTTGGTTTTTTCCACCTTTCCACATTTGTTTTTTTGGGTTTTAATTAATTATTAAATTCTGAAAATACCTCGAAAATAAAGTTTCTCGAAAAATTCCAGAAAAATTATAATAATTTTTTACTCCCTCTGATCCGGAAAGAGTGTCGCTAACTCAGCTAAGATGTTGTGCTTTGCATGTTGATTTCGTCCGACACTTAAAACGGATCGGAGGGAGTACATAAAAATGAGGCAGAGAGACACCCGGGGCACCCTAGGGGGGACCCACTAGTCAGGCACACCATAGGGTGGCACGGCCAGCCCCTGGTGGCGCCTGGGCATGGTGTGGCCCCCTGGCCCTCCACTAACTCTCTCCCCAGCCAAAGATTTCCTTCTCTCACCCCAAACATAAAACATTTCCTGGAGCCCGAGTTCTTGGTGTTCTTCCTCGAGATTTTTCGATCTCTTTGCTCAGCCCACCATTGTTGCTAAAATTTGGTTCATTTGCTCTCTGGTATGTGACTCCTCCGATTATCCAAGTACAATTTTATGTGGTAGAGTATTTCTTGAGTATTTTGGTACTATAGGTGACAGCTTATGTGAGTTTTCATGCTTGATTTAAGTGGAAATAAATTAGTTTTGATGCATGTTTAGCTCTCCTATAAGTCTCTATAGTAGTTTCCACCTTATAGTTGCTTGAAATCAATTTTTGTGATGATTGTTGAAAATTTCAGAAATGGGCAGCCACAACTTTGGAGAAATATTTAGGAGTGATGATCCTAGAAGAACAAGGCCCTCACATTCATCTACTCTATTGAGGCCATCCTATAATGAAGAACTAATTGCACCAAACATCGATGATGCGGGAGGCGATGTAATTGCTAATCCATCTAGTTTCCCTTGCTATACATTTTTGAGAGGTGCAGGTATACTTGATGACTTTTTGATGCTGATTGAAAGGGTTAGTTTTAACCAACTACATGCAGGATGAAGATCCCCAATATGCTATTCTCATAAAAACTTTTGTTGAGAGTTTTAGATTTCATAACTCACCATATAACCCAACTGTTGCTTTTAAGATATATGGTAGTCCTTTTTCCTTGTCCTTGGAGAGTTTTTGCAGCATTATAGGTATCAACGCCTCCAGGACAGCATGCAAGATTCAGCAGACACGTGCTGATCTTATGGAGCTCTATTGAGGAGTCATCAATGATGATTGCCGCTCAGCTCAGTGCGGGAAGATAAGGAACATTCAACTTCCTACTATCAGATATTTTACTTACTATCTTGCTACTAGTGTCCTTCGTAGGGAGAACACTAGCAACGTTTCAAACTATCATCTTTCTTTTCTTGTTGTTGCACTTAACCCTAGCGACAAGTATAACCTTGGTTCTCTCATTGCTCACTGCCTAGCTACTAAATAACCCATTTATGGGGGGCTTTATTGCTACACGTATAGCAACAGCTCTAGGCTTTCCTATTGCTTCTCATAATGAATTGATAGCTCCTTATAGACTTGATCTTGCTACCATGAAGGATCATTATTTTATTACCGCTAACTCTACTGCTGAACATTTAGTATATAGAGTTTTATTTGTTGACGAAGATGAGAGGGAAGTTATTTTGCCGCAGGCTCTTTTGTTCAAAGTTGACAGGATGCCATGGTCGCGCCCAAACGGAGAGCTAGATGAGCAGCTGCGCTTGATGGAGTTCCATAGGCATCAAATGAGGCGTAATGCGCCTTCCGAGGACTACACCACGCAGTACACCGGGGTGTCCTCGAGCACATATCAGGAGGATGGCTCATCCTCGGCAAACTACGGGGGCGCCAGCTCATGGCCCGCTTGGGATTGATCTCCACTTAGGCCAAAATCCTAAGCTTGGGGGGGAGGTATACCGACATCACACTCATCTATATATCATGTTTATGTCGGTTCTTTGTATATCCATGTTTTCGTTTCTTTCGCTTCTTTCGTTTCTCTTTGTTTCTATGGTTTTGTTCTTGTTTAACAAAACACAAAAAGACCAAAAATGTTTCTGTTTTTTCTTTTTATTTGATTATTTAGTTTCTTTTGTTGGTTTGCTTTACTTTATGGTTTCGGTTTAATATTCAAAAATCCAAAAATATTTTGCTTTGTTTGCTTGTTTTTTTTCTGTTCTTGTTTTAAATCGAAAACCCAAAAATATTTGTTGTTCTTCTTTGGTTTTTTAAAGTTTGTTGCAGAGTTCATCGGTCTTCGTGTCTCCGTTGGAGCTTGGTTATCATTCTATATTATTCATCCCACACGAGTGAAGAGCAATAATGATGATTTACGATAATTCAAGTTGTGGTGAGAGGCTGGTATGAACTATATTTGTTTCATTTTTGTACATATACTCATCCATGTGGACATGCTTAGTCTGTTCGTGTAAGGTGTATGTTATTTAATTGATGCTTAGTAGTCCGTGCTCTCTCATGTTTAGTTTGAACTTATTAATTTTAGATAGCATGTCGTATAAATGTTTGCTTGCATTGTTTTATTCATAGAAGGGTATGACATTGTGGTATCTCCCTCTGGTTGTTTCGCTTGAATCGACTCGGTACATGCTCACGCATGCATATGACTGAAAACAAAAAGTCAATTAATCCTCGGCGATTTATTTTGCTTGAGAGTATTTGTATCACTTTTATGCTCCTGTTAATTTTGTTTTGTCGCAAGCATGATTATGACAGTTGTTGCTCTCTTGATTGTCGCTCTGCGTCTATTGATTGTCGCTCTGCGTCTATTGCTAGCCTTCACATGTACTGAGTATGATCTCTACTCGTGCATCCAACTCCTAAAAACCAAAGTTTTCCAAATGTGCCCACCATGCCTACCTATATGTGTTATTTAACCGCCACTCCAAGTAAATTTCTTATGTGCTACCTTTAAAACCTTCGAAAAAATATTCCTATTTTGTGCCCCTATTTTAGCTCATGAGGATGTAAATAGAGAATCTTTATCTCACTTGTTGATTATATTTCACACCCTGGACTACTGGTTTCATCCGCTTATCCAAATGATAGAAGAGCCAGAAGCGGGGTGCCCAGCCCCAAATTAATACTATTTTTGCCCCT
This sequence comes from Alopecurus myosuroides, assembly GCA_028641055.1. Lineage (NCBI taxonomy): Eukaryota > Viridiplantae > Streptophyta > Magnoliopsida > Poales > Poaceae > Alopecurus > Alopecurus myosuroides. The sequence goes on from CM054058.1 coordinate 265,482,563, forward strand.
GATTTATCAGTGAAAGCATAATTGTGTAAACAAAAGAGAAAGAGGGATGACCTTCTACCCAGATGCATCCTTCTATAGGAGCCGCTCTTGTGAAGTCTAGTTGTTTTGTGACGTACTGTATTGTTTGTCTACCATTGGTTGACATAAGCATACACCTCTCTAAAAAAAATGTTTTCAATACCTCTGTTTAATAAAATAAAAATCTTTAGCACATGAGTTAATTCATGCTTCCCTCTGCGAAGAGTCTTTCTTTTATTTTTATGCTGAGTCTTCACCTTCTCACTATGCACCTTCTTGAGAGCATGGTTGCCATTCTTAGTGTAATGTGATTGTCCCAGAACACGGTTGATTGTGGTATAACATTGATGGTTGTATCTTTGATATCTTTAATTCTAGTCTTCATTTGAACTTCAGAGGTGGTCTAACATTTATGTTTTGCTCCATTATTAAGGGCAAGCGAGTACACTTTATCATACCCTATTATGAGCATTGCAATCCTACAGATTGATACACTTCATGTTGTTTATTATTAGTTTGTTGGTATCTCTTCATGGTTTGCATAACTGCTAGGTGACTTTTATCTTGCATAGATCTTATTATGAATTGCCTAAGCACTTGATCATATAGTGAGTATATTTACATCATATGAAACAAATGTGTCCGTGAAAGTTCTTTTATCGCACTCAGTTGTGACTGAATTGCTTGAGGACAAGCAATAAGCTAAGCTTGGGGGGAGTTGATACGTCCAAAACGTATCTCCTTTTCCGAACACTTTTGCTATTGTTTGCCTCTAAACTTGTGAGTTTTGGATACGACTAACACGGACTAATGCTGTTTTCAGCAGAATTACCTTGGTGTCTTGTTTTTGTGCAGAAAAATCAACTTTCGGGAAAATGCCTAGAAAAGATCCCGAAGACCTTAAAACACGCGAAGACCCCCGGAGTTAGAAGGCGCCCCGGAGAGGGGCCAGGAGGGGGCCACACCAACCTGGCACGCCCTCCCTTGGTCGCGCCACCTGGTAGTGTGGGTCCCCCAGGCACCCCCTCGGGCTCCCCTTTCGACTACTTATCGCCCGTAACCCTAAAACATCACGGGGTTCGTCATATTTCATAGAATCACAACAGAGCGCCGCCGCCACCTCGAAACTCAATTCGGGGACCAGAAGTTCTTGTTTGGGCGCCCTGCCGGGACGGGGATTCAGAGGAGATCATCGCCATCGTCACAACCACCTCTTCTCCATCAACCATCCATGATTCCCACGTCCATGTGTGAGTAAACACCGCTCTAGCTGAGAGGGATGGAAGGGATTGGATGAGACCGATCATGTAATAATGCCAGATTGTTAGGGCATAGTGCCTAGTATCCATTGTTAGTGTTTTCTACCGTTGTTGCAACTTGTTATGCTTAATGCTTGTCACTTTGGCCCCGAGTGTCATGATCTCAGATCTGGACATGTTATTGTTTCATGAGTATAATTATGTTTCTTGATCATATCTGCAAGTTGTTTACACATGTCATTGTCCGGAACCCGAGGCCCCAAAGTGAAGAAATTGGGACAACCGGAGGGGATGGTTATGATGTGAGGGTCATGTGTGTTCACGGAGTGTTAATGCTTTGCTCCGGTGGTTTATTAAAAGGAGCACCTTAATTACCAGTAGTTTCCCTTGAGGCCCCGTTGCAAACGGGCTGGTAGGACGAAAGATGTTGTGCAAGTTTCTCATTGCGAACACGTATGACTATATTGGAACACATGCCTATGGTTTGCCTAGAACTTTGATGCTTTATTATTATTATTATCTGCAATGCCTATGTTTAGATTATTACATGACCTATCTTATCCACGCAATGCCCGTTCATCCATTCCCTATGCATACGGTATTTTCATCTTGCTGTTTCCCGCAATTGCTACTGCTGTTATTATTTTATTCCTGCTGTTATTTTATTACTACTGCTGCTATAAAACTGTTACCACTGATAAATTGTTGCGAGCAAGTCTACTCAGGTGCAGCTAAACTGGCAACTCAGTTGTTAAGACTTATAAATATTCTTTGGCTCCCCTTGTGTCGAATCAATTAATTTGGGTTTTAGTTCCCTCGAAGACTGCTGCGATCCCCTATATTTATGGGCCATCACACAACTCGCAGCCAATCAAATCTACCTCGTTGAACCCAATAAAGCTCCTCCTTTTCCAAAAATATCTTCGATTTCTACCTGCCAGACTTGTTTTGCTTATTGAGAGTAGCATCATCTAAAGGCCCCGACATAACCTCATCAAGTTGTTTCTAGAGTTCACGCAATCTAGTTCTCGGACCTTTTAAGACTTCTTTGTCCCACCGATGTAAAGATCTATGAACCTTTTCAGTCCCTTGTGCCAACGAGGAGCCAGGCCTACCTTTAGCTCTGTCCCATGCAGCTTGGACAATCGTGTCAACCGATTCTTCTTTTAACCATCTAGCCTCAAAACGACAGCGGGGAATATTGCTGTGCTGATGTGTGGGTAGATAGAAATTTGTATCAATGATGATCGGCCTATGGTCAGATTTATTGAATTCCTCGTGGATAACCGCCATGTTTGGGTATAGTGTCTTAAACCTTTGGGTACCAACAACACGATCCAGACCTTCTCCGAGTTTCCCCCGACGCCATGTGAAAATGTCTCCGATATAGCCAAAGTCATCAAGAGAGAAGTCGCTAAGGGCGTCTCGGAAGGACTACATGTATCTTGGGGTCTTATAGCGCCCCCTTATTTCTCAAAACCAGATAAAATTTCGTTAAAATCTCCCCCGATGATCCAAGGGAGGGGGATCTTATTTCTTAAATCTCAAAGATACTCCCAAGACAAATGTTTTTGGTCAGAAATTGGCTCGCCATAAAAACCTGTAAAACACCAACCAGACGTTGAAAGTTCATTAAAACATAAATCAATATAGTTAGAGTGGATCTCTTTTGAAGTTAAGACTATGCTATTTTTTCAGAGGGCAAGTAAACCACTCGCTGTGCCATCACTTCCCCATAGTTTCATCTCATCAAACCTCATTCCGCGCATAAGATTTACTGCCTTCTTTTTATTCAAGTGTGTTTTGGAAAGGAAAATAACATCCGGCTTCAGTATCTCCAAAATGATCAGGAGAGCTCGAACTGCCGAGGCTTTATTCAAGCCTCGACAGTTCTAAATCAAGATTTTCATTGCGACCTGACGGAATCCTCTTGGGAACCCGCCGATCCTAGTGAGGAGGAGTCAACTACATCCTTCTTAATCCTCTTGGTATGAGAAACAGTCACTTCAGTACAGATCACCTCTAGACCCTGCTCATCATCTGTAATCATAGCAGTGGTGGGAACCGCATCAACATTAGTCTCCTGGTCCATCTCTGCATCTTCCTTTCAGTTAAGAATAATCTCTTTTTTGCTTTTGGATCCACCGAATCACTATCCATCATCTCCCTGTCATCCGGTTTCAAGGGGCTCGATGCCATATCCTGCAAGAGATCCTCGGTTTTTTAAGCTTGCTTGAAAGGTTGAATAGCATTAAACTGCCAGCTCGTGTGATTGTCTCCTCGACCACGGCCTGGATTGCGCCCACCCAATGGGTCCCGACCGCGTCCACTTCTAGGGCCATCACTACTACCAAAGTTCCTTCTTTCATGCCATGTTTCCCAATCCTCTTTCAACCACTCCCCCATTGGAGTTTGTTGACATTGTGTTCGCCTGTTCCACATTCTAGGTGCGTGTGTCCGAATAAACCACATGCTCCGCAAAACTTTGGTATTTTTTCATATTTGATTTGATAAACTTCTCACTGCCCTCCTCTAGACAAAGTAACAATCCTAGCGAGAGCTTTCATGACATCAAGCTTGACTCTTGCACGAACGAAGTTCCCCGCACCATGAACATCAATTTCCACCTCTGAAACTTTCCCAACTCTCTTCTCAATCAGATTCGTGATCAGAATTTTGTTACGTTATCCCACAGGGATCTTGTGAATTTGGATCCACACGGATATATGGTTCAGATCAATTGAATTTGTTGGAGAGATCCCATCATACGACTCGATTATCACAACGTTCTGTCGAAAGTGCCAAGGTCCTCCCTAGTCGACCTTCAACCAGTCACCAAGGCAGACGCATTGTACGGTGAACAAGTTATCCTCGAGCGGCGTGAAGATAATCTCCCTCGTAGGGTTCCATACAACCCTCATGTGCTGCTCGAAAGTTTGTGGACTAACAGTATTTGTCGTGTGAATTCTAGCCAATGCCATCCACTTGATCCCTTCGTGGGGGGCTTCAGTTTCATCCTCGAAAACTAGATCGCCACCATCATCTGCCTCCTCGATCCCTAGTCCTTCAAGTAAATCACCGATTGGTTCTTCTTTGCGAAATCCCGTCGTTCCAGTCTGACTCAATGCGCTAGATTGCACGCTCGCCGCCATTGTCGAAGCCGCGACCAAAACCCAAGATTTTACAAGGGACTAGCCTTCACAGAATTTGAGAGGAGAAACCCCACCGACCGTGGGAGTTAGGGCGTTTAGACCTGGAGTAATCCGGGGCGGACAGTGACTTCACGTCGGCGGTACGCCGGCCATGAAGCAGAGGAAACCCTAATCGCCACGGACTAGGGGGAAAAAACTCTACTAGGTGAATACGAATACAATAATATTAATTATATGTCAAAAAAATATATATATATAGACTAATTATTGGTCAAAACATTGGTCAAAGCAAATAAAATACGCCTTGTAGTACTATGATTTCCTGCTTCAGCACAACTCTTTTCTTGTGAAAAATTCGCTTTGCAACCGACCCCCAAAAAATGCCTCGAGGCAGGAAATTTGTACGCACAAGACGGACGGCCGGATGATGACGGGGGCACGAGAGGGCGCGCACGCGTACGTGCACCTACCCACCACCCCGTCTACCCTGTTCCACACAAGCAGGGAGAGGCGAGGAAAGGACAGCACAAGAAGGAAAGCGAGCCGCCGCCGCCCGCCGATTCCTCCGCCTTTTTTCATTGATCCGTGGCCTTCCGCTCCCCATCGCAAGCTCCGACCTCGGGCGCCTCGCTCCCTCCGATGGCCGTAAGCTCGCGCCTGCCGGCGCCTCCCGCGCGCGGCCTCCTCCGCCGCTCGCCCCCGCGTATCCTCCCGTCCCCGCTCCCCACGGTGGACCGCCCTCCGAGGCGCCTCGCCTCTGCGGTCCGCGCTGTCTCCGGGAGCCCTGGAACAGGCGGATCGTCCGTGCCCAAGCGGCCGCCGGCGCCGCTAGACGCCGCTGCGGTCGCGCCACCCTCCTCCGCGGCGTCGTCGGCCGCCTCGGCCATCGATTTCCTCACTCTCTGCCATAGCCTCAAGGTAAGTCACGTAATGCTCGCTCCTAAATTGGTATGGCCAATTGGTGATTCATGAAGTCTCACAGTGGCTGGCTTGCTATATTGTCTGAAGTGCATTCCCATGTTTATGATGCTTACAACCGTCATACCGCATGATTCGGAGGCTTATTGCGTTTGTTCACTTGTTCTCATTTTATGCCTCAGACCACTAAAAGGAAAGGGTGGATAAACCACAGCATAAAGGGTCCTGAATCTATTGCTGATCACATGTATCGCATGGCTCTGATGGCTTTGATCGCAAATGATCTACCTGCTGTAAATCGAGAAAGGTCCAAGTTTCTCATCACACAAAATCCCTATGTTTTCTCGTGTAGTATTAATATTATCAAAGTATCAGTTCTATGCTTCCTTTCCCGTTTATCATTACTACACTGCTTGCTGCTGATGGAACATTTATTTTATCTGTAACAGGTGTATCAAAATAGCTATAGTTCATGACATTGCTGAAGGTGGGCCAAAAAACATCTTCATTTTAGGGACATTATTGTCTAATATGTGCACTTATTGATTATGTATGCTGAATTTATTCGGCTAGTAACATAATTATGTAATTTGCTGTTTATGTGGGGTTTCTGTGTCCCTTCTATTCTCTGCATCTTTCAGTTTCATCAAAGTGCTTCTCATCTACCTCTATATTTTATTAACAGCTATTGTCGGTGACATCACTCCATCTGATGGCATACCTAAAGCAGAAAAAAGCAGGCGTGAACAAGAAGCACTAGATGAAATGTGTGAAGTTCTTGGCGGTGGACCAACAGGTATGTCTCCATTTGGGAAATGACATTTCAGTTCATGAAGGATAACAATGTGTAAACAGAAATTTAATTTCCTATTTTGTAGCTGATGAGATTAAGGAGTTGTGGGAAGAATATGAAAACAATTCTTCTGTTGAAGCCAATATTGTAAAGGATTTCGATAAAGTAAGAATGATATTCTTTGTACTGCACGCATCCCACTTTTGCCAACAATACTATTTGAATTTGATTACACGTGTCTAATTTACAATATATATATCAGATTTATGATTTGTTGTCTACAAGTGTTTTTTTGTTTGAACGCGGTTCACTACTAGTACTTTTTCAAGTTTACTAGAGGATGTGCTCTTGATAGACTTGCTACATGTTTCTTATACAAACCACTTAAAGATGAGGTGGTTGTTCAATACTTCTTTTCCCGAGCTTGTATTGACATTAGTAAAATATATAATGATTGTATTCTTTGTGAATAATGGCTTAGTCGCAGCTTAAATAATCCCTCCGCTCCAGAGTTTCTTTTTTCGTGCATGGTGACCAAGGCACTGATTTGTGGATAATCTGAGGCGGAAAATGCCCCTGGTTACAACGTGGATTAGGGGAGTAATTGCGTGTGGCTAATTAATGATCCTTTCAATTCGGAAGTAATAGAATCGGCATCTGCTAGGATAAAATGGAAATACACCTAACAGTTCAGAAATTAACCAAAAATAAATACATCTAATAAAAAGAAACGGAGGAAAAAGCTCAATAGTTCCCATGGAGTGCATGATGATTACTTTGGTTTTCTTGCAGTTATGCCAAGTTCTAATACTTCAAAACACACAAGTTAGTTCATTGATATTATATAAATGGTGTCTCTTGCAAGATATTGTTCATATGCATTACATAAATGGTGTCTCTTGCAAGATATTGTTCATATGCATTATTATGCTATACTCTGCTGCATTTTTTATCTACTGTTTGGTCCACTGGATTTCACCTGTTGCTGTAATTATTTTTATTTCAGGTGGAAATGATCCTTCAAGCATTGGAATATGAGAAAGGTATTAATTTTCTGTCATAGTTGATTTTTGTACACTGAAACAATTAACTACTTGCTCATTTCAAATAGTTCACCTGTAGGGTGTAAAATTTCTCTTTAGAGAACCCACATCTAAATCATTGTATTCTTATTGGATTTATTATGATCATTTGCTATTGCTAACAGTAGTACCTATAGTAAAACTCATATCCATCTGCCCTCGGAAAGCACATACTTTAGAATTTGTTGCTACGTTGTTCAATAAACATCACACTACTTGCTTCATACGACAAAACTTTGTTGCTTCAAGCACCATGCAGTGAATCATTCCTTGTTTATGCTGACTGTGCCATGTTGAAAATTTGCAGAGCATGGCAAAGTGCTAGATGAGTTCTTTCTCTCTACCGCAGGTAATGTGATTAAATGTTTTTTAAATTTCCATAGAGGGCATAAAAATTGTATTTGCCCCCCTTCTGTTAAATTTACTTTTCAAACATGCCATTGCAGGCAAGTTTCAGACAGAGATTGGCAAGAGTTGGGCTGCTGAAGTGAATGCAAGGAGAACCAAGACATGAGGACAGAAGTAGGAATGAAATTTTCATGAGGGGGGTGTGGTAAATCGCAGACTCCAGATTCAAGCCAACATTGAGGAAATCTTAACTGATTGCCACATACTATCAATTGTTGGTATGGAATAACGGAATGGCATTGACAAAAAGAATCAGGATCCAAGTTTGGTTAGAGCTCAGTGAGTTGAATTTGCACTAACTACCGGTAGTATGTACTGAGCATATTGTTATGTGTACTGTTGGTTAGGGATCCAGGGAATACATTGTTTTTGTTGAGGTCGGGAAATAAAAAGGTTTGAGGCTGTTGCTCCCTTCAGTCCAAGTTGATTTATCTTACAGTTCTGTGTCTGGCAACCAATTCACTCTAAATTTATGTTTGATGGATTGGTTTGGAGAAAGTTGTTGACGAACAAAGGTGAGGACATATCTCCTAACAGAGTAACACAAGCTCATGAAATGAACATAGGTCATGCTGATTTGCCAGAGAAATGCGCAGTCAGCACTTGTTGTTTAGAAGCACAAAAGTAGCAGAGGCTTTCAATTCGGTAGTCGTTAGAGAAATATGTTAAATGTCGATATTCTTGATGGTCTCACACCGTACATCTTAGTAACCAGCAGTCACTTTTGTTGTCGTTGGGGTTGCTAAATTGGGGTCGACTGTGCAGGGGATTTTGATCATTATCCTAGTGGCCTCTAGTGCTGACGGAGACAGCAAAGAAAATAAACTTTCCAAATAAAAATGAATAACCGTGAGGTAAAAAAAACGGAGTAATTGTTTTGCTCAAAATTTTTAGTGAACTTTTAACTTAAAAGCAAGCTTTCTACAAAAGCAGTATAAATTTCAAATCTACTGTATCGGCTTCTTTAAAACCAGTTTTTTACAAAAAATCATAGAAATGAAATAGGAACAGGAATTTCCGTAACATACCAAGACATTCATTGGAATTCTAATTGAAATGATGTTTCCAATTCCATGTCAGCCAAACACGTTAGGTATGAAATCTCAGTTGAATTCCATGATTCCATCCTGAAATGATGGCTACCCAACGATACAGATTTTTACTGGAGCAAACCAGAACTTCCGACCGCTCACATCTGGTAAAAATGTGTCCAAGTTAGGCTGCTTTCTGACCTAAAAAAAGGGGGACCTTCACGAGAATCACCATTGGTTTGGGAAAGCTTGTCTTCGTTTTCAGGCTGAACTCTGTTCTTATTTTTAATGTTTCTTTTGCTTTCTTCTAACGGAAACTGTAGTGTTGTACCCTTATACTCCCTCCGTCTCATATTAAGTGTCGTAAAAGTAGATAAAAATGGATGCATTTAGACATGTTTTAGTCTAGATACATCCATTGCTTGTCCTAATTTTGCAACACTTAATATGAGACAGAGGGAGTACAAAAACCTAAATGGTGTAGAATGTAGATGAATACTTTGGTCCCACGAGAGACGAACAAAGGATTAGGTTGCACAACAGTACACTTCACAATTTTCACTTCATGGCAAACATGGCAAAGTTACAAGAATTTCTGATCCTAACTAAACATTATCATCAGTTCAATGTCGCAAAAAAAGCATTAATAAGCAAGTCACTCACAATCTACATCTTGCAACAGAAAATAATTGGGTTAACTGTGGAGCATCACCAAAAACATTTATATGCCTTTATATAACTACTGGAGCCATATCCATCCTGCTACCTGAACCACCATCTCATGCAAGCGTTTATTGGGTCATGAAGAAAAGGGGTATAACTGTGGATGTAGGGGTTAACTGTACGGCCAATTTTAAGCCAGATAGCTCTGTGATACCCAGCAGTGAAAGGAGAATGATACATGAGCTTCAGCAACTGCAATGCCAGATAACCAGAGTGAGATAGGAATTTGCTGGAAGATAGTGCTGCTGATATAGTAATAAGTTTGTCTGTAATCTAAAAAACAAGAAAAAATATCATGCAAATTCTTCCTTTGTCCTTAAATAAAACAAAGTGATACTTGGACTATGAAATGTTCTAAAATGTAGCTGATGATACCAGGTTAGCCATGCAGAACAAGCAGGTTATTTAGACCAAATGACATTGTCCCGCTCTATTAACTAGCAGGAGTCTTGCCTCATCTAAAAAAAAAAAAAAAACTAAACTTAAAGCAGTAAATGCTATACTGCTATTGTTGGACAAACAACACCTACTGACTATAGAACCAACCGAACCAAGGCTCAACAGAGTAGCAGAAGCAACAATAGTTGTCTAGGTCCTTCTCCAAATGGAAACGGCATATAGTAGTGTTTAGTCAGTGGCTTGGCACATCTACTGGAGCGTTATGCAAGTCAATACAAACGCATTACAAAATTATGTGCAATGCATGTTTCATTTGTTGTAGAATTCAGCGAGCACTGGACAAGCTATATGTCAATCAAGGTCAGTCATGCAGAGGATTGAACACTTTTAGTGTGATGATAAACTTTACAGATCACAGTATTATCTGTGAAAAAAACAAAATTTCAGTTACAGTAATAAGAGCTAGATCATTTTGAGAAGTTAATCAATATTTATTAGAAACTAACCTGCCAGTACATGAAGGTTTGCATAGCATTGCGCTGTTTCCTACACAAGTAAGAGAACAATAAGAATTTAAAGTTAACTGTCTACTGGGACGGGGGATATGAGAAATGAATAAGGAAGGTTCACTAACGAGAAGAGGGATAAGATCAAAAGAAAGCCCAATAAAATCTCTGCATTTGCAATCAGAAAGTTGACTGCAGTTGTGTTTGTCTCAACCCACGTGCACAGCGGCTCCAGGTATGACCTACATATTAACAAAACAATAGTGATAGTCCATTTTACCAGCATGTTGAACAAGCCAAAATATCACAAACTAATAGCAGATTCTTTTCAGAATGATTCTTCTGCATTTTATTGGCTTGTCATCATACAAGCTTTCATACACATTTAACTAAAAAAATTATGTTTGACTAAGGATGGACTGGAGCTTGCTCAAGCGTTTTGTTAGTCGTTGCATGAAAGGGCAACATATAGTGGCTTACAGGGTTTAAAAGCCTGGAGAGATGAGAGTAACTTATATAGCATATAACAAAAAAAAAAAGCCATGACAATAACCTAACGAATATGCAGATCATGCCTAAACTGTTGTTTATTTATCTGAAAATCTGCAATGACAACAAGCATTCTATATGCATAGAAGGCGTCAGGTCCTTTACCTGTACAGAGAAGAATTGCTAAAATGGCGCCGTAGAAATCTGGTCACATGTTCGAGTGCCCAACAAATTACCGGTACCAAAACAACTGCCAGAAAAGAGTACATCATCCGCAAGGAAACTGAGAGAATTGGGTATTAATGAAAAATTACATGTAAATTATAAATAAATACTTCATATGCTTACGCTTCAAATGCAGTTTAGACGTAACAAACATAAGGCAATACATGAATGGTATAAAATCCTTTGACGAAGTCACATGGTGACCCCAGGCCTGAACAGCTTGCGTGTTCCCTGCTCTGGGTAGCTGATAGAAGAGGAAATGGTACTTAAGTTGTGCAAGATATGTTAAGTGGGAACAATAAAATATTAATTACAACAGTCAGTTTCATGTTACCGACCCCAAAAAGAGCAAATAAGGCATAACCTGTGGTACAGGTTGTGCCAAGAAGTGACAATCGGTATCCCTTGTATTTAAGTTGTCGCGTTGCAAATGGAAGGATGCCAATTAACGCAACAATAAGAACCTGTCAAAAAATGTGTGCAACAAAGATAATGTGACTACCTAGAGTATTTTGGAATTTGGACACATCAACAAAAACATTGCTCATCATTAACACATGGAATCTATAACATAGCATAAAGGGTTACACTCCACATACGAAAGTAGGTAATCAAAAGTTGGGAAACTATAAAATGGATAATTTAACTCATTGTAAGCAAAAACATATAGTAGATGCATTTATGTAGTTCTTGCGAAACTAAACATAGAACACTGCGTTCACCTGATATAATATATGTCAATTGCCTATTGCTGTAATGATTCTGAACATCAATTTTCTTATGAAGCATTTTGAAATTAAATTTCCGTTAGGAAAATGAAATGTCCAGATGAGGTATGCTCATGAATGCCAGCGTGCAAACTTGGCCAAATAAAATATCATCATACAAGTAGTTTGTTCGATTGATCTCCTTACACAATTTAGCTGTTTTTCAACACTCCACTCAGCTAAGCCTAAAAAATAGTTATCTCATTGTGTAGCAGGCTGAGATGGATCTGACACTCTTAGTAGATGTGCCTGACTGAGACAAGACTATGATATTCAGACAGGAATGATTTTTATGTGTAAATTACATGCGATACAATAATTGATGTAGTACATCTGTCCATTTACCCAAGCATTAACTGCAAAATGTAATGACCGCTGATCCAACCGCAATGAAAGTCTGCTTGGTGCTGGTCCAGCAGAATCAGTACCTACAAAATCCATGAAGATCAAATTGACACATGAAAATGGCTAAAAATAATTAGGTATTAGGTATAGAGAGATGATACGACACAACAATATGCTTCTTATCACCTGGATCATGAGGTCTGGCAGTATCGTTAGCTGTGGTAGATTCTCTCTCAGTGGATGCTGGCGACTGAGAAGAGCTGGTTGAGGACATTCCTCCAAGAGAAAAATCACGACCCTATGACAAAATAGAGCATAAGAAACGAAGCTAAGCTCTTATAGAAAACATATCGAAATAAATTAGATCCCCAAAAGGAGACAATTTTTTAATATATACCAACAACTTCCATGACCGTGATATACAATGTTCTAGCTAACACAGTGACAGAAGTCACAGAGTCCAATAGGCAACGATCAGAGTGACTCAAATAGACACTACCAGAGCACAATCACAAATCCTACCCCGTTACTGAATTCTTACTCTAGCCAGCTTGAAGAGCAGGTTAGCTCGTAAAGGTATAACCTAGGAGGCAAGGATGCACTGAATTACTTGAGCGAAAGACGGGAACGAATCTCTGCACCATTGCTCGCCACAAGCTCAAAACCGGCCAAAGTGGAAGACGCGAGCGCAAAGAAGCAAGAATCTTGAGAGACCCTAACCAATCCCTTGAAGAATTAGGCAGGGTTTAGCCTTAGAGCACCCGAACCTACAATCTCGCTCAAGATCCCCCTCATACATCCTCATCTCTAGCAAAACTGAAACCTTTTGTTTATGGCCAAACAATCCTCTGTGGCTTGCGTGGCCGGGAGGCGCCAGCAAGAAGCGCAGTTGTGCGCAATGCGGGGAGACAAACCGGGTTTGGGGATTAGCAAAGTCAAATGAAGTACCAGTGCACTACAGAACAGGGATAGAGATGAGTAATAAGCAGCAGCAAAACCTAACCTGCGTAAAATAATCTTGGGCCGTTTGGGACGGAGCCAGTCGCGGATTCCGATACGGCGCCGGCAAGGAGAGAGAGAGAGGGAGCACTCCGTCCGGTCCTCCTCGAATCTAAACTTGGCAATCCCCGACGCAAAGTCGCACGCAGCAGCACGGCGACAGAGGAAGAAGACTGACTCCCTGTCTCCTTCTCCGCCCCTTCTTTTTCTTTTCCTCTTGATTTTTCTTTGCAATGCAGGCCATTTACTATCTCGTTATGACGAACGCACACTAGCCCACACGGCAGGAAAGCGACCAGTGCGCGGTCACCGGGGCCCCACGATTACGGACGGACACTTCAGGGGCGAGATCGCAAAATCGGCGGGTTCCGTGGTACCAACTGCCAAGATGCCCCTTTACTTTATTTTTCTGTGTGACGGAGAAAAAAGGGAAATTCGCGTGGAGAGGGAGGAGCGAAAGCAAACCGCACCGGATCTCGAGAAATGCGTGAGAGCAAATATCTGCCCGTGTTTGGTTGCCCGCGTTGCCTCCAAACAGGTCTCAAGGATGCAAAAGTGGCGTTGTTTGGTTCTCCGTAAAATGAATCGGGTTGGTCCGAGCCTGCACAAACTATAAAGCACACCCGTCCCGAGGGGAACTGTCGATCCAGCTGTTTTTCCGGAGCCATGTCGAGATAGGCAAATCGAGTGGGAGGTGTGTTCGCGTGGATGCGCAATATTCATCGGATCTCGCAAACACAACTTGTAATATTACAACTAGCAAATTTGCCCGTGCGTTGCAACGGCCCTCTCAAATATTTTTTCCGCACATATCAACGTGGTACTCCATCTAATAAAGATCTTGTGTTGCTAGAGTTGATTTTTATCGAATATCTCGATTGTACCGCAGTTTTACATTAAGAGAAGATAGCTAATTGTTCATGCGTTGCAACATGAGCATAATTGTTCTAGAAACAATTAAGGTAAAATCACATGCTCCGAACTATTTCATCAACAACATCTCCTCGCGGTTCAATCGGGAAGCCCGAGAGAGAAGAAAGTCCATGTTTCTTTTTGTTTGATCAGTTTCTATGTTTTAAAGTGTATAATAGTAAGTTAGCCCTGCATTGCGGCGGGATGCATACTGCAGAGCGGTAAAAATAAATGAAAGAACGAGAATAGAAAATTTCCAAGCTGTTTTATATATAAAGAGTGAAGGATAATTAGTTCTCAACTTAAAGTGTTGTGTATTATATGGGTAAGTACAATAGTGTAAATTTCAGAGAAAGCTAAGAACTCATTGGATTGAAATTTCCTCACCGACACAATAGTGACGACATTGGATTATAACATAATGTAATTAATCATGAACTATAATGATCGAGGACAGACGCCAACTTGCGAAGTTCTGCCGTGAGTTGATTAAGTCTTTTATTCCTTATTTTAGCAAAGTTAGTTCTAACAGAAGTGTATGCAGTTGGCGCGCAGCAACCCTTAAAGACAGCAAGATTGGGCAAGTTGTTCTTCCAGTTCCTCAAAACAAAAACATAAAAGTGAACCTATGACAATTGGTACAATATGTATTTGAATGCAGTTTAAAAATACACCAACAAAATCTGGTTGAACTTGGAACATAAATATATTTGCAAAATATACTTTCTAGGTAAAATATCAGGTAACACTAACTTGGTGTAGATCTAAAAAGTTAAACCTAAGAGAACTCATCACGAACTGATGTGACGTGGGATACCCTCAGGTCAGTTAAGAAAAAATGTTGAGTCGCTTCAGGTAATACTAACTTTATGTATTCATCGTGAATTTCCAAAACAAGTACTATCCTCATCTTTGTCCCTGGCTGCACCCTTACTTCCCGCCGGCAGCCACGACGGCACCATGTATTAGTGTTGCCACAAGCCCTCAACGTCCCTTCTCCCAGTCTTACGGCCGTCAGCCATCCTACACAGCAAATCGGAGACGTTATGAATGGAGTAGCCAAGCAGTAATTTGAGCAGAAGTAACAGAGCACACATGAAAAAAAAGGAAAATCCGGAGGGGATCTGCAGCGTCTCCTTCAGCGGCGCGACCTGTTTCATGCCCTCCGCCACTTATTTCTCGTTTCCACGGCCCTAATCTAGGCCTAGCTCGAGGCTGCAGCCAGGAACTCACCGGCGACTCCACAAGATCCTCATCACCCGATTCACGCTCCCAGCCTCTCTTGGCCCACGTTGCCCCATCCCGAATCAGGCAACAACGAGCAGCTAGAAGCCGGGAGCTTGCCGCCGCCGCCAAGATCTCGCGACCGATGCCATGACCCTGGGAAAAAAGAGCATGTGCCGCCGGAATGAGCCACCGCAGGCGATCTCAGGCCGCCGGCCCGCTGCGGCCTCCTGCAGAAGAGGCGGCCGCCGACTTCGCGCCGTAACCACCGGGAAGGCGTGGCCTTGGCCGGAGCGGTGCGGCCTGGCGTTCGGCGCGGAGAACGCGCTGCTGGCGCGCACCTACTTCAACCCTGACGAGAAAAACCACCTGCAATGTCCCCATGTTGGATCGACGATTAGGGATGATGTGGCGCCCGGAGGGCAGGGAACACCCGGACGGAAAGGAGTAAGGCAGCATTGCACAAATTTCCCGAGGAGGAGACGCGAAGCGCGACGAAGAGGTGGACACAACGTGATCGAGGGCGAAGACGGAACCCAGCCTGTGTGCGCCATCTAGCGAGCGGCGGCAGGTCCAGTACGCGTACCACCCGGCCTGTGTTTTAGCTGGTCGAAGATGCCAGTCCACTCAATGGAGGATATCTCGGCGACTTGTCCATGGGAGTCGCTTTGACCAGCGCGGAAGGTGATGGTGGCTGCGCCCTGGCCTCCATCAGGGTAGGTGTTGAGCCAAACGACCATGGGCAGCGGGATTGTTTGATACCGGAAGGAATTGAGCGTTCGTCCCAATACTTCTTGATCTCCTCACCTGTATATACGGACCAGAGGGAGGGAGGGTCGGCTAGAAGAGTCCGCTAGAAATCCTAAACCTGGTCGAGTTGTAGTTGTTTTCTTTGACGAGAGCCGAGAGCCTAAACGGAAGAGGACGGGAGACGTACGCCGCACGGCGTACAATCACGGAATCAAGCGTTACGTTATTACGAGGCTTGCTGACCCATGCACGATAAGGAATCCATCTAGCTGACGCACAAGCCATTGAGCGGACCTAGCGATCGATCGAGCGGACGCACAAGCCATCGA